>OX467718.1:18934960-19289960 GCA_950111635.1 Agelastica alni
GGGTAGTTAAACTAATTGTTAAACTTTTTTGTCTTCCGAAAAAGTTTTGTAAAACCAACGGTTTTTTTTAAAAAATAAAATAATTTAATAATAATAAAAAATTTAATTCATAAAATAAACGTTGGACGTAGAAATTTGACAATAACCTATTAAAATAATTATTTCATCAAGTGTTCTAAATGGTTTCCATTTTGCTGAATACACATAAACCGCATACAAAAAATGATGGCACGTTTTCGAGTAATAAAAAAAAATAATTTTCATCAGTCTTCCAAATCCTCTGACGGCTAAACAAAGCATTTTTGGACATAAGTAATTTAGGCTAAATCGATCTGTTCTTTGTCCAGGTGTCTGTCAGGTGTCTGTTTTTATAAATATTAAATTATCATATGGCAACCAAATAGCGGTTTTTTTTTCTATAATAATTGACAAAAATTACTCAATTTTAAAAGTGGTAGCCCACATTTAGACAACGTTTTTTACACCTTTTTACGTTTTTAAACTAATTTAAAATTTGAACTGTTAAATTTCTAAAAGTAAATCCCAATCACTTCGACCTTAACTCATTCATTGGTTATCCAAAGTAAAGCTGACCCAACAATTTGATGTTTGAAGTGCTCAAACAGCCAATAGTTTGAGCTTGTGTGCGAGATATTTTAAGCCGTCGTCACCACAATATTAATTTGAAAAATTATATATTTGCCTGATTAGATTACTACTATTGGGTAAATAATAATTCTATGCACATTCTCGCATTTAGTTAGCGACAACAGTCCAAGTTTCTGAGTATCATCTAAGCGATTAAATTCGTGTTTAATCATTGAGAAATCAAGGCACGTTAAATACCAAGCTCATAACGGTAAGCGAATCGCTTAATCTGAATATTTAGATCAGTTGAAAATAAGACTCTGCTCATCAGGGCCGCCGCACTACTAACGAGACTTTAATTACACGATAGTTAATCTACTTAACAAACAAATGCGGAACAGAACAAAAATATTTAATTAAAAGAAAACATTGTGCCGTACAATATGTTGGCAGTTTTAAAACAAAATCCTAAACGTTACATATGAATCATTTTTAACTTTACAATTTTTTGAAGTGAAAACTTCTTTAGCGGCGTTGTACACTTTTTTTGTAATGGGTAAAAAATGTTAAACTCGCGTCAGGACACGTGACCTGATCGAAAATTCGTAAGACGGATGGAGAGTAGACAGCTGGCGTGGCGTAGGAGAGGGAGTATCCCCCTCTCTTTCTACGGCGCGGCGAAAATGTATGCCTGCGCCGGCTGTTTCGTTTAGGCGGCGCAGGGCGCACAACGTTACTACTTAAGTTTTCACTTCTGCCGGCACTCCCAGAGTGCAACCCGTAAAATTTTTTTTTATTAAATAGTCAAAGGTTAGTTTTAAGAACACCAAACTACGCCCGGTACGATCACTTGTCTTTCAAATTTTAAAATCATACCATTAATTAAGACATGGTTATAAGAAAACGGTTAATCTTACAAAATATTTTAATTTCTTTTTTTGTAGACCATTTAATTTCTTTCAAGAAATATATTCGCGATAATTCCTTTTACCTCGATGTCTTGGAAATTATGAGACAAAAACCTGTTCAGTTAAAAAAAAATTGCGATGATAGACCTCTTACTATTAGTATTGAGGGCTTAAATTTTCAAAAATAATATTTTTTGTTATCCCAAATATTTTCGATATACTTTAAAAAAAAGTTTTTTTTTGGCCCAGTCCAATTTACATACATTTACAATGGATTCGCTAACAAATTGTTATATCATATATTATAAATATACGGATTGCGAGTTAAATAAACTGTCAATGAAAAATAAACCGAGCATTTTGGGTGTGCTTTGTTCCTTTGTGTCCAAATACTACTTCAAAAGGGCCAGAAAAAACTTAACTTTTTTATGTCAAATGATATGGCTAGTAGAAAATATGTTTGACTGTACTTATCACAAAGGTCCATTTGAAAAATGAAATTATTATTGTTGCAAAAAAAATTTTGTATGAGTACAGTACAAATATTACCATTCAAAATGTTGCATTATAGATTACATGTCATCAAAGATTGTTTGGCCATAGTTTGGGATGCTCATGATGTCGATTTTATTAAAAACTGAATAGATTTGATAAATTATTTTAAGTATCGCGAATTTTTAACAATTTTTTCATACTGTTTAAATTGCTAGAAATGCGTAGTTTTGGGTAACATGTTTACTGGACCTATATTTTCGTAAAAAATTAAAAACAACTATTTTAATTATTTATGAAAAAGAACCATAAATAAAAAAGGGCACGCTTTGCAACTATACCTATTTAATCATTAACCTTTTTAGGGTACTGCATAAGTTCTCTCATCTAAGGATTATCTGTAGACCAATAAATGTGTAACAGCGCACTTATCAGAAGACAAAAAATGTTCTAATTGGATTTCTGAATTGCAGTTAACGAAATTCAAACGACAATAACAGTTACAGCTACTGTTATGCAGTTATAATTACTTAACAATTAGCTAAGGCGTTTAAACAAAACTAACATTGCTATGGTAACTTTTTATTTATTTATTTTTTAATTGGTAGTGTCCAATAGTGGCGGCTGTCAGTTAAAACGTTAATTTTAAATTAAAACATGTTGTAATACATGTTGCCAGACTAAGTGTGGACAGATGGGTATCAAGGCTTGTACACTGGAGACCATGGCAAACAAAAAAGAGTGTCGGCAGGCCACAGAGAAGATGGTTGGATGATGTTAAAAATATAACAGGAGGAAGATGGTACCATACAGCGAAAGACAAAACAGCATGGAAACAAATGAAAAAGGCCTTTGTTCAGGAGTGGACAGATAATGGCTGACAAAGAAGAAGTTCAGTATCAAATTCAATTAAATGAATAGATGAGTATAATTATTTACTAATAAAAAAGGCTTTGAATTTACATACTTTAACATACAAAAAACTAGAAATCGGTATGGTCTTCCTTTATATAGTTACAAGGGCAGTATTGTTGAGCTTACCTCAGTTCCTGTAACTGTTGGAAGAAATAGAAATAAATAAATAGATTTAAAACAATAACATTTTTAAAAAGGAGACTAAAGACACCTTTTAAATGATGTAACACAAGACCCCACTTTCTCCATAAAAATTTGGGGTTTATAAGTGTCACTGGATAGAAGTTCAATGTAGAAATGAAAATTTTTTATTGCAGTATATCATTTTAAAATCTAAAATTGGCGTGTTTCAGAATATTTGGTTTAAATAAGCACAATACTTGAAATATCGAATTTTAAATATAAGCTATCTCTATCCCAGAGTTTCCAAAATGTGCTACAATTTATGTGGATCCCATCGCATACAGGAATCCTAGCAAACGAAAAGGCCGATGAATGTGCGCGTCTAGCGATCAACAGTGTTAGTGCCGAGTTATGACCGCAGGTAGATTTAAAATCCAATTTAAAAAACCTAGTGATACGAAAGTGGCAAAATGATTGGCAACAATCTAATAAAAAATTGAAAGAAATTAAAAGTGACATTTCTGCAAATTTTCTTAAAGCACAAAATCCAAAGTGTCAAGTCATAATCACTCGTCTGAGATTGGGTCATAACACCTCTTACTCACAGTTATTTAATGAAAAAGGATGAGCCTTCAATCTGCGATACTTGTAATGTACATCTATCAGTAAAACATATTTTGTTAGAATCTAGAATATTTCATCAGCAAATTGGTTTTCCTCATATAATGTCTTCTATATTAGGACAAAGTAGCTATATAGGTACCGCAGATCATTGCTTTTCTTAAAGATTGTCTATTAATTAACCGTATCTAGTGTTAAATTGTCTAAAGCTTAAATATCCATATGTATTTGTATTTAAGGTTAGATTAAGTTAGTTATCCATGTTATCCAATGTCGCTAATCACTTGAAGGATGCGACAAAAAACCATAAATAAAAAAAAATCAAACTTATTTCATTTTGCTGTTTCACACTCCATAACATTTGGCTAAAAAAATTATATCTCAAGAAAATATAATTTAACATTGGGACGTCAGTTGTCTACGTAACTGATTAAGAAGGTCTATCAGGAATAATTATCCTGTTTTCGTAATTTCGTCAATCATCAAAGTAAGTTCGCTGAACCAAATCCATACGCGAATACACAGAAAACAACATGTAATTCTCTCGATATATGATATCTCCAAAGCCCTTTCATAAATTAAAGCCGGTTCAATCTGACACCCGCCACGTAATTTACATCCAGGAAATTAAATTCATTTCCAGGGAGGATCTCGGCTCAACCTTTATTGGTCCATGGAATTATTAGAACAGTTATTACATGCGGTTTTGCAACTATTCGTTCGTACAGTTTGTGAGAAACCGTGCGATAGAGGGAAATTTATTAATACAAACAAATTAAAAGTGAAAAGTTAGTGCAAAAATACTTTCCTTTATCCTTTACACTCAGTACCGGTTTTAGGGAGTAGCGAGGATGAGCGGACGCCTATAGTAGAATCGCAATCAAGACGGAGTAATAAAACTGCCCGACGTCGTAATTTCAGGTGTGGGTATTTATTAGTATTCACGGGGTACAAAATCACAACAAGTACTTTTAAATATTGTTTAGTATTATTTAGGTATGATTGCTTTAAAAATGTTGCTTTTACAATTTTTGTTGTAAATAATAGGATTGTCTGTTTAAATAAATAAATAAATAAAATAAATAAATAAATTATTGAACACCGTGAATTCCAAAATCGAGATGGAGGGACTTGATTCAGGGTATTTCCGGACATAGTGATAAAATAATTTAAGAAATTCATTTTTTTGGAAAACGTGGCGCTTTGTATTTTCTGGGCATTAAACTGAACAAGATTGTTGGTTACCCATTCGACGATTGCTTTAAGATCTCTATTGATGGAGTCAACCTGTTCCTGTCTGAGTCTATTTGTATCATTCACCGACAGTGATCGATAGGATGTGAAGGTTGAGACCAGTGTGCTGTCGTCTGCAAAACTGTAAATGGGGTTCGTGGTGGTTTTTAAGAGGTCGTTGATGTGTAAAAGAAATAGGGTGAGGGTCAGGATAGAACCCTGGAGGACCCCGGCATTGGTTTTCGTTGTAGATTATTTTAGATTACTGTTGTTATTTTGGAGTATTTAGAGTATTTTAGAACATGTCAAATAACTTTAGATTATTGTTGTCATCTTGGAGTATTTAAGGACAATCTCATTTTAGAATTTTTTAAATCATGTCGAATAACTCTCCAATCTAGAGCAATCTAAAATATTAGAGATAATTTTTCATCGCCTTTTAATCAAACTTTTTAAACAATTGGAACAATTTGGTATAATTAAAAAAAAGGAAAAAAAGGGAAACTTAAAAAACTGCCTATTCTTTTAATCATTATCTTCATTAAAAAATAATACCTAACAAAATTGTATTTTTTTCTGATGGTTAAAGTAGATGATGCTCATAAAAAATGGGCCTAAATAAGAAAACGCGAAACATGTTTCGAGGCTTTTACTAAATTAACTACGGTTTTAAGATGCCAGACACTTTCACCCCCTGTGAAATAAAATTTCCAATGAGTCTAGACCGGTAATAAAACATTTTAGGAAGTTCTCATTTACTAGATATACGGAAAAGGAAAACGCAATTTGAGTGTTTTTTTTTCTCGGTAGCGGTTTCTACTTAAGCTCAATCCCGTTTACGGTAATGTCCTTCGAAAATTAAACTTTTTTTATTTATTATAATTTTTAAATGATTAGATTTTCAGCGAAATCTGTCGAGATATTTTTTATGGAGAATCAAAAATCTAAAAAAAAATGGTAAACTTTCGGAATTATTTTTCGTCCCGATTATCTCGAGAATAAAAAATGATATCGACGTGGGACCAATTGCATGTGACGCATAATTACGCAACTTAAAACTGTTTAGATTTTCAGCAAAAGCGGTTAAACATTTTTACATGAAGAAACAAAAAACTGAAAAAAATGGTAAACTTTCGGAAGTATTTTTCGTCTCGATTATCTCGAGAACAAAAAATGATATCGACGTGGGACCAATTGCATGCGACGCATAATTACGCAACTTAAAACTGTTTAGATTTTCAGCAAAAGCGGTTAAACATTTTTACATGGAGAATCAAAAAACTGAAAAAAATGGTAAACTTTCGGAATTATTTTTCGTCTCGATTACCTCGAGAACAAAAAATGAAATATTTATATATTTCGATACCCTCTAATAGTTTTTCTTGGAGTTTATGATAAGGGTATTTTAGGTGGTATTGACCAGTAATGGGGTATTTTAAAATAAGTTAGCACCTTCCTTGTTACCAAATTTTGTTAACCTACACATTTCAAAAATGGTTCATCCCACCTGCAAAAAGTCTTGACGGTTCAATTTACAGTATTTCATTATTCGATGAGAGCTTAAAAGTATGGTAAATAATAATAAAACTTTATGCATAATAATAACAGTACTAAAATAATGTTAAATGTATTATACAGTTATCCTTCTTAATTTAAAAAAAAAAACATGTGTTTTAAAATTTTAAGCGATTTTAGTAGGTCGCAATGTGCCTAATGTTTATTACCATTAACTATCCATTTATCAAGATATAATTACATTATTTATCAACGCAACATCTACCCCAAAATTCTCTATTACACTTTAATCAGTATCAGTAACACCTTCGGTTACAGCAAAACAATTTTTGGGTTTGCTATTAACGGAGAAGACCACGCAAGTTTGTGTGTCCCAAATATATTATTAAAATCCCGTGTCTCGTACACGCGTTAAAACGAAATGTGGGATACACAGTCAAAAATATGAAAACGTGTTTCGTTGGTATAATTTGTGGTCAATAAATTTTTAAAATCGTTTGTACTTTACTTACGTCTGATGGGCTAACCAAAAAAAAGGAGGTCTCTGTTGGACGATCATTTTTTACAACAACGATCGGAGAAAAAAATAGATCATCTTAAAACATCAGTGGAAACTTTTATTGGGCACACCCTGTATACACGAATTTAATGTTTATGGTAGTCAGTAATTAAAATAATTAGGTATTAGGAAATCGTAACAAAAAAATTCTTTCCGTTACTAAATTTATAACACTTAGGCTACCTTTTTTTTTTTTTTTCTTATGTTCTGGTTCCCACGAAAAGGGATATCCTGTAATGTTCAGAGAACATCGTGGGAACCAAGGGAAAGAAGGTAGGAGTTGGTGTTTTTCTTAAATTTCTGGAGGTTGTATGCCTCGGGGAACACCTCCCTAGGCAATGAGTTCCAAAGCCTCGCAATTCGTTGGATAAATGAGTCTTTGGAAAGTGATGTTCTGCAGGTCTCCAAAGTGACCACGAAGTGGTGTGAAGACTGAACTTGACGGGTTAATCTCGAAGAGACTGCCAAAGGAGGAACGATTGTTGATATTTCAGAAGAGCATCGCCCATGAAAATATCTATAAAATAGAGACAAATCGCCAACTTTTCTACGGTGTTCCAGACAAGTGAGCGAGTTTGTAAGCGAGGCATCACCGACGAGACAAATTGCCCTTTTTTGGACAGAATCCAGTAGCTTCAGGATATGTTTAGGTGCTGCACTCCAAATATGGGAACAGTACTCCAGTACAGGTCGGATCTGTGCCTTATAGATCATAAGCAGCTGACTGGAGGTGAAATAGCCCTTGCACGAAACAAAAAACCAAGTTTTTGGGATGCACTTTTGGCAATGGACCTCACGTGATTTTCTCAGGAAAGGTTATTGCTGATTTTAATACCAAGCATCGATATGGATGACTTCAGTGGTATGGTTACTCCTGACAAAGTTATGTTAGGCACAGTGAGGTCGGCTTTTCTAGAGAAAAGACATGCTTGTGTTTTGTTTGCATTTACACTCTCGTGCGAGAAACTCTGGAGGGGGTATGTTATCATCCACATTCTCGTGTCTACTCGCGAGAAACTCAGTCATACGTTGGTCTTCAACATGGATGTCGTTGAAGTAGCTGATGCTTCAGCTTTCTATGCATATACATATTACAGCTTATTAAATTGTTGCAACACAAAAAAAATACTACGAATAAATACTAAAATACTAAAGCTCTGGAATAAAGGAGATGGTGGATGACGTTTTTAACTCTAAACAAACACAACACTGCTCGAAGTGAGGCAAGAATGTAGTGAGTCTTCTCGTATTCGTGCCTCGCCGCTTTGACTCTGCGGATAACTTTAGCGAGAGTGTAGAGGTGGCATTACAAAACTGTAAAAAAAGTATTCTCCTACAAAATATGTAACGACGTGGAATTTTGCTATAAATAATTTTTTTATTTTATGTCTGTTTGTCATTAAGTTAAGTAATGTAACAACAGCAGATCAAATTGGTATGGTAAATAGAACAGTGTTTTAGTCTCTGACAAGTTCCGATTTTGTCTTTGGTCCATGACGGTCGCAGAAAAGTAAAATGGTTACGTGGATAACTCAATATTTTCAATTTTCCGTGAAATGGTTAACATTTCTTACATGGTGATAGTAAAGTGTGCAATAACATAATACAACTAGTTAGTTCTATTGACAAAAATTTGAATGCAATCGATTAAATACGAATCTACTTTACCCTGCTACACTGCAGTACCTAAAAGGGTTAATTTAACTCCTAATTTAACAATCAACTAACTTTATCATACAGCATGGGTTACTACAAGATTCTTAAAAGAAAATAACGTGAAGCTGTTTCTATGATCTTCCCGCTTCCCAGATGTATGATTTGGTAATTGACTGGGTAATTTACCCCAACCACCAAGTGATCCAGGTGACTCATCATCATCATCATCACTCAGCTATAGTAGTCCACTGCTGAACATAAGCCTCTCGTTTATTTTGCCACTCTGCTCTATCTTGAGCCATTTGTATCCAATTACCACAGATTCTTTTGATGTCATCGGTCCATCGTGTGGGGGGGCGCCCTCTACTACGATAAGCTTCGTGCCTCGGACGCCACTCCAATAGTTTTTTAGACCATCTTTCGTCAGTTCTTCTAGCTACGTGGCCAGCCCAGTTCCACTTTAAAGTTGTTATTTTTTCGATTACATCTATAACACCTGTTCTTTGGCGAATAATCTCATTTGGTATTCGGTCTCTGAGTGAGATACCCAGAATAGCCCTCTCCATCGCCCGTTGGGTGACATGCAGTTTCTTTGCTGACTTTTTTGTAACCGTCAATGTTTCGGCTCCGTATGTCATCACTGGTAATATGCACTGATTGTATACTTTTCGTTTTAGACTGATGGGAATATCCGACTTGAAAACATACTTTAATCTTCCAAAGGATGCCCACCCCAAGCCTACTCTCCGGAGAAGTTCGCACGTCTGGTTGTCCCGTCCTATTCGGATCTCATGACCCAAATATTTGTAGGCGGTGACCTGTTCAATAGATTTGCTTCCAATAGTTATGTTTTTACTGGGGACTAGGTTTGTCATGACTTGCGTCTTTGCAAAGTTAATTCTTAGGCCAACTTCCCTTGAAGCATTGTATAATTTTTCCAACATCATGGACGCTTGATCTATACGGTCGGTGATAAGGACGATATCGTCTGCAAATCTTAAGTTATTTAATCTTTCACCGTCTATATTTAGGCCCATTTCCCCCCAGTCGATTTTCTTACAGACATATTCGAGCAGTGTGGTGAACAGCTTTGGAGAGAGGGTATCTCCTTGACGTACACCTTGTTCTATTCGGAATGTTCTTGTGTTTTTATGTAATCTTACACACGCCGTTGCTTTCTCGTATATACCCTTAATCAGTGCAATGTACCTGTAATCAATTCTGCATTCTGTTAATGATTTGAGCATATGTTGTTGGCTGATTGAGTCAAAAGCTTTTTCATAGTCTACGAAAACAAGGATGAGAGGTTTATTATATTCTGTTGATTTTTCTATAAGGGTCTTGATTGTATGTAAATGGTCATTTGTACCGTACCCTGCTCGAAATCCTGCCTGTTCTTTCGGCTGGTAAAAATCTAATTTTGGAGTTAGGCGTTTAGCAATGATCTTCATAAATAGTTTATACAAGTGGGATAGGAGACTAATGGGTCTGTAATTTGCTAGATTACCAATGTTCCCCTTCTTGTGCATTATTACTATAGTGGCGTTGTTCCACTTTGAAGGTGTTACTCCTTGATGTAGACATTCATTAAATAATTTACATAGGGCTTTAATAACTATGTGTCCACCTTCCTTTACTGCCTCTATAACAATTTCGTCTTCTCCTGGTGACTTATTATTCTTCATCTCAGACACCGCCTTTCTTACTTCACAGTAGGTTATGTCTGGTACATCTTCAGAGCCCTGGTTCAGTATTCTTGGGATAGGTACCTCTTCTTCATCTGGTTTTCTATAAAGTTCTTCATAGAAGTCTTCGACAATTTTTACAATTTCATCCTTGTTGGTAGTCACTTGCCCTGCCTTATTTTCTAGTTTGCAGATGTTGTGTTTTCCCACTTTTAAATTTCTACGTAAAACTTTAAGGTGACTAGGATACTATAAATCATTTGATTTCAAGCATGACTTAAAGAACTATCGAACGAATTAGAAACCGCGGAGAACCTACTTTAGTTTAAAAATATTATCATTGTTTTCTGTATACATTTTATTCAAATTAATTAACTTTTACCGGGTTTTTAGATAATTATAAAACACTAAACAATTGTCCTTAAGAAGAAACCACTGTTACCTATATTAAAATTTTTTTTCATAAAATAATAAAACATTTTAATAACAAAAAATTATAATTTTAAAGTGTTTAGTAATAAAACGAAAAATTTAAACGTAAAGCTCGTGTTTTAACATTTTACTGTGTATGACGTTTGGAATGAAAAAGCGATGAGTGACATTCATAGTATAATTAAGGGAATGGGTTAACATCAACACCAATGTTGACACAGTACCTTACTCGAATGCTGATTATAAGCGTTATTTATAATTCGAAGAATGTAAGCACAGATGAGCACATTAGAAACTGGGTTAGGGGTTGTTAAAGTTACCCTTTATTTATAATGAAAATAAAATACATTCCGTACAAACATAAGCGAGCTTGCTTGATGATTGACAGCAAGCAAGTCATTTATTATTATTAATAGTGCTATGATAATATATTTTCCATTATAAAAAAGGCCAATATTAAAATAATATACATATATAATGTCACACTTTTTCCCGTATGGGAAGACAGAGACCACTTCCCTCCACTTGCAACGGTTCTTACACACATATTTTGCTTCTTCTACTTTCATAAGTGCTTTAATACAAGCTCGTCGGTTTGTGGTACTCTTGACCTGACCTTTCTTCAAAACAGTGTTGATCTGATCGAAAAATGTTCACCAAGGTCGACCTCTACCGACTTGTCTATTCACACTCGCCTTATAAATCTGTTTCGTCAATCTTCCTTTATTCATCTTTTCTACGTGTCCAAACCATCTAAGCATTCTTTTATCTATCTTTAATATATGCAAAAAACATTAATACGTATTTTTTTCAGCATTATTAGGACCGTTTTGTAAGTTTTTAAAAACAGCTACCAGATGGTGACTTAACTTTGTTATTTTTAAAATGTTAACAGCTTAAAAATTACAAGAGTGTAAAATTTTTTACTCGTGACTTTTTATTAATCATACAAAAAAAAATTTAAATACAGTTACCAGCTGGATTAAAAATCCTGGGATATGAAATGTTCGTTCGTCCTGTAAACGACTCGAAGGAAATACACTCACTTGACATTCTGCATGATTATTTTTGATTTACGCGAGTTTAAAATAAAAAAACTCCACTGGAGCCGTAAACTTTCGCTGGCTGCCGTCGAATTTAAAATTCTGGTAATGTCGGGGAGAGTTTAAGACTTGCGGTCTAACATAAATAGACCAGAGTTGGTTGGTATATCTGGCCAGTTGAGACATTAATTCAGTATAAACTGTATGGGTCCACTGTGGGTTTTAACTCTTGAGCAAAAAGCATCAGGTTGAATTCCGATAAGAGAGATTTGTAACCAAGGGTGTACATGAAATGAACTCTCTGTTACAATTTTAACAGTGGCGTATCGAATATTGCAATGGAATTACCATAAAGTATACCTACTGTATTCTGAGAAAAACATTTTAAAAAAAAACCTCTAATGTGCTATGTATATTAACTAAATGAAAACTATAAGAGAGATGTGTATTAATTTAAAAGATTCACACAACCAAACTTATATAAAATCAGCCTGTATTTTGGTATAAAAAAAAATCATAATTAAAAAACGATAAAAGGAATCATGCAAGTGGGAAATGGTAAGGCCTCCTATTGGTGGATCTATTGTGACTCATGTGTTTACTAACTAAAACAGTTGGGTTTATATAAAGGTTAATCGATATTTTTGCTGTACTTTTAATATTTTTACTTAGTTGTAAGATTGTAGTGATATGGGTTCCAGGACACCAGTGAATTGCAGGTAATGAAAAAGCACACGAACTTGCAAGAAGAGGTTTGGAAACTCCCCCAAACCAAGGGCAGTTGTGTATAGTGAGAGTGTCTGCAAAAGACTGGACGGCAGAACTGCAATGAACAGAAATCAGCTAAGAATCACTACGGCGCTCTTGACCGGTCACGCACCAGTGAAGAAGCACCTGCAGATTATGCGGCAAGGATTCGGAAACAGTAAAATACATACTGTGATGCTTCGGGGCAATGGACCGCAAAAGACAGGCAATTTTTGGGCAGCCATCCGGCAACCCAAAACTATATTGCTCCCACCTAGTACAGAACTTGTACAAGGTACGAAAATACTGGCTTGGGTACAATGATATAAAACCACATAGGCAAGATACAGGCCTAACTGGCACCGGAGACAATAGCCAGATGGACCTTAATAGCGGTGGAGTTTTTAGTGATTAGACCTAACACAATCAGTGGAGTCTTACAGTAGACCTTGAGCTTTCAGACCTATAACCTCTCCATAAAGGATTTTCTCCACTTTTGCAAAAAAATGATTGTAGTCTAATTAATGAATTAATTTGACAAAATGGGTTATTAGAAGTAAAAATAAAAAGAAATATCGTATGTATATAATAAGTAGTAGTATCGCTAGTATCTGCACATATTGGAAGTAGTATTTTGTTTAATTTTTTAATGGGTTCAATTGTGCCACACTTTCATAAAATGTGCAAATGAAGAAAAAAAATTGTAAGTGGAGTTAACTTGCAGCAGAATTAAAACTTCAGAAAACTAAACTTCGAGAGAATGAGATGAATACACACACATACGACGCTCGCTCTTTCGGTTTGGCTCAGCACACATATATCTACATTATTAATGTATTCTATTTTATTTGCTCGCAGGCTTAATCCTGCAGATTAATGTGTCAATTTTTAGTTTCATTGAGTTTCAAATCACAACGATTCTAAAGAATTATCACTTCAAAAGATTGTATACACTTGTGTTCTTTGGTTTTGTTTTTGGGATATGTTTTCTAAATGACTGTAAATATACTACTGTTTAAAATTTGACACTTCATGCATTTTATTTCTTCCATGTAAAATCCTAGTAATCGAGTTATTTTAACTATGCAATGAGCAATTTTTTTTGTCTTTTTGAAAATAAAAAAATACGTTTACATTTTTTATACAAAACAAAATGCAAACTAAAAAATATAAAATGTTTGATTTTACAAAAAGGGTCAAGTATCACAATACCGAAAAAAATATTTTTGTAGTTTGCTATGCTTCATTTAAATATGTATATATATTTTAATTAAATGCCGCCGAGTGATAAAATTAAAGCAAATATGGAACCACGTTCAAAAAAATATAATGAATCAACATTTTACAACAGGTAGGTATTTCATTAAAACGAAAACGTTGGAAATGCCTGTAATTAATTGAATTAATTAATATTTAATCAACAGACTGAAAATTTTAACTCATGTTGGTAAATACTAAAAATTAAAACTCACTAATTATTTTAAATTTATTGTTACGGGGGTTTTACCGAAGCTTTGCCATGATCAAAACGCATTTTTGTGTACAATATTATTTTATTAACATTAAAAACCTGAGGTTACTATTCTAAGCTTTTAATGAATGTTTCAATATTCGGTTAAAGAATATTTTTAAAATACTCGTTGAATTATGTCCAAACTGCAACATATATATTGTTTGAACTTAATTTTTAACGTACGTGTGTGTTTCTAGATTTTTGTAATACTCTTTGTAATATTTTTGTATATTACATTACTGCATTTGTTAACCTAATTAATAATAGCTTAATTTAAATATTTCATGGTAAATGTTCTTGTTTTAGCTACACTTTTTAACTTTAATTTGTCTATGTCATTATTTGATAAATAAATTCTATTTTATTCTATAAATTACAACCACTTTTTACATTAAGTGTAGTGAATTTCTGTTCAGTGTATTTGTGATTTATGCATTAAAAAAAAAGGCTACAGTGTAATAGCCTATTTTTCCGAATCATTAATTAGACTATTATTGCAAAATATATTTTATTTTTGCTTTTGGTAATCTATAAGCACTATTAGTGTGTTGGGTTGCCAATCCTATGATAAATAGAATTGCACAAATTTTGGAATTTGCATTTCATTTGATCTTTCAGATGATGAGAGAGCGATTAGCTTCCTCGTTCCTATGTAAATAAAATTGCACTTTTACGTAATTTCTCCATTAAAAAAATACCTATATAAATATATTATTTGCATCGACCACAACTTAAGAAATTTTTTGTTTTATAATAAGAAATAAACTTGAATAAGTCTTAGAAATATATAACAGTCGAACTGTTATATTATTTGTACGTGACTTTAGCCGAAAATAAAAAATTAAGAGTTAATACAAATTAAGATATTGTAACTGAGGTAAAGTTGTATCGTATTTTATTAACACAGTAAACCTAGACCAACTTAATATAATGAATAAAATTTTTAGTATACATCTACGTTAGGTTTACAAATTTTTTAACATAACACTTAAAAACTTTGTCATTAAAATTTTTAATTTAAATGATAACACAATCAATATTGTATATTTTTAACCGACTTCAAAAAAAAAAAAAGGTTCTCAATTCGACTGTTTTTTTTGTTTGTTACCTCAGAACTTTCGACTGGGTGAACCGATTTTGATGATTTTTTTATTTAAAAGCTGGTGCTTCCCGTGTGGTCCCATTTCAATTTGTTCCAGTTCTGACAATGTTATCCATGAGAAAACCAGATAAGTTTTTAAAGTCGGTTTTTTTACGTTTTTGCGTACGGATTATGATTCACAATGTCAGTCTGTCAGTTTCCATCATCCATATTTTAACCTTTCTTTTGTACCTTTTTTTGTTATTGATAAAATTTGGTATTATATTGTGCCACCGAGGTCCTAGATGGGTCGCATTTCCCCCAAGACAGATACAGCTGTGAGGGTGGTGCCCTCTTTTGCTCGTCCGCCTTGCAGTTGCCTGGTATGTCCCTGTGTCCGGGTACCCAGACATTGTGAACTCTAAATTTAGCTGCTAGCTCATTCAGGACGACTCGGCAGTCAAGTAGACTGAGTTTAGTGATGTGATAGCAGCCTGGCTGTCGCAAAGAATGGATATCTCGCTGAACTTTTGTTCATTGCGGAGTATCCAAGCAGCTGCCTCAGTTTAGAGCCGTCTGTATAAAATACTACGCCCTGAGGTTTAACTAGATTTTATCCCTATCCAAAACCCCATAATAATATCCCGACAAGTAAAAAACTACCTTTATTCTTGTTCTTATCTCTCTTGTTTGGTTACCCGATTGTTCTATCCAGGTTCCTAGATAATTCTATGTCTGCACATTCTTTATTGCGGTATTTGCTGCTGTCAAGTTAACAGGTTTTTGATTTTGTGGGAACTTTGTAACCAACACTGTAAGCGCCGTGACTCGGTCATGGGTTGTTATAAAATTTTAAAGGGTTATAAATTCAATAAATATATAACCACCGAAATTAATTGTGAACTATAGATTTTGAGGGGTATGATTATCTTATCAATTGGAAAGAATGTAATCAGCCTTATTAAAAAAGAGACTTTCCATAAAATGGTTCCAATGTACATAATAGCAATAATCTCTGCGATCGAACGTTTCCGCTCCAAGAATGTATTCCTGTCCTTTTTGATGTAACATAAAGTCGTTTTTTTGTTTTAATATTTTTGCCAACACAGGAAAGTCTTATAAGATTAAACACAAATATAATTGCATACTAGTAAAGCAGGTTAAACTTACTACCAAGGTGGGTACTGATACCTATCAATCGTATAGCGATTAAAAAAGATAGAAAGATGGGAACTAATACCCATTTTGTCAGAATTTGAGCACAAAAAAGAATGACCGTTTTAACTCGAAATCGTAAATCGTTTTCTGCTTTATTCGAGTGGCTGAAAAATGTATACATTGAAAACCAGCATCTGATTATAAATGATAAAAAACTGGACAGAAAGTTACCGTTACTTCTAATAAAATTAAAACATGAGCGTCGCGCTGATTTATTTGAAGAAATAAAGAGAGTGGTGCGAAAAATAGTTAACATTAAACCGTATATTTACTAAAATATAAAAGAAAGGATACCAAAAGCGTTTAAAAAAGACCAAGAAAGACTATCCACAAATTGAAATGATGACTTTTAAAACACTTAAAAGAGCTAAATATTAAAGACTAAAAAAATAGATAGAAAAATAAGAAAGGCACAAGTTGACGAGGATAACATAACATTCTGAATGAAATTCTTAACCTTAATTTGTTATTATAATTATTATTATTTCAAGTGTTGGGCGTCTGTGCCCCCTCGTAGATGAACGTATGTTTACTACAGGTAAATCGATTTTAGTTGCTATGGCTGCAGCATCATATCCCTCTAAATATATCTAAAAATAAAAGGCATTTACTTTTCATTATGTTTAGACAATTATGTTCCGTATATACCGAGTTTATGCTTGTCGATGAACATTTAAAACATGTTTAATTTTTACTCATAGAATCGTCTTGATCATTGGCGTCGCCTAACGATAACCACACATTAATTGTTTTAAAAAAATGTCCATGATTTACGATGGGTTTTAAACAGTTTTTTAAATGTTAATCCAGTAATCAACCATTATTTAAACAAAGAACCCACCTGAGTGCGTCGTTGCTACAACTGATTTTATTTTGTTTTTGGACCCAGAAATTAATTCAATTTAAATTCTAATTTAGTGATCAGTTTTGTCGATAATGGTAATTATTACAAGATTTGTAGCAAAAAATTTACCGCTACATGTCTAAAATTTAAATTGTAAAATCTTAAGAACCTTCTGTTTGAAAATGACTCCTTAAAAAATAGTCTCAAAAGTCTGGAGATGCACAATGTAAGGTGCATAAGGCTTGTAAAACTCATTGGCACAGCAAAGAAAAAATACTAAGACACAGGATCTAAAATCGTAGTTAACAGAAGTACTCTCGATAATGATTTGTAAATTTTTGATAATATACTTATAATTAACACGAGGGATCAATATTATTCAATAACATTGTCCTATTGAGTCACAAACCCCATTTGAGGTTAGTTTTTGACATGGAAAATAAATAATCTACACGAAAATATGTTTAGCTGGTTGGGTTCTTTAGTCTTTGTTGTGCAGGCTACAAAAGGCTTCTTGCTAGATCATTAAGGTGTTCTTGTAACCTTACATCACATTTGTGGACAAATTTGGTAATTTCTTCTTTGACGAATGTTAATTGTATAGATGTATTATATAATGTAATTTGGTAGGTGTAGATGAATACCACCCTAACGCTAGCTGAGGAACAACAAGGATTTAGAAGCGGAAGATCGTGTACGGATGCCGTGTTTGTAATCAGACAAGTAAAGGAAAAATCTCTCGAGTATAACAAGCCCGCATACCTTTGCTTCATCGACCTAAGGAAAGCCTTCGATAGAATAAGACTAGAAGATATCGTCCACCTACTATATAAAAGAAACATACCCCTCGATATAATCAAAACAATAGAAAACATTTACCAGAATAATAGAATAGAGGCAAGAATTGAACACCAACTAACGGACCCCATCGAGGTTGGAACAGGAATAAGGCAAGGAGATTCACTAGGTCCCCTACTCTTTAACCTAGTGATGGATGAAATTATTAACAAAGTAAAGTCTAAGAGAGGCTACCAAATGAGCGACAAACAAATTAAAATTATATGTTATGCAGACGACGCGACACTAATAGCCCAGAGTGAAGACGATCTCCAAATAATGCTCCATGAATTCAATAACACTTCTAAGTTATATAATATGTTAATATCATCGGAAAAAACTAAATGTATGGTTATATCTCAGGAGCCAATACGATGTAAGCTGGAGGTGGACGGTAAGTTGATCGAGCAAGTGATGGAATTTAAATACTTGGGGGTCCTGCTGATGGTTATGGATCACTAGTAAGAGAAGTAGAAGAGCAAATTAACAAGGCAAATAAAATCGCCGGATGTCTAAATGACACAATTTGGAGAAATAGATAATCAGACAGGATGCTAAATGCCGTATTTATAAAACTGTTATAAGACCGATTATGACGTATACTGCTGAAACAAGACCGGAAACATCCAAAACGGAAAGAATGTTAGAAACCGCTGAAATGAAAATCCTCAGACGCATCGATGGGATAATGATAAGAGATAAAGTCAGAAACGCAGAGACCAGACGATCATGCAAGGTTGAAGACATCAATCAATGGACAAATCATAGAAGAAGAGAATGGAACAATCACATCAGCAGAATGAATAGAAATAGGATAGTGAGAATAGCCAGAGACAACTCCCCATTAGGGCGAAGGTCCGTAGGGCGCCCAAGGAAAAGATGGAATGACGGCTTAATCGAGATAGTCTGAAGAAAAAACAGGCAGAGCTGCCTAAATAAAAGCAGAAGAAGAAGAAGAAGAAGATTTGGTAGGTACATACCAGGGGAAGTACCTTTGACTGGAACCTTTCTTATATTTCTATGTATAGATATTGACGCAGTTCTCCATATCTAGATATTATAGGTCCAGATGGGTTTTATATTGATTTTGTAGATTAAAAGCTTGTTTCCCGGGGACAGTTTGGATTTACATCCAACAATCCAGTAAAACTTGTTATACAATAATCCAAACAAATTGCGTTCTGTAAAGATATGTTTTAATTTTCTTAATTTTCGATGTCAAAAATTAAACAATCTTTTTTAATAAACGTATTACTTTTAAAAATAAACAATTTATGAGCTTACTTTTAACGAAAGTAAATCGCAGGAACTGCACAAAATTTTTTATCTGCTAACAAATTCTTTAAAACTTTTATTCTAAACAAATTGTTTTGATAGCTGTCATTAACAACCAGACACAATAAAGGCTATTTAAATAACGAAAAAACAAACATAACAAAAATATAAATTAATTTTTTAAATAATTTCATATTGTTGAGTTAATTTTTTTTAAGAGTTTATTTATAATATATGCATAACAATAATTTGGCCTACCCTTCACTCCTGCCATGACAATAAGAACTTAACAAGTGGAAAATACTGCACGTGTATAATTTCATAAAAGTTTAAATACCTTACATCTGATGTTTTAAGATTTTCAGACTTATCATAAATAAATTTGTTTTAAAAGCTGATATTTTTGATGTTACTTGTTAGAGAACGCGCTACAAAATCTGTGGAAAAAGAAAAAGATTAAGTTATTCACATACAATTTTCTTTGATGATCAAAGGACGCATCCCTATTACATCGCAGATGAAAATAAGCGTATTTCTATACTTTACCATTATGTTTATTCAATAGTGCAATAGAATGGAATATGAAAAATATTTAAAATAAAGTGTTATTTATGTTATTTTATAGATAAAAAACGTGTAGGATAAAAATTGAAATAGAATGGTGGGAGTTTTTTTACAATCTGTTAATAAATATTGCTATTTTTGTTGTTTTTTTTACGATAAATATACCACCAAAACAATGCTTAAGCAGACAAATAAAGCGTGAACGTAAGTATGAGTTTGTTAAAATAGATCCAGAAGAAAAATCTAAAGGAACTGTTAACAAAATGCCGCAGCTGTAGCACTCTCCTACTTAAATCTCCGAAGACAAAAAAATTAATATAGTAATACCACCTCATTATTTTGATCATTCAATAATAAAAAAAAAACCAAAGGATTTTTAATAATATTCATATAAGCTTCGAGAAACTGTGCACGGCCGCCTTCTTGGATGTTAAACAAGTCTTCGACCGAGTGACGTAATGGTCTTCTATACAAATTACAACAATTCTGTCCCACAACCCACTACCCACCTTTAAAATCGTACTTCACAGACCGATACTTTCAGTTTAAATTCAATACAAAATATCGCTTGTACAGATGTTTCTTCGACTAAAGTGGAATAGACTAGAACACTCTTTTATTTAAAAACTGCTTACCTTATAGATGATGTTACGTTGAACTATTATTACCTTGTTTACCTTGAGAAAGACTGGTGACGGGACTCCACACTGGACACTGACCATTGAGGTATCACCTTAAAAAGATGGGCAAAACAGATAGTTGCTTTGCAAATGCCCAGCGTTTTTCTGCAAGAGGCTTAAGTTTCTGAAAGGAGCATTCCTAAAGCCCTCCGATGTCAGGAACTTAGCCCCTAGAAAACTGATAACATAGAACATAGAAACTTAAATGCAATTAAGTAATTAACTACAACACTCTAATTTTGATTGTCCCTACTTCGTCAAAACGTGTTTGCGACGTTACTAATTAGTATAAAAGTGTTTTTTTGTTTCCAAGTTGATAAATTTTTAAGTTTAGGGCAAGTTGTTTTTTCATGTATTTTTAACAATTTTACATCAGTTATTGTTTCCACTTTATTCAGTCAACTGTAATCTAAAATTTAGAATTTTGTTTTGAATAATGCCTAGACGTAAACTTAGTGAGGATGAAGCGGTATGATTGAGGGCGGTTGTCTTCAGAGAGAAGTTGTGAACTTTTCCAAGTAAGTTAAAGTGTCATTTCGCAGCTTCTCCG
This sequence comes from Agelastica alni, assembly GCA_950111635.1. NCBI lineage: Eukaryota > Metazoa > Arthropoda > Insecta > Coleoptera > Chrysomelidae > Agelastica > Agelastica alni. The sequence continues at coordinate 18,956,040 of OX467718.1, forward strand.
TAGACAACGAGCAAAAGGAAACGTGACAGAAAGACCTAATAATGGACGACCAAGGGTTACCACCCCCGCACAAGATCGTTATCTTACTGAGTATACCCGTAGAGAACCTCTGAATACTTGTCGGATCATACAACAGCGTCTTTTAAATTCTTCTGGTGTTTTGGTTTCAATTGAAACAGTAGGTACGTCGAAGATTACACGAGGTTAACTTACGTTCACGACAACTGTTGAAAAGAGTTTCATTAACACAAATTCATATGCGTGCTTGATTGGCATGAACTAATGAACAAGTGCATTGTAATACTAAATGGAGGTCCGCATTGTTCACAGATGAGTCGAGGTATGGACGGTTTTCTGATAGTCGGCGTGTTCGTATATGGACTCCTCCTCTAGTGCCCAGAAATCAAAGAGCAGTGCAGGAAGTTTAACTTTTCAGAGGTGGTACAGTTCCTGTTTTGGAAGACATTTGTTTTAATGAGCGTACATAATTGTTAGTGCTTGATGCAAAATGACTGCGCAGATTTACGTACAACAATTTATTAACAATGTTTTACGTTTGTTTCATACTGCTATTGGACCAACTTTTCTCTTTTCAGACGATAATACTTGACCGCATCATTCAAGAATAGTCGGAGAAACTTGGGACTTCCATGGTATCACGCATCTGGCAATGCCCCCTTATCTCCCGACCTTTATCTCATCGAGCATGCTTGGGACCAGCTACAAAGAGATCTGGATTCCCATTAACCATCCCCACATGGTACACAACCTTAAATTGTTGTTTTCGTTGTTTAAAACTGCAAACGTATTGCGCAAAAGGGCAAACAAACGTTTAAAAAAATATATATACAATTGATGACATATAAATACTTGGTAACCAAAAATCGTAATTTGTTAAAACACAATCTCCGAATTTATGAACTATCTTAAGAACTTTCTTAGATTAAAAGCTTGTTTCCCAGGAACAGTTTAGATTTACGTCCAATAATACAATAAAGCTTGTTTAACAATAATCTTAACTGTTTTTTGTTTATATTCTTATATCTTCTTATTAGAATCTAAGCATAATTTCGTTGCAATTGTATAACCATTTTAGAGTGTATTTATTATTATTATATTGTTTTAAAAATAAAATTAAAGGGTTATAAATTTTATACAAAGTTAAATTTATTTTGGTTATTTTTGGCCCGATAATGGTTTTCAATTAAAATGGAATTAATATTTTTGTTGTTTGATTTTTGTTCGTTTGCCATTAATACCTTGTAAAATTTAATACAAAAAAAAAAATTGTAAATTTGATTTTCGAGATTTTTCGTAAAATGTTTGGTATCAAGGTTTAAGGCAAGTTAATACAACAAATAAAATAAAATAAGAAATAACATAAAATAAAATAAGGAACGAGTGCAAAAAACATAGGTTTATACAGATGACTAAAATAAAATAAGAATGAACTAATGAAATCGCAGCTTTTTTAAAAATGACTTTTGTGTTTTGTGCATATCAGTACATAATCTCCAAATTAATTTGTTATTTTATTTCAAATACGGATTTTTTAAATTTTATCATTATCTTTAATTATCGAACTGTATATCTACCATTCATTTCCTATTAAAAATTATTATAATGGATGATGGTATGTTGATAGAGCAGGTATCGACCTTTCCTCAGTTACATGCAAAAACTGATGGACAATACAAAATAGCCGACTGAAAGAAAATGCTTTGCTGACAATTGCTAACATAATGGGGAAAGCACGTAAGTGCCAAAAAATCAGAGTTTAACGTTTTTTAAGTCACTTTTTCTGTAGCTGACGCTTCTGAACACAGATGGAAGCTTCGAAGAAATAAATATAGAGGCCATAGAAGGAAAATCAAAAATACCTCCACAAATAATATTATTAGGTGAGGTTAGGTTGATGGTAAACTCGGAACATTTAGAACAGAAAAGATTTGGGTCACGCGCATTATCAGTTTTTAAACAAAATAAAATAAAATAAGACAAAAGTTGGCCATCTTTTGTTCTTATTTCTTATTTTATTTTGTTTTGTTCCTTATTTTATTTTATTTGCTTTATAAATTTGACTTTAATTACGTTGAAACAGAAGTAGCATGCGTTAAAGAATATTAAATATTAAGTTTTGGGAATTTATGGAAAAATCGTAATTTAAAGTAAACAATTTTAAAATAATTTTCGCTTAGCTCCGTGTACTTTCGCGACGCAGGATATTTGAAAAAACAACTTTTTAAACAACTTATCGCCCCTTTAAGTTACCATTTTCCCTCTTTTCATTTCTCTTGACGATCTCCCTATCAGAAATTATCAATTATTCGGGTGCACCGAAGAAAACACTTAGAAATCGTATTTTCTGGCATAAATTAATACCTTATCTTTACACTTCCATGCACGCTATTCCGGCGAAACGGCAAAAAGAAAAAAATCGAGACCCGAACTTCGATACCAACGAACGATAATTACGAAATCCCATTCGAGTTTGCAACAAACTTACAAATTATATCTACGGCGCAAAGTTTGGAGAAATCGAAGCGTTCTTTGAGTGAAGCAAAAAAGGAAAAGTTTCGCGAATCGGTCCTTTTAAAAGGATAAAAAGTAACTAACCTATGTTCGACTAATAATAAAGCAAAACCTGGGATTCCACTAATTAAAGTGCCATACAATTTGCTTTCGAAAGAAAAAAAAAGGTTGTTTATAATTTTTAAAAAATTACATACATACATACATACATATAGTCAACCCTTTTTCCCGTGGAGTAGGCAGAGACCACTTTCTTCCACTTCTGCTACGGTTCTTACACATATCTTTTGCTTCCGCTACTTTTATCAGTGCTCTCATACATGCTCGTCGGTTGTTGGTACTTTCTTGACCTGGTCTTTCTTAAAAACAATGTTGATCTGATCGAGATATGATCGCCGAGGTCGACCTCTACCGACTTGTCCATTCACACTCGCCTTGTTTCGTCAATCTTCCCTCATTTACCATTTCTACGTGTCCAAACCATCTATTCTTTATCTATACCTTTATTTATCTTTGTAACCACATCTTCTTTTACACCACAGCGTTCTCTTATCTCACTATATTTTAGTTTATCCAACCGAGTCACTCCGGATATACTTTCCAGGCTACTCATCTCCGCAGCATTAATCCTATTTTCATGCTTTTTCTGCCAAACCCAACATTCACTACCATACATAAGTGTAGGAACCAACACTCCTTTATGCACAGCCAGACGTGCCTTTTTTGAGTTTTTGAGTTCTAATTAAATATAAACAATATAGTTTTAACACCCGCCAAACACCGCCGCTTCAGAAAGACAATTGAAATATCAGAAGAAATTATTCTGCACCACATTTTGATAAGTGCAGGTTGAACTTACGTTCCTTTTTTTTTATTTAAAATTTGTATAAAATATTATTAAAGGAAATAACTTGTTTCTTTCTGAAATACAAAAAAAAATGTTATACAGTATGATATACTTTATTATTGTTGGCGCAGTCAGGGAATGGACCAAAAATTAAGTTAAACCATTTTAAATTTTGTTTAAATTTATTTTATACCTATTTGTTGTATTCATTTTTGATCCTCCCTTCAGTTTTTTTTTCTAAAAGTGCGAACAAATAGAAAGAGTGAATATTACATTGGTAATATACATTTAATAGTTTCATATCCGAATTTTTATGACTTTATATTGAGAACTTGATATCAGGAATTTAATATGTCAGGTACTGATGCGAAAAATATTTTTAGTATCAGTTTATAACCGAATTTTGCGAAGCTTATGTACGATTTTTATGGTCTAAGCTTTATTAGTTTAAGAGCAGTGAGGTGGTTAAGATATTTTAAATTTATAATGTTAGTCGAATATTGGTATATCTAATATATAAAATACTCGTGTCACAATGTTAGTTACCATACTCCTCCGAAACGGCTTGACCGATTTTGATGAAATTTTTTGTGCTTATCCGGTATCTATGAGAATCGGCCAACATCTATTTTTCATCCCCCTAAATGTTAGGGGTAGTCCACCCCTAAATTTTTATTTTTATTTTTTAGACAAAATTTTTAATTTCTATTTTTTTATGATACAACATACAAAAATACATACAATCCTCAATTTTCACCCTTCTACGATCAATCCTTATTTTTTAATAGCCATTTTAGTAATTTAATCATTTTTCCTCTCCGGTCGAAAACTGATCAATCGTCATTTAATTAGTTATCCCCGCCAGATGTCTACAGGTGTCACTTCTGACCCAGTAAACAGCACGAAGTAGGGATGAGAACGAAGCCGGTCTCCTTTCTTTCTCACTCCCTACACAGTTGTCGGCCATCATTATTGTTTATGCATCAAGTGTAGTAGTAACGTTGACAATTATTATTTTGCTATCTCAGTGTAACTCTCATATTAACTTTTAATCATTCCTATTTTATCAATAATAATTAAATTATCAATTTTGAGTGTATTTTGCACGATTAGTTAAAAAAAAGATTGATAGATTTGAGAACACCATGTTTTTCACACGGACAATTATACGTGGCATTCTCTCGAGTGGGTAAACCATCCAGTTTGTTTGTGTTAGCTAAAGATGGACTAACAAAAAATATTGTTCACGCTATAGCATTAAGAGATTGATATTGTTTAATAGTGTTACTGTCGCAATTGTTTAATTAATGATATATAATTTTAAGGAATAAATTATAATAACTTAAAAATAATGTTTGCCTTTTGTTATTTTTATATTACCTTATCGTTTACAGCGCTCCATGCTTATTTCACGCATATACCACATTCTTACATACATACAATATACACATTCTAACATACATACATACTTACAATAAGTAAGCTATTTTTTGTCTACACTAGAAATTACTAGGAAATTATTTATATGGCAAAATAACGTTTGCCGGGTCAGCTAGTGTATAAATAAAATTTGGTGACATCAAAAATACAAATATATATTAACAGAATTTAGAAAATAATTATATTGATGATATACAAGATCTGACAAAAAAGTATTGTGACTGGTACGGTAAACCTACTTTATTTTTACAATCTATTTATTTTTCACTTAAATATACTCTGCCAGTTAACACACAATTGTATATATTTATAATCGGGTAAATATGGGAGGTGGTTAAGAAAATGGGTTTGTTTTTCGACTAACAACGGCTTCACACAGAAGGCTCAGGAGGGTCAGAGTCATCACACAATTTTTCACAGTCTTATAAGTAGTAAGTTTTATTGACCTCTTGCACCCATTTAAAGTGAATTAGACTTTACCGCAGAATATCATGGACAAAGCGAGTGACCAACGTGGAAGTGCTGAGAAAAAAAAGGGTAGAAATGGTAGAAGTAAAAAAAAATTACAATATCTTGGACATATTATAAGAGAATCAAACATACAAAGATCGCCGAATTAACGTCTTATCGAGAGGATATGGGAGGAAAACCCAGTAGTAAAGAGACCTTTAGGAAGACCAAGGCTCAGATGGACAGACAATATCGGAGATGATGTAAAAGTCTTGGAAGTACGGGACTGAAAGAAGGTTGTGTTGGACGGGGATAGGTGGAGACGAATCGTAGATACAGCTAAGACTCACGAAGGGTTGTGACGCTAAATGTGATGTATAAAAAAAAAAGTATTACCAAGACTTAATCAATACAAAATTTACAAAAAAATGTGGTACTGATTCCTACAGAGGAAGAAATATGTCGTTTAAAGGGACAGTTACTTCTACGTGCATTTGACAATTTATGATGGTCTTGACCAGAAACCTTACATGCTCGCCCTATAAATGTCAATGGAGTAATAAATAGATTAATAATTAATTTCTTAGGCGCCTTAAATGTTCGTAAAAAACGAGAAGATTCTTAAGCAAACAGATCAGAACCATTTTACAAAAAGAAGAATATTTTAAAAATATAGACAGAAACAAAATAAAAATTTTTTACAAATTCTATTATACCTACACAACTAATATCTAAACACTTTGACTTTTATAAGAAAAGTTGCTTAATTTTAGTTAATAGAAAAAACGCTTAGAAATGTTTTCTCATATTAAATATCCAATTTGGAAGTTTTGTAATTGTGCGTTAGAAAGTTGTAAAAACGTTTATTTCATAAGACAGGTCATTCTTTAAAAATATATGTATTAAACATTTTCACAATTAATCACATTCTTTTTATTGTTGTAAATATTTTCAAACCTTTTTGTTGGTTGTTAAAAAATTAAATATTTAGTTATCATTATCACGATAAATGCTCCCGTGAAGAATTTGTTAACTAACGCCAATGTTGCGTCAAATAAAGAATTTTTATCGACTAAGACGTGAGGAATTTAAAAAAATCAAATGTAGTTAGCTGATGGCCATAACGATCGCTAAAAGATAATTTTATTGCTGATGGCTGGTTTATGATCGGTTTATTGTATCTAATTAAACGTATAAAATCTGAGATATCTGTGAAATATTTCTGCCGTCATCGTCATGGACATGAAAGAAATTAATATTTTCTGTAAAATGCCAGGGAGTTTACATATCAGAACGGACTCGAGAATGTTATGAATTAAATTTTGTTGGTTATTTTCGAGTCTTCTTCTTCTTTCTTCTAATTAGGCGTATGAAAGAAATAATAAAAACGTATTCTACTCAAAAACTATATTTATCGTAAAGCGTATTCAAACCATCTATTGCATACAGGGTGGATCCAAATAAATCTTACACATAATACCTGTTCCTCATCGTAACTTGCTTTATGGAGGTAGATTGTCGCTCCAACGTTTTCGAGGCCTTCCTGTGCTCCGCCTCCCCGAAGATAATTTAAATCTGGCAATCTTCACTATTCGTTCTTCTGTCATACGTGTGATATGGTCATTCCACTCAATTTTTATACTTATGTAGCACCCAGTCGTTAATATTCTCGATCTGGCATGTTTGTCTGATATCCGCGCTTCTTTCCCTGTCCCGTAATGTTTTTCCAGCTATTCTTCGATTTATCTTTATCTTTGTTGTTTCCATAAACAGACTACTAAACCTAATAATTTGCACAAACCTGTTCGTGTGAGGAACCACTGACGAAGAGTGATTTAATAGACCCCAGTTGGTCGCAGTGTCACAGGGAGATTAAGTACTAACCCGGTCTCTTGTTTGTCAGCCAACAAACCAACCAACCACCAGCCAGGACTCACAAAAAATTGTCACATATAATAAATTATTTATTTGGTGTTGAATATTTGTCACCAATATTGTTAAAATTTAAAATGATGAGAAATTTGACACAGCATTTTTTATCTGAGCCCACGGATTTCATCACAAATATAAAATATTAACAATAAGATAATCTCTTCAAATTTAAGATCTATAAATATTCATTAACTAGCAATAAGCGAAATTTATAATTATTTTAATTCCAAAGAGACGAACAGAAAAACAAAATTAAACTCTTCTCGAAGATTTATACTAAGAAGTTAGCTTACGCCTACGATTTACTAAATAATTTATTTATCCCATTGAGGGCCATTAAATCCCTTAATGATTCGAAGGGACGAAAGCGAAAATTATAATTAGTGCCACGGCCTACTTCTCTCTATGTCTGTTAGACTTGAGACACTCTAAAACAGGGACGGCTTTGGAAATCATGCACTATTAATCATTTATTGGAACTAGGTACCGGATCTTAAGTCACACAAATATTTTATGAGAAACTAAGTGCTTCAAGTCTTGTTTAAAGTGTTCTTTGACTTAATTTTACGACCTTTTTTGAAAAAAATAAAACGCTTACATAATGTCAGTCCTAAAATACAAATAAAAATACATACAACAAAATGTACGTCACGATTTTTAAAAACTTAAAAAAATGCTACACTGTTTTAAAAATAAAGATAACTGGGTATTTAATAATAATTACTCTCAATAAAATTTTATAAAAGTGTAAGGAGTAACAAAAAAATAAAAGTTTGCTAAAAAAAAGCCCAAATCTTATATGTGTTGTGGTCAGAGTATTATTAGGACACTGTAAGTTTAACCTTCTTTCCTAAAAATTCCCGATTATTAAAATGTAAAGGCTGTGAAAACGAAAATGCATATGATATTTTGACATATTTTATTCTTATTTGTGCATATTTTTGTGACTAGATTTTCTTAGGTATTTTAGTTCCCATAAAACTATTATTTCTGATTTTGTTTTTTGTTATTTTTCTATGGAATAACTACTGTAGTTGACACCTGTTTTTGGTTGTAGTGAAAATGTGAAAGCATCTTATATTTATTTTTAGTCACTATTTAATTATAACTTTAATTAAAATTATTATAAACTTTAACTCAAATATTTTATGGGGAACTGAAAGTTGTAAGACTTTTTTATATTATTCTTTAACCATATATAAGATTCTTTTCAGATTTCAAATTGACACTTAGTTAGGGTTGTAACATAAATGTAATATCCTCGTCTTATTATTTTTATTTAGTGTTGTTACAAGTTACAAGAACCTCTTGCATTGGTTCATTCACTTTAAAGATAATCACTGTCAATGCCGAACCTGGTCAAAAACGTCCGTAGAAAAGTTGCTAGTTGTAATTGGATAAATTTTGTCGAATTAACTCTACGGGAACAATTTACTTGATAACTCCGAGAAAATTTTTATTATGCCGGTCGGCTGAGACTTCCGACCCAACAATAACAAATCATTAGGCAAACTGGGAGTTGAGGCATTAAAAATTTTCCACTATATATTCACGTAATTAGTTTAAAGTTTAGTCTGGTAAAAAACAGCTAAGAGAACAAAAAACTCCTCGTTATTATTTTAGAGAAATAATTGGAAGCAACTAAAATCACAATTAAAATTTAACATAAAGCAAGTTCATTACTTATAAAATCAATGCAGTAATATCTCGATTGGCAAGCACGGTAAAGTTTTGTTAAACAACATTTATGTAGTATAAGAGGAAACACAAGAGCTTTAACCATTAAGTTGTTAACCTTTAACGTTCAATGCACGCGAAGAGTTGATTAACAAATAGGACTTATAATATAAAACTTGCAATATTAAGTGTAAATATATAAAAAAATATATTAAACTGGTAATAAGTTAAACGTGTCTATTTGGAGCTAAAGTATTGTTATCATATTTAAAAAGTTGCTGCTTCAGTACCCATTAAAATGTACACAGTTATGATCGACTATCCAGAAAAACCGTAAAAAGTTTGTGAAGTATTTTTGGATATTTTCATTAACTATAGTTTATACTCTACAAAAAAATAATCCAATTGGTTAAATAATTAGTTATGCAACAAGTGTTTTGGGTTTTTATATTTAAAAAGTGTAAAATTTTAATTTGTATTTACAAATATAAAAGAAACACTTGAGCACTGCACAAAAAATAATACTGTACAGTTTTTAGGAGTTTGGAGGTTTTATGTTTGATGTCAAGAATCGTATCTATACAACAAATATAATTTGTTGATATGTTTTAGTTAGATTTAAAATATATTTAAAAAATTAAATAAAAAACCCGTTAGTTTTTATTTTTTCTTCCAAGCATTTAGTTTATAAATTAATTTATATTAAAATAAAAATTTTATAATTATGTACCTACGTATTTTGCGATTTTGCAAGTGTTTATCAAAGAGTTAATTTCAACAAAAACGTACCCTTATAAGTATTTGAAAAATTCGGTTTGGAAAAATCTGTAACACTCGCCGCGTAATAGTCAAAGTTCACTGAGATATCTTGATTCAACTACCGTCGTCAGCGTTAAAATGATAACTGAGTTAGTTGTGGAAAACACTGGCGTCTGAACACGTGCTTTTCCACAGACCATGCGCCTTTTTGCCATTTCCACCGAAACTTTTATACCCTCAATGAATTATTACAAATTTTTAACGTCATTTTTGTTAGTTATAAATTTTTTTTTAAATTGTTGACTAATTTATTACTATTTATTTCGTGCTATAAAAAAAACTACCCACCATAGCATGTTTCTTTTACCACGTCACTATTAACGCTTACTCTGACGGAGTGATACCGCTCCATTTGGACGTATGGAGCGATCATGAATGGCCGGATGTAATTTTTTATTGCAGTACGTCATTTTATAATCTAAAATTGACGTGTTCCAGGATTTTTTTTTGAATATGCAAAATAGATAATTGAAATAATGAATTTATTCCATTTGGCTGTTTCACACTGTATAGTGTAGTAAATACTACAATATCACTTTATGCTCGAGATATTTTTGCAAAAAATTGGGTTAACAATCTTATAAAACCTCAATACGATCTCTCCACATCGCCACCAAATATAGCTAGGCTTTTATTACCATTTTACTCCGTTATGAGAATTTTTATGTGTTTGGTGTGTAGGGCTATTAATTAGAGGGGCATCGTTAAATTTTTATGGGGCTTTTGTTGCTTTAGAATAAACATTTGTAGGTTATAAAAGCATTAATGACGGGAAACGCCGGTTCATTACAATTTTCAGGTAGTTCTTGTACACGAAATTTGAATTTATGGTTGTGTATTCGACGATCAAAAGAATGGTTTTGTTAATATTGGGTAAAACGGTTGAAAAATGGGATCACAATAACATACCAAAAAGGGATAATAACCATTTTTATTGCTTTGTACCTATGAAAAAAAAATATGGACAGAATTTTTGTTTTAATAATTTATTTCAACTTAAATAGTTCTTACTAGTTATTTGCACCAGTAGTTGTTCATTTGCATCTATAATAGACGAGATAATTCAGACAACTAAATAAAACAAAAAAAATGAAAAGTGCAATAATTGCAAAGCATAATTAACTATATAAGTTTGGCTCATATAAATAATCTTTATTAGGAAATACAAAAAATTGAATACATTTAAAAAAATGCAGGGTCTTAGAATCATGACGATTTTAACTCTAAGTGACTATAACTTTTAAAACCCTCGGTATACCAGTAAACATTATATTAGAAGATAAAGGGAGCCGGGTTACAGTATAAAATATAAAAAAAGAAATGCCATTTTCAAAAGTTATTTATGGTTGGATTTAAAGTTTTTTTTTTTATGAAAATAGTCGCAAAAAGGGTAGACCTATCGTGTGAGCCGCGGACGGCCCGCACTGCGGCTATTAGAAGGGGAAGGGATTAAAGAAAGGAAATGATTGTGGACACGCTTTTTAAAAAGTTGCAGGTCATAGTTCTCGGGAAAAACTGATTTTGGAAGCTTATTCCATTCCGTAGCAGCCCTGTAAAAGAAGTATTCTTGATGAAGATTGGTCCTTGAAGTGTCAATCTTGAGAGTAAATGGGTGAGACTGATCAGCGTGCCGAGTTCTTCGGCCAAATGTGGCCAATGGTGGTACAAGAGTTTTTATTTCTCTGGAGCATTTGCCATGGAAATATCTGTAGAGCAATGTCTGGTCTGCAACTCTTCTTCTATGTTCTAGAGGGTGAAGGGTTTCTGTAAGAGTTGAACTGTTTATCAAGCGAATGGCTCTTTTCTGAATGGAATCTAGAAGACGAAGAGAATGTCTTGGTGCTGAACACCAAATGTGCGAGCAATACTCCAGTAGAGGTCGGATTTGAGCCTTGTTCGTCGTCAACAGTTGATCAGGAGTAAAAAACTTTCTGGCTTTCCAAGTTATAAAGTATGCTATATATTTATAGATAATTTTTGAATATGCATCTTAATGTACACAACAATTTTGCCATTATAAATTTTTGGTATCTTTTATAATAACGAAACACAAAAGTTTAATAGCACTATTAGTTTTAATGAAAATTTACTTTTGTCAATTTATGTTTGTTAGCAATAATGATACATTCCAAAATTTGATAATTAAATTTAAAAAAAATTCACCAAATACATTTAAAAACTTTACTGGCGCAGACAAATTTAATGAAGTCAATTTGACTTAAAGTTCAGTGTTAAATATTTAAAATATATGGATTTTAATAGAAACCTAGTAAGATTGGATATTGCTCGAATGGCTCTCTAACAGATACACAACGAAGGTCCTGGAAGATCATGTTATGCCTTTCATGGTTACTATGGGCGAGCAAGGCCTTTTTATGCATGATAATGCAAGACCACACGTTACCAGGATTGTTAGTAAATATTTAGATGAACCATAAATTACGCGGATTACTTGGCCAATATGGAGTTCAGATATGAATCTCATAGAACATGTCTGGGATGAGTTAGGGCAACTTATCCAAGGGCATAAACCAGCCACAAGAACTGCCCAGGAGCTAAGAGAGTTGCTGTTGTAGGGGTAAAATAACATTAAAAGGTAATCCATAATTTAATTCAGAATATGACCCGTCGAAAGCAAGCAGTCGGTAATGTAAGAGGGGTGATACACGTTATTAATTATCATCAATTTATCAATAATGTTGTTTTATTTATTTGTTTCGTTCCCAATTACAATAGTCGAGTATTGTTTGGAATGAACAGTTACTATTTTTATAAAATAAATCATACAAAAATAAATTGTGTTGTCTGATTCCATGTTTTAAAGCTACGAAAATACTGTAGATAATAGATAAACTTACAATATGCAGACATAAGCTAATGCATTTTATTTTTAAAATTATTTGCAATTTTATAAGTTATTTAAAGTGACCTCAATTTTTTGCTCGGCAATGTATATGGGTTTTAATGGAAATTGATTTTTACTCGTACATTTATGTTAAGGTTAAAATAATGATAAATTTTAAAACATGCAACAATGCCTTTAAAAATCAAGAGTAGGTTTTGTGTATTTTAATTGACTTTGCAAAATGTCAAAGTGTAGTTATGATGTTATTATACATTTTGACGTTATTACTGTGTGTGTCAAATGCCGATGTGATTTTTAATTTTGAAGATAATACTTCTCTATCGAATTACGAAGACCAACCTTCATACAACATCCATCTTTGGATAAAAGAACTACAACTACAGACTTGCGCAATAGTAGCTATAGGACTAAAATATTTTGCAGTAAGTTTTACTTATAATTCTTAAAGATATTCCTTTACTTTAAATAACAGTTTTTAGCAGTTGGGCTTTCCTTTTTAGTTATTTGTAGAAAATATCGCAGAATCAAAAAATGATTCCTTTAAATCTACAAAATTTTTTTTGGGTATCTGTCATCAAAAAACCTTGGAAAAATGGAACTTTTGCTCGGAAAATTTAACAAAAAATCGAAAACACAAATGTAAATTTAAACTGAAAACTGGCATTTACCAAAACAGAGTGCACAGAAGATTTTGCGATTTTAAGGTGATGGTTAAAAATATGGATTGTAACTGCGTACCAACGATTCTATCGAACCAAATGAATAAAGTAAGAGGTAAGCTTCTTCTTTTTGTTTTAACTAAATTTAAACAAAAAGTTTTCCAAAGCCTTTTCAAAATTTCTGCTGCTTTTCTAACCTTTAAAAGTTGACAAACGGTACGAATGTCAAAAAGCAAAGCAAAATTTGTAAAGATGAATTATTGTTAAAATTATTGTAAAAAAACACGACGGTTGCCAAATAACCCTGCTTGAAAATAAATTAAAACAGATTTATAAGGCGAGTGTAAAAGGCGGTAGAGGTCGACCTCAGCGAACATATCTCGAACAGATCGACATTGTTTTAAAGAAAGGCCAGGTCAAGAGTACCAACAACCGACGAGCACATATGAGGGCACCGATAAAAGTAGAAGTAGCGAAATATGTGTGACTATATGAATGTATAAATGAAAATAGAGAAGCATATAGCCCCGTTCACATCTGAACAAACGCACCGAATGAGCACTTTGCGCCGCATGAGCATTCAGATGTGGACGGGACTCACGAACGCGTTGAGCACACTCAAAACGTGCGGCAGCCGATCCGAACATTGTCGGTACCTCAAAAGAATTTCTTGCTCAGTCTGGACGGGTTTTCTGTTGCACTGAACACGTTGAGACGAACGGCCCCGTACACAGTGGATTTTTCACATGAGATGTGCTTGCAATTAATCGAGTTTACAAATCGGCCTTTTCTTTGGAATGTGAGACACGAAATGTATTTTAATAAAATTAAGAAAGACGATGCTTGGAGAAAAATGGCGGGTACATTTAACCGGGATGTGAGTGAAGTTATAAAAAAAATAGATAGTCCAAAAGGGTCTTAACGGCGAGAAAAAGCAAAAATCAAGAAAAATGTTGGAACAGGAAAAGGTGAACATGAATTAACCAATAATTAAACTTGCTATTAATTACGTTTAATATGTCATAGGCGCCGACGAAATATATGACTGATATTTTCTGACTTCTTCGAAGGTATAACTGGGAAGACCATTTACTACGCTCTCGTCTCTTTTTCTTATTTTTAAGTAATTCATTGATAATAATAAATGCAGCACTAGCCCGTCCTAAATTCTACATTGCTTTAATCGCATCAATAAATGCGGCTAACAACTGGAGCGGCTCCGAATGCAGGCTCATGTGGTTCTGTGCGGGGAAACAACAATTTCCCCGAATGAATGCTCATGCGGCGCAAAGTGCTCTTTCGGTGCGTGGACGGAGCTTTACATACATACATATAGTCACGCATTTTTCCCGTATGGGTAGACCACTTCCTACCACTTGCTACGATTCTTACACACATCTTTTGCTTCTTCTACTTTTATCAGTGCCCTCATACGTCCTCGTCGGTTGCTAGTACCCTTGACCTGGCATTTCTTTAAAACAATATCGTATATTCTTAAGAGGAAATATGTAATTATGTTGAAGAAATAAAGGTGTGGTTGTTTGGTAACCAATTTGATTAAAATCGGCACTCGATATCCGCTTCTTTGGGAATAAAGTGGAGGACTTGACAGGTCTCTTTTTTTAATAAATCATTTCTATAATTCTATCTATCCATAATTTAAAAAAACTGCTAGCGAGGTTAATAATAATTTATTAATCATTTTTGAAAAATGGTACTCCTAAACTGTCTCCAATATAAACTCCTAAACTTACTTATGTTCCATGGAGCTATATTTCTTGGTTTGATATTTAGCGCTTCAAATAAAGTCAAAACTCAAAATGAGTGTTGTTGTAGATACCTACCTAGGAATTTTAAATTAAAATGACTATATTTTTTAACGGATCTTCTAGATTCTAAAGCTAGTTTTAATATTTTAAAGTTGTATTAACAAACTCGTTTCCAGATTCAGGATTTGTGTAACAAGATATCACGAAAAAACTAAACTAAACAAAAAAAATATTAAAGCAAATTCTAAAAAACATTTACAACACTGGAAACATAGTTTTTAATTATTGTTAATAATAATAATAGTACAATAGGTATTGCTATTAATTTAAAGTACTTGTGCTTAATTCTTTAACAATTAACACTGTGTAGCATTTGAAATTGCTACCTGTTGATTTTGTTTTTTATATATAATAAATTTTTCATTTATTGGGCATTGTACTTACAGAGAACATTCAGTTTTGATATCAAATTCCTGAATAAAACATCTATTAAAACCACTATTTCAAAACAAACATCACATATAGTTGAATGCTAGTAAATTCACAGGTTTCCAACACTAGGTAATACTCTTGCTTCTGACATTCTAAGGGCTGTTAAAAGTGATGTAATTAAGCTGCAGGAATCTTATGATTTCTGACTACCTGTCTGATCCTAGGCCTGAAATTGAAGATAGTAAAGTCAATAAAAACATCCATTCACATGTGAGCAGGCGACATACCGTTGTGTTCTCTAGTGTGATAAATTCTAGGCTATTGAAGGTTGTCCCAGGATTTTGTTGATTCTGAATGAGATCTCTGGGTATTTACTGGGTTTTTTTCCCTATTTTTCATAATATAATCTTATAGGTTATATTTATTTTCTATTTTTCGATGTCATTGTTTGAGTTGTCATAGTTCTTCTTTCATAGAACTTCTGTCATCGATCTTCGGTCTCAAGTCGGTTAGCCGTTAATGTTTCGTGCCCATAGTAGAAAAGAAAGAAGAAGAATGGCCTTTTAGATTACATTCGTTGGAATTCATTCTGTCAATCAATAGCATTTATGGTTCTGACCTATGAGAGGCTAGGAATTCAAAACTGGCGCTGATTTCATACAGGATGTGCAGTTTTTTTGGCAATTGTTAGAAATAGAGGATGGTATCCGTCCTCGAGGTGGTCTGTGAGGAGTTCTTTTTCGGTGTGGCCATGATGAGGTGCGCTTGACTTGTTTTTGAGATTCTTTTTCGGTGTTTAACCGGAAATTAACCCTTTGGGGGAATCTACGAAGTGCCGTTGGGGCCGAGTTCAAGTCGCACCCATCGTTTGTGGTTTATGGAGCCTTTATATGGGGATTTGTGCCAACCACCGGTAGACTGCCATGCGGTAGGAACGCCGCCATTTTGTCCTGATGTCCTGTTAGTCCTGTTAGCCCTGTTTGCTGTTTTGGATATCTTCTAGTTTTACCTCCCTTCTCAGAAGGGTGTTAGGGTACAGCTAGCTTAGCCCTCACCATCAGACTCCTGGCAATCGAACGACGACTCTTGTGGCAACTCTTGACTTAGGTCAAGATTCCCACGAGGACCAACACCGAGTCGCTTTTAAATCCTGGCCAGAGTCGACAGACAACCACCGGATGAGGACTAGTAGTAGCCGGTAGAGGCTGGCGACCTGCTGAGCTGCATCATCGACCCCTGGCTGACCTGGAAGGTTGAGCCTTTCTTCTTATCTTCTCTTCTGTTTCCTGTCTGCTTCCTGTCTGCTTCCTGTCTTCGTTTTTGCTGTCTTCAATTACATCAAGTGGACCTTGGATAGAGGCTACATATATGGACCATTGGACCTTAACACCAGGTTTTTTCACACCTTCAGTGTTCTCTTACTTTTTGAGATTTATTTATAATTAATTAATCATATTAGTATTTATCATACCATCATTTTTGTTAATAACTAATTATTGATATCATATATCATACCACCGTGATAATTTTATAAACTATAATCTAAAGAGCTTTTGTGAAGTTCTCACATAGTACTATGTGACAGCAGATTCAGTCACAGGTTTATTTCTTACCAATATACCTCATTTTGGTAACTTTAAGCGGTATAACACCCGGTATATAAATGTATGTATCTTGATATAATATATTAGTTAATATTGTTACATATATTATTTATTTGATTTAATTATTACTGATATGATACTCTGGTCCATGACATATTTGTGCTTTGTCCATTTTGGTGTTTTTATTATATTCTTATATGTGATATGGTTTTTTTATTTTCCAATTTGCCCAGCCCGAATATCTAAGAAAATTTAATTCTATATCATTTCAGGTATTTGTTGAAGGTAGATATTTGGTTTTCTCAATTATCCAAATATAGTATAGCAATATCCAAATTGAGTGGTGCCTATTGAATTTGAATTTTCAATCTTAGAGCCATAAACAATTCGAACTCACTTATCTGTTCTCCGGCGAACAGCTGACGTCAGCACATTGTGTTCTATTTTTTTATTTCATTTTATGAATATAATAAAGTAGGCCACAACTGTTATTTGACATTAACCTTAACGTTTAGTTTTGGTTATATCTACTGATATGTTTGCAAGTTTGTAAATAATGTTATCTACTAAAGAAAAAGTAGTTTAAGTTGAGCACTATTTTCACTCATCCTGTTTAGGTAGACTTAAAGGTCCAAGCATAATATTCGTCTGCAAACAATATTCGGAGCATAACAATAAATAAACACCAAGTAATGCTGTTGTACTAAACATTAAATTTGGAAAAACTGGAATTGTGCTAAACCAAGAAAAAAAAGCTGAAAAAATACCTATAAAAATCAAGAATAAAATTATGGACTCACCACGTCGTAGTCAACGTAGATCTGCTGTAAAAATGAATATAAACACGAGGACTCTTCAAAAAATATTAAAACAACTTTACAGTCATTCAAACCGTATTCAGATAACCCAACAATTAAGAATGGGTGATTATGCTGCAAGAATACTGCGCTGAAATACTTGCTTTGCATTATAATAATCCCAGTTTTATTAATAATGTATAATATAGTGACGAATATCATTTTTATTTATCAGGTCATAAATAAGCGACATATGGTGCGCATTTTCCGGACGAGAAATTATTGGGCCTTACTTCATTCGGTAAAACGGACGTCCAGCATCTGTTAATCAAGAGCACTATATTACTCAAGATCATACACTATTTGTAGATGACCTTCGGAGGTTTTGTATATCAAGAAACTTACCCATCGGTAGATAGTTTTTTTAATTAGATATAACTTTGTGCCACGCAGCACTTGCTACAAAAATCTTTCTGGGAGAGATCGTTGGAAACAATGTGATTTTACTTTATACCAATATTTCTTTTTCATCTCACTCCTCGGACTTAACATCATTGGATGCACGTGTTTGGGACTTGCTGAAACGATAAGACTTATGCAACAGCCTTTATTTTCAGATAATTATAGTCACATGTATGCAAGAACGATAAAAGTGTTAATTTATGATTACATATTTTTTTAAATTTAAAAGTTTCATTTATAGCCATACTGTTTTATTACATTTAAATATTGTTTTTAATAAATTTTTTTTTATTCCATAAAACTTAAATTTTACTTAAGATGTTCATGCAAATGTAAACTATCTATTTTATAATCAATTATAAAAATGTATAATGTGCTTATCGTTAATTATTTATTATTTTCTGCTACAATTGATTACAATACAATAAAAATGATGTTACATTTAATAAGAGTTGGTAAAAACGTTCTGACAATATTTTTTTGGTCTTTGTAGGTTTTCCGACATGCTACATCCCGCCTTTACCTCAAACTCTGTGCAAATACAACGTTTGCGGCTTGTCCAAATGCAGACCTTTGACTGTGCAGCATTCAGTGCATTCGGTTGAATGCCACTCGGAGTGCACAGCTGGTAATCCGGTAAAAACATTTATTCAGTAACACAGTAAAAATATTACTTCAGTTCAATGGGAATTTATGTGATAATTTTCAAATAGAGTTGGGTATTTGTTAAAACATTAGGGCTAGTCGCAGAGAAAAAGTTAGAGAACGATACAAAAATTTTCGGAAAATATTTAGATGTTTAATATTTTTTTATTCTTTTGTAATTTTAAACTAAATATAACTGATTAATAATATTCCTTACATTCAATTTACTGATAGTAAGTTATAACATTAACTATTTTTATTTTTCTTGTAGATTTTTTCGTTATTCTATGGAAAACAGCAAGAAGGGATTTACCAGTTTTTTAAAAAATTATTACTCATCAATTGTAAAATATTTCTTCTTTGGTAGTACATTTTTTGCTCAATATTAACTACCATCTTTTAAATATTACAGCCTGGGGTAAACTTAAAGAATTATTTCAAAGTAAACAAAAGCTTACTTTCTTTGTTGGTATGAGATTCTAGAGAGTCTATTGGCAAGAGGCTAAATTTGCAAAAATATTATTTCAATATTAACTGTAAGCAATATTAAGTTGGCAGTTATGAAATGCAACTTTACACATAAAGTTAAATTACACTAAAAGGACTCTTAAATTTGTTTTTTAAATTCTCTTAATTACTTAGTCTTTACGACATGGAAATCAGTTCTTCGCAAAAAAAGTAATTTATAATGCAATTTTCTACTGAAAGGATTTTCTTGTTGAACTATGTGTTCAGTGGTGTCACCTGAATGTAAATCAAAGTTGTCGGGACGGGGAAAGGGGGCGCGAGCGACAGCCACCATCTTGGGAAACGCGTTTTATTAAATAACTCGGTAAACTGTGCATCGTGTGCGGTCTATCCTACGACCTGTGCACAAAAAATACCAACTATACTAAACCTACCCCTAAGTTCGAAGGCGACCTATTTCTGGAAATCCCATCCAGAGAAGATTGGTTCAAGAATAAAATTAAATCTTAGGGCGCAGTACTTTATACTAACGGCTCTAAACTAGAGGGGAAAGACGGTTTGCGGTGTCTTTTTAGAAGACCGCTCACTTAGCATATTGTTTCATTTGCCTGATTACTCCAGTGTGTATCAAGCCGAAATGACAGCCATTACCAAGGCAACTGTCTGGACACCCATCATCATCATCATCATGCAGCCGTTTGCGTCCACTGCTGGACATAAGCCTCCCTTAAATTGTTCCAGGTTCTCCTGTTCTGGGCAACTTGCATCCAGTTTTTAGTCACCCTTCTTAGATCGTCCGCCCATCTAGTTGGAGGTCGTCTTCCTTGATTTCTTTTGCTGTCTCTTGGTCTCCATTCCATGACTCGTTTGGTCCATCTATCATCTCGAAGTCTCGCCAGATGACCCGCCCAGTTCCATTTCAAGTTCGCGATTTTTTCAATGACATCCTGAACTGAACACTGCAATGAACAAAAGTTTAGCGAGATATCCATTATTTGCGACAGCCAGGCTGCTATTAAATAACTGAACTTAGTCTACTTGTCCTCTAGGGCAGCGGTGCAATGCCGAGCCACCCTGAATGAGCTAGCAGCTAGGTTTAGAGTTCACAGTGCCTGTGTATCCGGCCACAGGGACATACCACTCAACTGTAAGGCGGACAAGCTAGCAAGATAGGACACCACCCTCCCAGCTGTATCTGTCTCATATTAGCCATCTTGGCACAACTACCGAAGAAATTCCTGCAAATAGTGGTATTCAACACGGAGATTCCCTTAGCCCCTCAAAATCCTATGCTATGCCGATGATGCTGTTGTGATATGCAGAAAACGAAAATAACCTTCAGGGACTACTATTTAAATTCAGCACGACGGCAAAAAGTTTAAAAATGAAGATATCTGCAGCAAAAACGAAATGCATAACCACCTCAAAAACACCTATCAGATGCAAACTGTTTGTGGATGATAAAATTATGCAGAGATGAAATTTAAATATCTAAACATAGAAATATCAGGATACGGTAACATCGAGGAGGTGGTAAGAAACCAAGAGGCAAAACGTCGAAACAAATATATCGGAATCGAGACCAAATCCCGAATCTACAAGGCGGTCATTCGACGTATATTAACATACACAGCGGAAACCGTTTGTTTTATGTCATTTTAAAATTGTTTTCTGTGATTTGTATAAGGTTTTGATTAGATTTTTGCTTCATAAAAAAGTGCGAGTCAGTTTCTTCTCGATTCGAGTATTGGTATACCTGATTCGCTCAGTTTTGATGACGTTCTAAATGCTCCAGTTGCAAAACGTATTCCTGTATTATGGAGTATCGTAAATTTGACAGTTAAATTTTTCATGCAGAAGTGTAAACTCTGTATCGGTAATTATCTCTCTTGGTAATAAGTATAATGTAACTGTTTAGTATAACTAGAAAATATTTTGCTTAACCAAATTCAAAAGAAAAATGTCAAAATTAAAACCAATTAATTTTGATATTTACTTTCCAGCAAAAGGTTGATTAATCGTTATAAGGTACAAAAACAAATAATTTACAAAATTTCCGAAAATTTTTGGGACCAAACGCTATCAGTAAGTTTTATGTAAAAAAAACGTTATAATTCGGAATTGGGAACATTACAGTTTTGTGAAGCGCCCATTCACAGGACATCTTTGCCTCCAAAAATACGCTCCGAATGGTCGAAATGGAGCCATCTGCAAAACAACGTCACCGATGTTGAATTACTGCCAGGAGAGAGCTCTGCCATGATTTTTAACAGCAAAAAACGACGTTCGATTGCTACATGCATTAATAAATATACGTTAGTACTATTCGATAAGGAAATTTATAGTGTTGCATTTGCTATTGTGGTTTTTAAACTATACGCAGGTTCGTACTGGTCTCGAGGGTATTAAATTTCAATTTTTATAAAAAATATTTTTAAACGAAAAGTTGTATGAATTAATTATTTTTTTAAAAATGTATTTTTCTTCTTTTAATCATTGGTAAATAATTATTTTTTTAAGAAATAACCTTTTTTTCTCTTTTTAAACATTAGTGAATAACTCCAGAGTCGAACCTGCCCAAAGTATGTGGTCCAATTGGGAATAATAACCAATAATTAATTTAAGTGCAGTTTTAATGTTAATGTACCAAATATAAAATACAAGGTGGGCCGAAAGTCAGTCGTCAAAAAAACAAATTTACCATAAATTATTTTATTATCAATTCACAAATATTAGTACAGTTTAATAAATTTATAAAAGATACTGAAATTGTTTTCCCAAACAAATATTTCTTTTTTTAAACACTGGTTTACAAATTTTGTCGAAAATCTTACAGGACTGCAGGTTTTTAAATTATGATTGGATTCGTCTCTTTAAATGCTTAATATCACAAATCATTACAAAATAAACCGCATTTGTTAGTGTAACTCAGATTGTAAATTCCATAAGTGTAATATATGAGGATCGTGGAGGCCATTTAGTTAGATTTGGTTTACGTGTCCAGTTTAATCATGGTCAAATCCAGAAAAGAGCGGTCTGAATGGCCGTGTCATTTGCATGCAAAAAGTTAAGCTCCGTGCTATCTCTCACATAGACCATACAAGTGGATGTGCTGGGTCTTGTAGTGTACCATATTTACACTAAGTATTTGAGTTAGTAGTTAGTAGTCCACATCTTTTCAATATGGTTTTAAACTTGGGCACTCTGACTTGTAGACGATTTAAATTCTACACAGAACAGAGAAGTTTGCTACCGGGTGAGAGTTTTTTTTGAGGCTCTATGTATTGAAAAAAAAGTTTTAATCCATTTCCCAAATCGAGTTATTTCAGATGGACTGATCAAGGCAGAAAGCTTTTTTTTGATTTAATTCTTCGTGCTGAGGGTTGGTGATCATGGAGTGAATGTCGAGGGTTTTTGGTTTGTTTTCTTTATTCCAAATCTTTAGCAGCTTCTCTCCTGATATCAGGAAAGGCATGGTTTAAGCACCGATGTTCTAATGGTAAAAGGTGGTGCGTCCCATTTTCGGTTGACAAGTGTTGGGACATGCTGTACTTTATTGTCTCATACTGTATATGTTATACGTCATTATGACGTAAGATTTTTTCAGAACGAAGTTGTCAATAAAAAAGTAATCACAAAAAGTCACCTTCCAAGTATTTTATTTTATGTAATTAGAAAGCAACTCAACATAAGTGGCATCCCTGGTTATTTTGGAGAAGAGCATGCAGTCTTTGAAGATGGAAAGAAAGATTGTCAAGGACGCTGCAAGAAAACATTTCCAAGAGATTGAGAAGGTAGGACAGGACGATAAGAAAAAAATAAATGAACTATTGCAACAAGTTTTAGTCAAAACAGAAAAAGTATTTTCCCTAGACAACAGTATAAAAGAATTGCTTTGTAACTAAGAACCCAGCGACGAAGATTTTAGTAAAGAAATCACAGAGGAAATGGATTTTTGCACTGAGGTAACCAAGTACACAAACGAATGCAATTTTTTACTAGAAAAAATAAAAGAAGCAAAAACGGAGGTTAAAAACGAAACAAGAAAAGCACCAAAGAATTTTAACCTACCATAACTAGAAATAAAAAAGTTTGACGGAAATGCCAAACATTGGATCAATTTTTGGGGTCAATTTCGCAAGATAGACGAAAATTCAGATTTGCCCAATGAAGACAAATTCCAGTACCTTATTCAATCCACCGAAGAAAACTCGCCAGCCCGTAATTTGATAGAAAGCTTCCCACCCTCAGCAAACAATTACAAAATTGCCGTCGACCAACTCAAAACTAGGTTTGCAAGGGACGAGGTTTTAATTCAGGTTTATGTTAGAAAGCAACTCAAGTTTGCGGGGGATATGGTTTCTGGTTTTTAATTTGTCTTTGAGTATTAGACAATGTAGACAGGGTATTTCCAAAGTATTTAGGAGCAGTACAATGTTCAAATGTTTTACCATATATCATTAAATGTTTTCTTCGTGCATCTCTGTGTCGAAGGTGGAATGAGCACACTTGAGTTTTTCCTGATTTTTAAATAGTTTGATTCTAGGCTTTAGTTAGGGTTGCCTCTGCTTCGGATTGCCTCACAATTGCAGTGTCGTCTGCATAGATAAATATTCCAGTGTTTTATGGTATGGGTTATTTGTTGGTGTAGACGTACATTGTAGGTACCATTACACTTCCTTGATCGAAACCATTCTTCTGTGTTCTCTATTTGTTGTTCTATCCCTATGGTGATACCCCTTATTCCAATCGATTTAATAAAGGTTTTATTTAGTAAGTCACTCGCATAACTCAATAATGCGAGATGCTTAATTTTACTGCCATCTTGCTACCAGCTGCAGTTGTTTAAAAAGTGGAATATTTTCCAGTTCTAATACTTTTTTAAGCATACCTCGGTACTTTATAGAATTGACAGTGCCGTTAAAAAAATAAGTACCGATGAGCCCACCATTAAAAATCCCAGCCCATACATTAACGCCAGAGTTTAATTTTGTCTTGTCACAAAGGGATTACTAAAATCGCAGTAGACGTGGTTGTGACTGTTCCCTCTGCCATTTACCTAAAAAGCAGCGCTGCCAACAGCGCAACCTTTTGTTGCACCGTTTGTTTACGAAAATATACCGAATCAATTTCTATTATATAGACCAAAAAAAGAGGAAAAAAAGAAGGATTTTTTTTAACTTCAATGAAACAATCTCAGAAAGTCCCTTAGGCATCATAGTAAATGGAATTTCCATTAACAACATTCGATATGCAGATGACACCGTGATATTTGCAGACAACGCAAAAGATCTCCGTACCCTTCTAAACAAAATAGAAGGCCTAAATATTAACATCAAAAAGACCAAATTCAAAAGTATTACTAAAAATAATACTCAAAATACCAAGATAAAGGTATATAAATGGAGATGAAATTTAAGAGGTCACACAATTTAAATACCTACTTGGGCTGCATGAAAAATAATCCAGACCAAGAAATAAAATGTAGGATCGAACAGGCGAGAGCTACCTTCCAAAAACTTTAAAAATTCCTGACGGACAAAAACTTAAACATGGGCCTCAGATACAGGATAATGAAGTGCTACATATAGTCCACCTTATTATATGGAATTAAGGCATATACGTTGAAGGTCGCAACTATAAATAAGATCGAAGCCTTCAAAATGTTGATCTTAAGACGAATGTTGAAAGTGTCCTGGGTAGAACGGATAATAAATGAAGACATCCCTAGAAGAGCCGGTCTGACAGATCGCGAATTTTTTGAAAACAGAAAAAAAACCTACTCAGGACACATAATACGAGGAGAATCACTTTTGCGTCACATCCTACAGGGTAAAATTGAGGGAGGAAAAAAAGGAATTGGCAGAAGAAAATTGTCCTGGCTAAGAAATATTCGTCATTGAACAGAAATAAAGGACTTTTAAAAACTGGAAAACGCTGCAATGATTAGAAACATTTGATGAGAATGGAAAGGACGCCTACGCAGGAATATGCACGGCATCACAAGAAGAAAAAGTAGAAAAAGCCTACATGCTCTCAATTGTAGACTTTTCTAAATTTTTAGGTTGCTAGTGTCAACTAACACACTAGTTATGTTCACAACTGACCACTGCACTAGGCAAAACAATGTTTTAGGATTTCTAGTCAGAACTGACTTATGGTTCATCCAGTATAACAACAACTAATATACAAAGTTCCTGACTTCTAACTTAACATCATAAGAAATGTAAAAAAATTTTTGGGCAAATGGTTAAATGGTATGTTAGTATTAAAATTGTTTTAACATTTTAAAAAAATGAATTATAGTTAACTTAATTATTTATCAATATTTTTTGTGTTTATCTATTTTCTTTGCAGTGGAAATTCAGATCTGGACTGTTTGGGACCTGGAACGGGATGGTGAGTAGTTTTACTTATTCCTACAAGAGAAGTAAAAGTTATATATTAGAATCGGAATGGGGAGGGAGAATGCGCGTGATATATGGGGCTTTTTTAAAGAAATATTACCACGTACTCGATGAAGCGGTGAAGTTTTACATGAAAAAAAGGGTATATATGGAGAAAAATCCTTTGCCAAAAAAAAACATCCAATGATAATGAATGTTAAGCACGTATCTACTGAATGTATAATTTTAAATGATGAAAGCATTTCTCCGTTAATATAAAGCAAAACAAAATAAATATAATTTCTATTCACCAAGAAACTTTAACTGGTAAATCCAGAGAAAAATATTTATTTAGTACCTATCTATTAGAAATAAAAATATATTAATTACATATACCTATTTCGAATATACCTAAATAAATGTAAGTATTGTACAAAAATGGTAGTGACCGTTGAATATAATTTTGACTGTTAAATTGGTAGGACTTTGGTCGGGATATTAAAGAAAAACAACTGATAAAAAGTCTAAGTTTTAAAACTTTATTGTATCATCTTCAAGGATATTATTTTAAAGTAACCTTCTAGTTTACGGGGGGTGAAAAATAAGTTCGATATGAAATCTAAATATTTATTTCTTTGTGTCTGAGTCAACGTATTTTATGAAAATTTCTATTATATTTAGATTTTATGTTAAATTTGTTGTTTTACTCCTTATAAACTTGGAGATCCACTTTAAATAGCCCCAAAGATAAAGTTTTGAAACGTGAAATTTTTAACTCTTGGTTTTCTTCAATATTTTGACCGAAGTCCCACCAGCTTAACAACCAAAATTAATTACTGTAATTTATAATAAAAAACTTTTCTTAAAACACAACAAGAAGTATTGACAACTAAAGTTATTGATGTAGATATTTACAAAAAATGTTTTGTTTTAATTATTATTTCTTACAGTTGCCTTAAAAATTTTGAAAACTGTTCATGCGAGACTTATGAAGAAGGATTGGCACTTAAAGTCGATAGGAGTTATTTTTACAAAAAATCAAGTAAGTTTAAACAATCCTTTTATTTTTTCCTTTAACTGTATTACTACTTCTATGATCACCATAATGAATCTGTGATCTTACCAAAAGGAACGGATGGCAGTCTGCACTGATGCAGGTCGCAATATTTCTATAAATCTCGGTCTCTTTTTCGGATTTTTCCAGCTACTTTTAAAGATCGGGTCCTCCCATCTCGTTGGTGAACGGTGGACGTAAGTTAATTACACAAACTGTCCATCTGTCATCTTTGTATGGCTATGTGTCCTGTACACCTCTTGCTTTCATATTACGCTTTTCTGACATCTTTAATTCCACTTGTACCTCTTATAACTTTTCTACAAAGATGATCTTTTTTCTTGCATTAATAATTCATTTTTCAGTTGTTCTTAGTTCATCTTTTTTTTTTTGTGTTGTTCCACGTCTCGCTTTTATATGTCATAACTGGGAGGACTTGTTTAAAAGTTTAGCTTTAGTGGAAATGTAAATAGTTTGGACAATATGGTCAGTTTTCCCACTTATAATTCTTGACTGACGTTATTATCCATTTTTTTATTTTGGCCTAAATACTTTGGACTTTAGATAAAGGAAAATTGTGAAGCAAGATCGCAAAAAAAATTACCTTTTATTATATTTCTTGGAAAATTTGTTTCTTTGGATATTCTTAAGCAAAAATATATTTGAACGGTATTATGACTTTTGTTTTTCTCGTTAATATTATTATTATTATTTTGTGTGTTGATTCCTACACTTATGTATGGTAGTGAATGTTGGGTTTGGCAGAAGAAGCATGAAAATGGGATTAATGCTGCGGAGATGAGTAGTCTGAGAAGTATAGCCGGAGTGACTCGGTTGGATAAAGTTAAGAATAGTGAGATAAAAAAACGCTGTGGTGTAAAAGAAGATGTGGTCACAAAGATAGATAAAGGAATACTTAGATGGTTTGGACACGTAGAAAGGATGGATGAAGGAAGATTGACGAAACAAATTTATAAGGCGAGTGTGAATGGGCAAATCGGTAGAGGTCGACCTCGGAGAACATATCTCGATCAGATCAATATTGTTTTGAAGAAAAGCCAGGTCAAGAGTACCAACAACCGAAGAGCATGTATGAGAGCACTGATGAAAGTAGAGAAAGCAAAAGATGTGTGTACAAACCGTAGCAAGTGGAAGGAAGTGGTCTCTGCCTACCCCTATGGGAAAAAGGCGTGACTTTATGTATGTATGTACGTATTTTATGCAATCGCTATGAGTTTATGAGCATGTGATAAGTAACGAATAAGCTGTAGTGGAGTGTGATAATTCTTGTGCGACCGTATTAATAACCATTACATGATCGTTGCATGCAATATTTTTTTACGACCAATAAGAAAAATTTAAATTTTTTTTAAAACTAGTATGTTTAAAAATATATTGGTGTAAATTTATTTTATAAAGAAATAAATTATTAATAATGCAATAGACTTCTTTTGGTTGTATCCTTCAGATTCCGTTTCAAAAAAGCATGTAACCTTTCGTATTTGAAATATATTTAACATTAAATTTAATATGGAATGGTGTGTCCACAAAATAGATTTAAGTTTAAAAATTCTTTAAAATAAACTAACAATAAATTTACCAAACAAGATAATTCTCCAGTCCATAAATTGTCTGTAGGTACAGTTATTCACAGAATTTTTTTTTTATTTCGTTGCAACCAAATTTTTACCGACAGTTTTTAGTTTCAAATATATTTGGTGGTGTCATCATCATCACACAGCCGTGTTGGAGGTCTGGCCCTACTTATAAATGGCTGCAACCTAAGACACCACTCTATAATGCGTTTAGTCCACCTAGCGTCTTTCATTCTTGCCGCATGTCCGGCCCAATTCCATTTTATATGTGCTATTCTCCCTACAGCATCCCTGATCCCTGTTCTAGTTCTAATAAGTATTTTTGTAACTTTTATCTCTTTGTGTATTCCCAACATCGACCTCTCCATGGCTCGCTGAGCCACTCTTATTTTTTCACAACTCTTTTTAGTGGGTGTTAAAGTTTATGCACCATATACGAGCACATAAAGCTCGCATTGTTCATAAACCTTCCTTCTCAGGCATATCGGTATATTGCTTTAAAATACTTCCTTTCTCAGCTTGCCGAATGCCACCCATGCTAGAGCTATGCGTCTTTAAATTTCGCAGGTTTGGTTATCTCAATTTATTCTCAGTTCATGGCCTAAATATTTATAAGATTTTGCTACCTGGAACTAAGTTTGTCATATATTGAGTTTTTGTACGGTTTTGGCGGTGTACAAGATAACATGTTAATTGTTATTTTTAATGCTTTGTGATTAAATGGCGACAGAAATTAAATGTCAAATAAATAATTAGATATTAGCCCAAATACGTGTTTCTATAGGCCTAACATTTTTTTTATATTGAAAAGAACGTGAATTTATTGGCAAAAACTTACGTGATAAAAACCGTGTTATAAAGAAGCAGATATTGATTCCTGTAGTTTAATACGGAAGTAAAAATAAGTAATTTATTTATTGTTTTAGAAAAATCAACAAAATATTATTTTCAAAGTAAGCCAAGAAAACGCAAAAGAATAAATCGATTACTGAGAGGTAAAAATAATTAATTTCTGGTTTTATTAAATTTTAATAATATATAATTTATTTGTGAAAGATACAAAAAACGACGTATATGATGACGATGATGATGAAAACGAAGATTTGGACGAAGATATAGTGTTAGAAGAAGATACAACACAGACGACTGCAACAACAACCGAAGTTTTAGAAAGAAGTGAACTTGAAGAAAAAGCGAAAAGTAATATGAAAAAGGAAATCGAAGAAATAAATAAAAATAACACGTTGGCGTTAAAAAATGGAAATAATTCAGTAAGAAAGTATTCAAGACTTACTTTGTTAGTAACGAATATTTTATTTATTAATAAATTATCATGACATCTTGGAATAAAATGATGTTCAATAAATTCACTGATTTAATTCCTGTTTTTTACTTCTACAACAAGAAAATTAAGAAATAGTAACAATAAATAAAGAATTTTCGATTTAATCCAGTGCTTGATACATTAATTTACGAAATAATATCCGTATCTAATGATTTAAAAAAAATCAAACATCCTTTGACTAATTTACTAATAAAAAATAAGTAATAATAATATGGACATTAAAAGTTGATGGGTGTACCTGCACTTTTTAAATTTTTGTTTTGTTAAAAGTGTATCATTTTAAATTTTTCATTATACCTACCTGAAAACCCTATATAGGGCACAGCGTATCAAAAAAGTTACAATCTTGGTCTAGGTGGTATAAAAAAAGAATCTACGTTTGTCGTCATAAATCAGGGTAACAGAAACTTGAATGCAAATGACTCCATACAAGCCTGTTGCACTGCCTCTTCTTCTTCTAATCGTATCTTGTAGCACTGTCCACTGTCTAATATTTCGCAGCCAATACATCTTTTTCCTTTCGATCTCTCTCCGGCCTTCGATCTTGGCTTCGATCAATAGATTCAAGAATTGATATTTCGTGTTTCGCTGCACTGCCTACGACGGTTAATTCAACCCGTTTTTCAACAGGACAACCCATGTACTTAGACAGCAAGGTTTACTGCAAGTTTTTTTCAAGAAAATAACATGACTCTGCTTTCATGGTCTTCTATTTTTAAAGACTTTTTACCAATCAAACATGTGAAGTATATAATCGGCAATCGACTGGATAATTTACCCCATCCCTCAAATAATCTAGTCGACCTTGGTCACCGTATTAAAGGATCCTGAAATGACATTCTTCTGAATACCATAAATCATTTAAATTTTAGCATGCCATGAGAAGTTAGTTATTTAATTCATAAGAAAACGCAGCAGTTTCACTTATTTTTCAATAATTGTTTTTTTTTAATAATTTAGTTTAATTAAACACACATCCTGTATAAATTATATCGCAACCGATTAACTTTACTGGTTTTTCGGATTTTTTTAAACGTCAGGATTATGTTACTTTTGTGTTAGTTGCTGTAATTTAATCTTTATTATTTAACTTCTCCTCTACCAAACCTAAATCCGAAAAGTTTTTTTTCGCCAAAGCACAAAAGTGGTTTTCTTTCAAGTTTTCTTGGAGCTTCCCACTAAAAAGGATATGAACGTAAAGACAACTTCGCACACACGCTCTCCTTGCCGTAAGGACCTCTAACGATGCTTAAAGGACCTTTGAGTTAATAGAAAAACAAACAGATTCTGTCATCAGGGCCTCGGGATATCATTTGATATCCGGTTGCTAGGTCCTTTTCAGTTTGAATTGATAATGGGTATCGTTGAGCTTTTGTTTGCCAATCTGGCATTGACATCGTTGAAGTGGTTTGCATTTTTAAATTATTTTTATTTTCCACATTAATTCCAAAAAAATGCATTATAAAAAAGCTGTGATGTTTCCCAGCTCTTAACATGGCCAGCATTAATAAGACAAAGCATAATTTAAACATTTAATGGCAAATTTAGCAAAAAATTATTCTAATAAACCAAATTTATTTTTTAATATATATTATATATTATATATTATATATTATATATTATATATTATATATTATATATTATATATTATATATTATATATTATATATTATATATTATATATTATATATTATATATTATATATTATTTATTAAAAAACTTGGGATACTATTTTCTTTACATTTCACCAGTCAAAGTTTAAGAGGTTCAAATATTACTTTAAGTTAGGGTTTAATAGTAATTTTCTGATCTTTCTTTTCAGGCATTTTCTTTTATCTGGCACGTTAACTACACTCGCTTTACATTAGTTGTTGTGATGTGAAGAAAAGTACAGTACAAGTACTAAAAAGTGTATAACAGCCATTCACAGATAAATATAGAGTAAAAAAGCTGTAATTTTATGGCCCCATTGAAAGTTCTGCACATTTGAATCTCCACTATATAGGACACACTGTTCAAAGAGTGTGAGTTCTTTAACGGTTAGAACGGTCGGCTTACTTGAAAAAGTTACCGCATATTCTCGACTCATTTTAAACACTTGCCATGATTGATTATTCTGCATCACTAGATAAGATTAATTTTCTTTAAATATATTCACTTTCATCAATATTTAATCAACTTATGTGAAATATAAAATTTGTATCCTAGTGAATCTTCATCAACTCTTACATGACCTTACCAAATTTAGGAATTTTAAATATATATTAGAAATTTCTAAATATTTTACTAAAATTATCCGATTTTTGGAACAAAATTCCTTATCGGACGTTGCGGAAACCGGGGCAAAAACTGTGCGTAACAAGAATGTCAAGAATGAGTCACTATCTCTCTTCCTCTACTCTTACTGCCTGCAGATAGAGGGAGAGAAAAAATGTAACCCGACTGTATTACGTGATTGGTTTGTATAATCTCATTGAAAAAAAATAAAATTATATTGTTTTGGTATTCTTGATCCTTTAACATCTACAAATTGACAGTAACGTTTATTGATTATAAAAACATAAACACCTAAAAACACCTCATCTCACCTTTCATTTGTTATTTAACATTTACTTACATATTTGTCGAATAGCGTAAGGAATTTCGTTTCTATTGGGTGTCTAATGACACCACACGGCTTGTTTATTTAAAAACACTGTGTTCATTTAAAAAGAACCCACTCTAAATATTTCAGATATGCGACATATTAGAAATAAATGCCGAAACACATCAACGTCAGACTCACCCTTCCCTACTGGAGATACCTCTTAATTTTTTTTAAATTTCGTTAGGTATCAAGTAATACCACATTTTAAAGGTATAGTAAATCTCTATTCAATCATATTGTTTTGCCTTTGATATCAGCCTTCCATTGTTATTTAATCGTTGTTTAAAATTGACACTCTTTAAACTTTTCGTATTTTAAACAACGATAAAATAACCTCGGCGAACATATCTAGATTAGATCAACATTGTTTTAAAAAAAGGCCAAGTCAAGAGTACCAACAACTGATGAGCATGTATGAGAGCACTGATGAAAGTAGCGGAAGCAAAAGATGTGTGTAAGAACCGTAGCAGGTATGGTATGTCTTGTTACCTAACGCCATTTAAAAAAATTTAAGGGGTATCTCCAATAGAGAGGGGTGAATCTGACGATTCTGACATAAGCGTTTAAAAGTATCCCCCTCAAATTGACGTATTTCGGCATTTCTTTCTAATATGTCGCATTTCTAAAATAAAAGCGTTGGGTCCTTTTTAAATGAACACAGTGCTAAAAAAGGCTTGGTTAGGTTAGGTTAGGTTAGGTTAGGTTTTATGTGAGTGGGGCGTGGTCGCCCCTCCACCGCGACCCTTAGTAGGTCTATTGTGGCTCACCCCTAGAGGCTACAGTTCACCGTACAATCCAGCCCTTCTTACGAAGTTCCTGGTTGTATAGGGTGAGATTTTTTTAAAATCGGTAGGTTCTAGGTTAGTGTAACCAAATATATTAAACCTTATTCTTCCCAGGCCGGGGCATGAACATAGTATATGTTCAGCAGTTTCGTCTTCCACGCAGCAGAACCGACAGTCCGTTTGTTGGTTCAGATCTATCTTTCTGAGGTGGTATCTCAGACGACAGTGTCCCGTAAGCAGTCCTGTTAGAATACGCAGGTCATTTCTGCTCCATTCTAGGATCTGCTTAGTTGTGTTTCTCGAGGGTTGTAACGGTAAAAACGCCTTCGAGTGGGTTAGCCCTGGTAAGTCGGACCAGTACGTGAGTATTTTCCTCTCCGCCCAGTCCGAAATAATTGTTTTGGCGGCACTTGTAGTGACTCCAAAAACCGGTTCTGGTCCAGTGAACGCAGATTCGGCCCCCTGTTTTGCAAGGGTGTCGGCTTTTTCGTTTCCTTCCACCCCCTGGTGCTCAGGTACCCACAGTAGGGTCACCCTGTTGTTCGCACCGAGGTACTCTAAGGATTCGATGCAATTCCATACAAGTTTAGAATTTATCTTGTTGGAGCTCAGTGCTTTTAAAGCGGCCTGGCTGTCTGATATTATATTTATATTTTTGTTTGCTAGAGGTCTGTTGGTCAACTCTCTTGCACACAATTCGATAGTGCACACAATTCGATAGCGAATATTTCAGCCTGAAAGATTGTGGCATACCTGCCAAGACTGGTAGATATTTCAATCTTTGGTTTCTTGCTAAAAACACCGGCCCCAACTCCATCTGGGGTTTTTGAGCCGTCTGTGTACATTACGTATTCAGTCTCTGGGAAGAGGATTTGTCCCCTCATCCATTCGTCTCTCTCTGGAAAGAGGACTTTGAACGACTTTCCTACGTGTATTTTTGTAGCTAGCAAGTCAGGAACCATCCCGAGAATTTGGTGGTTTTTTGTTTCACTCAGTATCCCGGAGTGATCTCCGAGTTGCTCTCCATTTATTTGCTTTTCCAAAGACAGGAATCTATAGGAAGCTATCCTGGCCTCCCTCTCTAAGAGAATATCTAGGGGAGGGAGATGTAGGAGGTGTTCCATCGCTGCCGTTGGTGTGCTGGACATAGCTCCAGTTATGGCCAGGCATGCCAGCCGCTGAAGGCCAGCAAGCTTTGCTCTAGCTGTCTGTTGTAACCCTTTGGTCCACCAGACTACTGAACCATACGTGACCATAGATATTATCATTGTTTGATAAATCCAGTAAATCTGTTTGGGGTTCATTCCCCAAGATTTGCCACATACTCTTCTGAGATTCCAGAGAGAAAACCTGGCTTTGTTTATTGTTTTTTCCAAGTGGGCGTTCCAGGTGAGTCGTTTATCCAGAACTACACCCAGGTATTTCACTTCCGTCGCAAATGGAATGCTCTCTCCGTATAGGACAGGCTGCCGAAGCTTATCTAGCTTTTTCCTTTTTGTAAAAGGAATAATTACAGTTTTTCGGGGGTTTACAGACATCTGAAGGCTTGGTTATTAAAAGAAAGAAATTGCATAAATAGATTGTATAAAATTATGATATATTTATAACAAAAATTATGGTACAACAAAATAATTATTGTTATAACAAAGAATGCAGATATGCAATGAGAACCTCAGTCGCTAAGATGTTAACTATGACTGAATGCTTGCAAAATCATGTAAAGTATCGCTCTCTGATTTTCGAGTTACTAACTAACAGAATTATGGGGACCAACAAGTGGACTTATGAGGTTCTATGTCTATTATTTATTCATATACACTATTACTGGATACAAATATAAAAGACTCTGTTACAGTGAACAAGCTAAAACCTATGGATTTATGAAAATCATTATGTCTGAGTAGGGATACCAAAGAGAGAAAAATAATATTTTCATATGAAATTTAGTTTTAAAATTTCAAGGCCCTGTTTACAAATAATAGAATTAGTTTGGAAAACATTATATACATACAGTTAAAGCCTTTTTTGGGTTTATTGTTGCATCCTAAAAAAGAAACAATCTTTTAGAGCGCAGTTTTTGGTATGTACATAAATAACATAGCGTATTGTTGCAAGTTAAAAACAAACAAGTTTTTTGCGTTTTATAAAGGAAACAGTACCCACCAAAAATCACAAGATATATTAAATAAAAAAGAAAAAAAGGCAAGGAAAAAAATGTTTTGTTCGTAAATTGAATTTTAAGAGTAATCTTCCGCTCTATGTCGCACATGAACTCCCGCTGATAGCTGTTACCGACGTTTCTGATTTGTGTTGGATGAACGACGTATGGATGCAAGCAACCTAAATAAGAGCGCGGAAATACAGGCGTTTCAAACGTATGTAGCATGCCCATCTACAGGGCCATTCAAATCCGCGCTCGTGAATTGAATACTCCAAAACCATTCAGCTTACGTTATAGTTAAAGGGGTTTCTCACTTGTCAGTAATTAAAAATGTTTTATACATTTAGCATTCACTTTATTTAGTCGGTATTATTCGTTTAAAACTAGCATTATAACTACTGAACAATAAATTGTTTGTAATTGATGATGGAACAATAACATGAGTAATGTTAAAAAATACTCGAAATAAAAAATAATTTTAAAATACAAAACCTTAACACTAAAATTTAAACAACGATATTGCTACCCTCTAATTTTGTATTTAAGTTTAAATGTTTTTCATTGCATTCTGTTTCTCTAGGTTTTGCAGGATAATGTATGTAGGTATGTAGGTTTTGTCCTCCTTCTCGCAAAATATGCATTCTTTTTTCACTTATCTGAGTTGAACTAATTGTAACTTTCGGATCTGTTCTGATTATGGTTTACCAATAGTTCTTTGCCTGCTTTATTTCTTTTGATTTTATCCAAGAATGGGTTTTTTTGTTGTGTACTTTTACTATAATTTCATCAAGTATTGTTCTGGTACTTATTCTGCAGAAGGATTTAGGTTCAAAAAATAGTGTGCCTTTTTTGTGCAGGTTTTCTTTTTCGCAACCCTTTATTGCAGTATGTTACGGGACCCATGGGATTATTCTTGCCTGGTTCATTAAATTTATCTAAACTTTTTCAGACCATCTTTTTAAATTTAACTAGATACACAACTCATTAGAGTAGATTTTCGTTTAAAAAATGCTCGAGGATTTGCATAGGCTTTCAGAGTATTCGGTTTCAAGTCCATATAATCCTATTCCAGTTTGTAATGTTGTTTTTGAGCCATCTGTTTACCATTTAAAGGCATTTTTCTTAAGTTTTAAAGGAGTTCTTTGTCCCATTCACTTTTGTTACTTAAATTAAAATCAAATTATTTAAACTTTTTTGTCATCTCGTGTGTCATCGCATGTACAAGGGAGAAGTATAACTTGCCTTTGGTGATTCATTCTCTGGTCATTCTGTATGATTTTCATAACACACTTTCCAGTACCATGTATAGATGTGTATAGTTTTGAATTACCACCATGGAGGCAGTTGGGCAAGAGTTAAAAAATAAGAAAGCGCGGGAAACATTTTCTCGGAAATGAAATATATTAAAAATAATTAAAATTTTCCACTTTGGTCGTGAATTATCCTGTATAGTACATAAACGATTTGAATACATTTTATCCTGCGCAGTAGGATGCCAAAAATTTTTGCTGTTTTGTTAGTTCAGTTGTTTTGGCAGGTAATTTTATTTCTTTGAGCTTACTTTGACAGAATATAAATAATTGCTCTATGTAAAAATCTACATTGGTAGAGCAAAAGTATTTTCAAAATAAAATAAAAAATCCGAGTACACGACTTATCAATAAAATATTTTTGTGTATTTCGTCCAAGTTTCTTTATTATATATAGCAAAGCGTTTTCGGCTAGTTAGCCATTATCAGTGCTTATCTGTCAAATTTTTTGAAAACTATCAATAAAATAAAATTTTCATTAATTTGTTTCTAGTACAAAACGTATGTGTTGTTTTTTAAAAAATATCGAAAGGTGTTTTCACACAATCAACAACTTGGAGAGAATTGACACAAACTTTAACATTATGTACTTGCTGAAGCATAATTTGTAGTTCTGGTGCCGTCAAAGTAGGGCATCTACGAGTTTTTAGTGATAAATAATGGTTTTGCACAGTTGTTGTAATACAAGGTCGACCTCTATGCCTTTTAATATAATATAATCACGCTCTAAATATTACCCACTGCCCTAATCTTCTTTAGTCAAATGTCTCTGCTGCATGGTTAATAAACACTTTACTGACATACATGAATAAAATTTAAAAAATAGGAAATGTTTTGTTTTTTTTTGTAGGAAAATCATAAAGTTGGTAAATATCTTTAAATGTTAACAAAGTCGTGGTATTCTCACAAACAAACGAATAATTTACACTCGAATACATTTAAATAAATGTAAGCCAAAACTAAAATATCCTAGACAATACGGTTGTGTTGTTGAAAGGAAAAAAGTAATTTAAAAGTCAGTACAACCAATCAAATTGCCGCTTAAATTAGGATGTCCTAAATGTCTGGAAATCGTTTTTAAAATGGTTCAGAGCTGTTAGTGACTTAATATTTATTTAGAAACGAAATTATAAAGAATAACTTTGGTTCATGGAAATATTCATGAATACGAGAAAAAAAACTCTCATCATAAATAATTTTTTTTTTTTTTGGGCCGCGGACGGCCCGCACTGCGACTATTAGAAGGGGAACGGATTATGGAAAGGAAATGATTGTGGACACGCTTTTTAAAAAGTTGTAGGTCATACTTCTATGGAAAAACTGATTTTGGAAGCTTATTCCATTCCGTAGCAGCCCTGTAAAAGAAGGATTCTTGATGAAGATTGGTCCTTGTAGTGTCAATCTTGAGAGTAAATGGGTGAGACTGATCAGCGTGCCGAGTTCTTCGGCCGAATGTGGCCAATGGTGGTACAAGAGTTTTTATTTCTCTGGAGCATCTGCCATGGAAATATCTGTATAATATTGGGGGTGCATCAGTTTAAATAATCATCAACTTGGTAAACTTCTAAAGTAAGTTGTAACAAACTGGTCAACACTTTCATTTAGATTCAAAATTAAATAATATTCTTTACACGAAATAAGAAATTTAATTCGAATTTTCTTCGTAGCGCTTACGCCCGAAAGTTTTCGTATAAAATTTAATCTGCTGCCATTTAAAATAATCTTATAATAATCCGATAATATAGCTCTTTACCCTTCGGTAATTAGAACGTGAATTAGATATCTTTTTGAAGCTAATTGAAAAAGTCTCATTTATTTTCCGATTTCAAACATCCGAACATCTTGAATTCCCAGTTATCTTCAATTAAATTTAATGGGTCCCGGAATATTGGAGCCCCCATCGCTTCTTGTGCTTGTCTCCTTTTTGAAAAACTAATTAAACTCGAACGATCGAATATCAAGCGCAAGATTTGCAATTTTGAATAATTACGAATAATGAGGTTAAGGGCGACTCGTCAGCTCCAATTAACCTTTTAGTTTTCATTTGTTCAACATCCAAAGAATACCTAAGGAAATACATCCGAGTTACCGATGACACTTTCTAAATAATGGATCAGATTAGATTAAATTTAACATAAATTTTTGTTGGTATAAGATAATCGTAGAAAGAAAAAAATTTTTTTAAAGGGGCTCACCCTTTATTCTATTTATTTCGTTACTCTGCAACTGTTTTCTTTGATTTCTGACATTGTGTACAAACATAATTACCTTTTTTTACTGTTAAATTAATAACTCTAAAAACAATATATTATGATACTCTCATAGTTAACATTCTAATTAAAATAGTATATTATACCATACAAATACAGTAGGCCATATATTCCTGTACAATTTAGAAATTTTGCTACGAGCGACGAAAGAGCTAGTGGACGAAAGAATGAGTGTGAGAATAGCCTTCTGCATTGTGTGTTTTATACTATTTTCTTGATTTTGACTTTTATTTAGCATCCTTTTTTTATTTTTTGTGGTCGTTGTTAGTTGGGGATTTTTCTCGCAAAATTTGTCAGTTTACACTTACTTACTATCTAAATGACAAATTAATATTTTTACTAGTAGTAAATTACTACTTCTGTTAACTGAAAGATAAGTCTTGTGTAAGTATTGTACTGTTTTTGTCATTGTTTCTTGATAAAAATAATACCAAAACTCACGAATTTAAGATTATAAAAAGGTTTGACAATTTTAAAGGTACCAACACTAGTAAACAAAATGTCACCAAAAATTATTTAAATTAAGCTTCATTCTTTTTTACTCATGCAGGATTAGTAGTATCTTAGAGCACGCTCTTGCGGTTGAAAAATAGCTGTTTGCCCATTTGAATGCGACAAGTTTACTTGGCGCACGCAAATTAAACTTAGCACTCGCAAACTATCCTTGCACTCTCGCGAATGAACGCTCTCGCTTTGCTCGTGCGTTCAACTTCGCTCTCGTGAACAATCGCCAACTTATCGTACAAGTTGAACAATATACTATAACGATTTTGCGTGAGAGAATATGACATTCTTACACCAAAATCAATATTAAGTGATACTAATTAAATCGAAAAATCAACACAGAACGTGTCGATTTTAGTCCATCTGTTTATATTTTATTTCTCAAGAACATAGAAATAACATATTTCGTTTAATGCTACTTGCAATACGAGCTTATTTCATTCTATGCATCAGTTTATTTATAACTGATAAGTGGTTGCCTTTGTTTATCCTGTAATGTACATAAAAAAAGATAGTTATTTTTAATATAAGTGGTTTTGTCCGATAAATTGTCATATATGTGAAGGATAAAGATAAGGAAAGTATTATTATAAAAGGTTTTATTTGAAAAAGTGTCCACCAAAATTTAAAAAAAGCAATTATGTAGTAAAAAGTGCACGTAATGGAAAAAAAATAAAATATTCACGACATAATTTGTGAAGTAATTTTTCCTTTTTCTAATTTTACCATCGACTCTCATAACTATGGGCGCTTTTTTAAAAACGGTATTCTGGCATGTAAAGGTAACGCTATCTTAATTTAATACTCTTTAATGGACATTGTAACAAAGAGATAGTTAAATACCCAATTTACATTTTTATTCTCTGGTTCCTTTTTTTACCTTCGTAATCATATCCAGACTAAATGGCTTGTTGAAATTTTCTTTATCTCGGTATGAATTTAAGAAACTTAACAGATTATATTCAGTTAATTATCGTACCAGCAGTGGCCTTGAGTTTATTTCATAACTATATATTTCTGAAATAAAAACTATTTTGCAGAGAAAATTAACATCAGGGCTATTAGAATAAAATTTTAAAGTTAGTATCTTCATCAACTTTCATACATCATTGTTAATCACTTGCATTGTACTTAGTCTAATATTAATTTTGAAGAAGTTTCTTTTTTACCACCACCAGTTATTTAACTTTTTACTACGTTGTTTTCTCGTTTCGAGTTTTCTAACTACCAACTCTTCTCAATTTTCTGCTCAAACCTACCTTAATAGTTTGACCATCACATTTTCTAATGTTCTTCAAGCGTAAACTAAAACTGGATAGTTCACTACTCACAGCATTCGTAGAAGTTTGAGCTGCTAATCTAATCATTACTTAAGTGTTTGACAAAAACTAGGACACTTTATTAGTGGAGCTCTTCAGAGCTATTAGATAAGTCAAACACATGGATGTCTTTTATAAAATAAGTTTAATATTACCTTTTTTTTTATAGACCTTCCCACAAATTATTTTTGATACTTCTAAATGCTCTTTGAGTAAAAAAATGTGATGTTAAAGTGTAAATAGATTAAATTCCAGGTTTACTTACTATTATTAAAGCTCCTCAGAGCCTTTTGATAAGCATTGGAAGCCATTTATGAAATATATTAAAAATTACCTTCCTGTCTTTCAGATTGCCACATTCATTAATATTAATATTTCTAAATGCTCTTTGGGTACAAAAGTGTGATGCTAAACTGTAAAAAGATTAAATTCTAGGTTTACTAACTATTATTATTCAACTATCTATCCTCAGGTACTACTAGTTCTCATCCAGGTATTTTTTTAAAGTAGGTACCAATAAAGTCTTATTTTCTGTTCTGTATTAGCCTGTGCTTCTTATCAAGGGGATCCTGATTTTCAGTAATTTAAAAATTAGCGACGCACCAAAAATGTATCCCTTTTTAACAACTTTTTAATAGAAAAATTTTCTGTATACTGTATGACTGTATAATGAAAACCTGACATGCAGACTGTGCTGTAAGGATCCAGAAAGTGTGTTATGCCGAGCAGGCATATTTTGGGCAGTCATCCGGCGACCCAGAACTATATAGTTCCTACCCAGTACAGAACTTGAACAAACATGTGCAAGCACGAAATTACTGGGTACAATGACATAAAATTATATATGCAAGATACAATAGGCCAACAGGCCCAAGTGTCACCGGAGGCAATAGCCAGACGGATCTAAATAGGAATGGTGTTTTTAGTGAATAGACCTGATACAGTCAGTGGAGTCTCACAGTAGACCTTGAACTTTCAGGCTCATAACCTCTTCATAAATGATAACAACATTAAGTAGAAAATTTTTCTTGTGTCAACAATACCAACATCCTACTGTGCAGCTGGGAGAGTTAGTGGTGAGTACATTCTTTTGCACTGACTAAGCCATACCAAATCTTGTCTTTAACATGAATAAATTAGCAAAAATATTATTATAAATTTTCCAAACATGTCACCCTTTAAAGGAAAATCCGAAAAAATTAATATAAGCAACCTCTACGTAGCACTTAAGTAAAAATTGAAAAAAGAACTTACTAAGGTAGATAAAATAAATTGCAAACTGAAACCAAACAAAATACTTGTCGGTATTTTTTTAACTAAAATTATCCAGCCTGTTTAACGACTATTATATTACTGATTTGTTATATGGCTTATAAGTTGTACAAGTTCTTTGTTAATCAAATTTTCTTTGAATTTTCTGCGAAGAAAACCACGCCTCTGTTATAAGAAAATGTATCAAATGACTTATTAATTCTGTTTTTTGTTTGCGAAATAGGATTTCCTGCTAACTAATTTAAAATTCAAATATTCCTTTCTGTGTACACCTTCATTTTGTTGCGATAAATCGTTCAAACTAGAAAAGCGAAATAAGCTGCTTTATTACAACAAAAATTTTAATTAATAAAGCGAAAGTAAATATTGGTAAAAATTGTATCTAACTTTGATGTAACATTTTATTTAAGTAAAAATTAAAAAATTTCAAAAGAAAATTAATAAATCACTACATAAAAAAAACCGGTAAAAATGTAATTACATCATTTTAGGAAAGATTTTTCCTAGAACCAAGAGAAACCAAGGCGAGAAACTTGCTTGGCTCACTAACGATAGTTTAATCTTAAATACTAGAGGTTGCATTAATGCCATAGAAAACAATTGGTTGTTATTTTGAAGCAGTAATTTTGGTTTTTATTTATTAAATAGCAACCACTTTATTTAAGTATTTCGTTTACCTACTTGTAACAAAAATGTTAAGAAAGTAAATAAGTTAAAAAAAATCAAATTTTCCTAATTGACAACTATTGTTAAAAGGTCAGCTTATTTAATATAATGGAAATAAAGTATTTAATTGCTTTTAAAAAAATTCATATTGTTTTAATTTTTAACAATTAGCAATTCTTTAAAACTATCTTTTAACTTTAAAAAATATTACAATCTAATTCATGACAATAAAGTTATATTCTTATGAAATCTTTAGCACCAAAATTTTTACTCAGATTTTGCAGCTTTATATTCAGTTGCTTGTCCATTACGAGACAATATCTAACCATAAATCTCCCCTTTTATTTGTTGACCGATTTAGGATTGTTGGTCTAAACCACCGAATCCTTGGAAGTCATTTCCCGAACTTATGTTAATATTGACAGATGAGCTTTAGCCGCTTAGTCAGTTCAGTATTTGCCGGATTTTGACCGAACTTCTCTATTAAATTCGGACAAATGAAAGTCTCGAATCTGGATGCAATATCATCTTGCTTGAGAACAAATTCAAACAAAAAACTTCGCCTGACTTATTACGAAGTATTCTGGTACATTAGGCCGGTTCAACAAAATTTTACGAACAATTTTTTTTCCGTCTCTGCACAAAAATTACTTCACATATTTTGTAATATAAAAATGTAAATACTTGGTGTCCAGAATTGTTTTCAACTTAAAAATGTGTTTAAGTTTTTTTTGACAAATTTTATTTGAACTACAACCTATTTTTTCTAAAAAATAAATAAATTTAACCAAAATATAAAAATAATTTAAATGTAACCTAAAATACAAAGGTAGGAAAAGTCCAGAGATTGGTAGGTCTGCTTATAACAGACTGTCTACGGACCACCCCAATTAAAGCACTTGAAAC
The DNA here is from genome assembly GCA_950111635.1 of Agelastica alni. Taxonomy (NCBI): domain Eukaryota; kingdom Metazoa; phylum Arthropoda; class Insecta; order Coleoptera; family Chrysomelidae; genus Agelastica; species Agelastica alni. The sequence continues at coordinate 18,999,658 of OX467718.1, forward strand.
GATTCTACATCTACTACCAGTAGAACTGTTCGAAAAAAAATGCGCAGCTAGCGCGGCTCTCTGACTTATTACTGTGTTACCATGGACCGAAACGCGCTTTGGCCACTCTAGAATTCTAGAGAATGCGACCTGTACACAAAAAATATCGACTATACTAAACCTACCCCTACCTTTCTCTGAAAATCCCATCCAGGGAAGATTGGGCCAAGAATCTAGTTAAACCTCAGGGCGCAGTATTTTATACTGACGGCTCTAGACTATAGAGAAGAGTAGGTTGCGCTGTCTTATCAGAACCCTTAATTAGACGTTTCGTTTGCCTAATTACTGTATGAGGCCGAAATGACAGCCAATACCAAGGCAGCTGTCTGGACACTTCGCAATGAACAAAAGTTCAGGAGATATCCATTCTTTGCGACAGCCAGGCTGCTATTAAATCACTGAAATCAGTCTACTTGACCTCTAGAGTGCAATGCCGAGCCACCCTGAATGAGCTAGCAGGTAAGTTTAGAGTCAAAAAGCCAACTTGAGGTGCAAAAATGAACCTACGTGCACATCATTAAAACAGATTTGGCCTAAACTACATTTACGTCGAACTAATGTTTTAACTCTATCCAGGAAGTCCATTGAAAACGCGATTGTGGTCATAACAAGACACTGCGACTAAAAAAAATATGAATAGAAATATCCAATATCCCACCCAAAGAAGCCGCTTACAACTCCAATTAAAAAATCGCAATACCGCAATTTGATTGGGAATATTTTAAGAAATAAACGTTTGAAATTAAATTATTTAACAGGAACCTTTTTTATATTTATTTAAATGAAACCTTTGATAAAGCGTCATCTTTAAAGCTCACAATTTTGAATGAGGTGATCTACGACAGAAAGTAAACTCTAGATTATTATCCTGTGCTCTCTGTACAAAAAAATTTAAAATCCACGCAATAAACTTACCAAACTCCTGATCAAAGAGTTACTCAGGTGTCACAAAGATACTTTTTTAATCAGGTTAAGCAACAGTAAATAGTGCTATTTTTAACCAATGCTTTACTAAAAGCAATTGTTTATTGTGCAAAAAATAAGAAAAACTTTAACCATATTTGCCAATACATAATACAGCTTTAAACATCTGAGCCCTCTGACAACATTTTTTCTGTTCATATATTCGAACCTGCTCTAAAACAGTTCTTAATACTTTGATTGAAAAAAAGAAAAAAACTGAGGAGAGTATTGAGATGCTGAAACTCGGATACCAGTTTGCGAAATGAGGTCTACAGCAGAAATGAAAGTCGAAGGGAGACATATTTTTATATTTTCATATTTGCTTTGTAATCGCTAGACCATATAAGCTGATATTATTAGAAAAAGATTTCTATTTAAAACATAAACATAACGTCATTTGATATTTGTAAAAAAAGAAGAGGCTAAAATAATAAAATAAAGAGATGTGTACAGACATACGTAAAAATGAAAGTCTATTGTCTGCAGACAAAAAAGTAAAATGTAAGCATCATTTTTGAAACTACTATTCCATCATCCCGAATATTTACAAAAACATTAATTAGGCCGTAACTTCAAAAGCACCATTATATTTATGAAATAAAAACTAGCACAAATAAATTAAATATAAAATAAGAAGCTAATTTAAAAATTACCAGTTAAAAACATGAAAAACAATCCTTCCCAAATTTTAAATTTTATTTTAAAAATCCTGTTTAGAGCTTTAAAGTACTTTTTGTCTGCCAACTTACTAATACTGTACAAAGAGCTCAAATTAAACCATTATTGTTCGCATGTATTTAATTTGTTCAGGAATCCCTCACCCACGTGTTGACCCCAAGCCAGGAGGTCTAGGCAATATCTCAGATTCCATGACCCCTAATATTTTTTTTTTTATGAAAATAGTCGCAAAAAGGGTAGACCTATCGTGTGGGCCGCAGACGGCCCGCACTGCGACTATTAGAAGGGGAAGGGATTATAGAAAGGAGATGATTGTGGACACGCTTTTTAAAAAGTTGCAGGTCATAGTTCTCTGGAAAAACTGATTTTGGAAGCTTATTCCGTAGCAGCCCTGTAAAAAAAGGATTCTTGATGAAGATTGGTCCTTGTAGTGTCAATCTTGAGAGTAAATTGGTGAGACTGATCAGCGTGCCGAGTTCTTCGGCCGAATGTGGCCAATGGTGGTACAAGAGTTTTTATTTCTCTGGAAATATCTGTAGAGCAATGACTGGTCTGCAACTCTTCTTCTATGTTCTAGAGAGTGAAGGGTATCTGTGAGAGTTGAGCTGTTTATCAAGCGAATGGCTCTTTTCTGAATGGAATCTAGAAGACGAAGAGAATGCCTTGGTGCTGAACCCCAAATGTGCGAGCAATACTCCAGTAGAGGTCGGATTTGAGCCTTGTACGTCGTCAACAGTTGATCAGGAGTAAAAAACTTTCTGGCTTTCCACAGAAAACCTAGCCTCTGGCTTGCCGACTTTGCGATGTTAGCAACATGGTCATGCCGCCAAGACATATTATTGGACACCGTGACACCGTTTCTAAAATTACCCACTAAACCCCAGTACTACATGCGTATCTGATATGTACCTGAGTTCCAGTTGTGGCAGATGAATTCAACGCACAAGTTACCTAACGCGATGCACTGCATTATTCTGTTAAGATTCTTTTTTTAGGAATTTTAGTCTCAAAAGACAACGTTTTAAATACAAAATTTAAGTATTTTTTGGCCAAATCTAATGAAGTTTTTACTTGGAGAAAATATTTCTTTAACTGTGAGACAGAAATGGTGAGGTGAGCCGCGTTACCTAACTGACATATTAAAAGTTAAAAATTAACTTTTTACCACATCTGCGTGAAAAGTTCGGATTTTTTCCTGTTTTCAGGGAAGAAAATGCCTTATTTGTACTCGGGTAAAAATAATTTCATTAAATGTGCGCCTGTGTCTACTTTTTTTCCCTGTCAGATATAAATAATTATAACTGCAGCCTAGCAACGCATAATAATATATAAAGTAAAGTTTAACCTTTACTCAAATTGTTTAATTTTAAAAATTTCTTATTTTAAAGATAAAAAATAGTCCAATTTGTTAATTACAGTTAAAATTTAACTTATTAAAAAATGATTGACTTAAACAGATTGTCTAATACACCGATTCGAACTGCGACATCCAGTTATCCTAACAAAATATCTACCGAAACATTAACATCTCATTCAAAAAATATACCACGAACCTTTTTGTATTCACAACCATGGAAACGATTTAAAGAAGATGAAGTACGCTGGAAAAATCACGATATCAGATGCACTTACAACAATGATATCTACTCCGAGCAATAAATTTGAAAAATGCAAGATTGATGACTTAATAATTGAAAATTATTATTATAAAAATAACGAAAGTGAAAATAATTAATATTTTTTGGTGTTTTGGTTTATTAACCTATTTAAAAGTCTAACTTAACAATGTTTTTAGCCGTTTACACTATCATAACCAATAAACGTCACTGTCAACTTGTAGCTGTCGAAGGATCAAAAATACAAAAACAATATAATTTCATTTTTTTTTAATTTGAATATACAAAACAGTCTCGTAATATAAATTATCCCCACCACGTATTCAAATTAAAATGACGTTTTATGATTGGTTCAGACGAATTACACTTTCTTTCTCCCTCTTTCTGCAGGCAGTAAGTGTGGAGGAAGAAAGATAGCGACTAAGGTATTACTGATATTCTTGACATTCCTATTACATATTCTTGTTACCTTTTATTTAATAAAAAAAGTTAAAGAAATACAACAAAAAATATCTTTAGCTTTTAGAACGAAAAATATCTTGTTACCAAAAAATAGTTTATAAAAACGAAAAAAGCTTTAATGACTTGTCTATCTGACATCTCATATGTATACAGAGTATATTTTTTATGTTAAACAAATTAAATCAATCATTGATTTTAACAAAATACAGGTAAATGTTTTTTTTATGTCTATACTATTTTGTAATTTGAACTGTACTTTTGACCGAGTTACACGGAACATTAAACATAATACTAAGGGAGACTTAAATAAAAAATTAAAAGAAATAAGAAAAAATGTACGTCGCAATTGTATTCAATAATCGATCCTAGCATTTTTGATGTCAATACAAAGAAAAACCATTTTGCTACGACCTTCACTTATTTATGTCGTAAATTACAAATAAAAATAGGAAGCAATTCTGCACAACCCATTGCCCGATTATTGAAAACGATACATTGAAACACGAAACCAATCCCATTGGGGAAAACTTAGCCCGGTTCGTTGATTACGTGGCGACGTTGTCACGTTTTCTTTTTGAAATATTTAGGTCATTTTGATGAAAGTGTATCTTGTACTTACCAAAAGTTTGCTGCGATTTTGAATTACTAAATAAAAAAAAGTTCTTACCTTTATTTTCGTTGTTGACACTTATAACTTCAGGTCCAACTAAAAAAAAAAGAGAAGAAAAATTGTTAATTTTTGAATAATAGTAATTTATGCAAAAACTGTTTTTTAGACGGATTGACAAGATTCCAGGACAAGCGTTAAGTAAGTCCTGTGGGTCTGCGAGTCTAAAATAACAGTTTTCTGGCGTGTTAAGTACATTATTTTTCTACAACTATGTAAAATAACAAATTAATAGAGTACATTTAGGTATCACTAGAAATTCTTAGATTTTGTGTCGCTTAGAGTTGTGGTAGCTAGCTTTAAACTTGACTTATGTTTAGTACCCATAGGTCATTTAAAAGGAGCAGTGTAAGGTTATCTGAAAACAATGAACAGAAAGTTGCCTATAAAACAACAGCGTGTATTTCTTTTGCAACCATGGTGAAAACATAATCTTAGTTACAGTTATGTTTGTGATTTGTTTGCCCAACTTTTTCTAGCTATCCAACTCTCGACAATGTATTTGCAAATTAAACGTGAAATTTAAAAAAAATGCTCCTTTAACGAAGCTTCTTTGTTCAGGTAGGTCAAGCTTGAGAGTGGCTGAATTTTAAATTATTTCTCGTACTAAATTCTTGCACTCCTATTGCATGTCTGGGTACACAGAAAAAAAGAAGATTAGGCTGATAGACAATTTTTCTACGTCAAATTAAAAAAAAATCATTCATTATTTCGCAGAGAGAACTTATTTTTTCAACTAGATTAAAATTATTAAGTTTTAGAACAGTGTTGTTATCTCACGTGGATCCATATCTACCAAATCTGCCCAGGCGAGCATTACAAGCTAGGGAAAGAACTACACTGATTAAGGTTGGTCCTATTAAGCTATTTGAGTACCACTTCTCCTTACAGATTTACCATCGGCGTGTTGATCTCTTATTGTTTTTTTTAGTAATAAAACTACCCTTATAACAGTCCATTTTAAAACCCAAAATTACATAAGAATTTTAGTTGTACCCACCCAGAGCCTATATAGGCCTACTTTACTTCAAGATAGTACTCACAATTTAGTAAATTAATAAGGGATTATTTAAACAGTGTTGTTAGTAGCCTATTAAAGAGAAGTTGATATGACAACAGGATGGAGCACATCCCCATTATGGAGTTGTTGTAAGCGACTTTCAAAATAAAAATTTTAATGAATGGATTGAAAGAAGTAATAATACCATTTAATGGCACCCACCATTTTTAAGAATTACAAACATGAATTTTGCAGCCCGAGTGATATTAAATAAATGTTTCGTCAAGATTCGAGAAGTTGAGATTTGAAGATACAAATCCATGAGAATTTTAAAATTTAAAAACCTGCAGCAAAATTGATTAATTAGTGTACAAAAGATGCAATATTTGCTGTTCGGAGAGGGGTTGTAATTTATTTTTACGCACACGGAGAAATCATACTCTACATCGTTAACAGTGAACTGGTTTAAATCTGGATCGCTGGTTTTTTAAAGTTTTATTGATAATAAATAATTCTTTCTTTAAAATACACTATGCACTTGTCTTTTTTTTCTTCAGGTTAACCCTTTATGGGTCTTGGCTGCGTGAACGATTTGCCTCCACCGATCTCGTATGCATTTGTACTATGCACTTGTATCATTAATAAATTGCCGCTTATGTAAATTCACCCTTCCTAACTGAATGCCTTAAAAAAATAACACACACCGAAATAATTTGAAAATTATCCACCGTCTCTAATGGCCTCTTGAAAGATACTTTGTGTAATAGGAAAACCGATTGTTCGATCGGTGAGCAGAAAAAAATTTATCGACCGTCTCCAACGATGTTTTTAGGAGATACTATCACTGTGTGGCAATCGCCACACTGGCCGGAGCGAGGAGAAAGGGGGGATGGTTTCTTAGAATTCGACTTAAGTAATCCAATGTTTCACATAGGTTGAAGGTCAGAAACAAAAATGAATTGCGTTTAGGGACGGTTCAAGAATGATTTAAATTAGAAGAAAAATTAGTAAATTATTGATAAGGAAATTCCAACAATATGCTAAGAACAGCATGATCATATTTTGTAGGTTTATTGAGCCGTACTAGTATTTGTGTGTTAATAATAAATTAATAGTAAAATTATATTTCGACAACTGATTTATGGGCCACTCTTGTTTGTATTATTATTTATATAGGTATCAACATTCGGACAATTGCTAACATTAAAGGGATTAAATTGGTCTGAAATGCTGGTATATTAAAATGCTTATTGCTGAAATTATTGCATTAAACGTGACCAAAAACCATTTTGATATCAAATCGGTCGTTTCTGTAATAAAAACAACAATTTCTTAACCTAGTGGGTACTTTCTAGACAGTTGTCGAGAAAAAAAATATTTTCAGAGCAAGGAAGAATTCGGATTAAAAAAATAAATAGCCTGTAAATATTAAATGTTTTTACAAAGAAATACTACTTTCAAATAATGCACGTGTATTAAAAACAATTATTTCCTTTAAAAAACAAAAGAGAATAAAATCCGTCAAATTTGAAACACCATGAAAAAAAAAATTCGCTTTCGGGGTAAACCCAAAAATAATTATGAAAAGCGCTCAACATTTTTATTACGGCAACTCCGCCCGGCGGTTTAGCCATCAAATCCTAGAACACTATCTGCATTTCACACCTAATTAAACGGCTCAAACTCTTCGAACTCTCTCACTTTATGTGAGTGTGAAGTCCCGCATGAACAACGCAACGGCGGTAATTTGCTTTTCTTGCTACACCCCACCAGGCTCATCGCTTTCCTAATTTCTTCACTAAATAAAGCGTATAATTTTACTATCTTATACAAGATTTTTAAAAAATTTAGCACGTTAATCCATTAATAATTCGTAAAAAATCAGAGGGATAAAAGTAAATGTAAGCAGGACGAAAATAATATTTGAAAGAGAAGAAGGCTTGACAAACTGCAAGGTGCTGATGAAAGGGTGTTGGCAGGAAAACAAATGAATGGGGCTCTGCATAACTTTATGAGCAGCCATAACGTAGTCTGAGAAGTATGGCCGGAGTAATTCTAATAAATAAAGTAAAGAATATAATAAAATACTTGAATGGTTAAGAGGATGGATGAAAGAAGATTAAAGAAGCGGATTTATAAGGCGTGTTTTAATGGGCAATTCGGTGAAGATCGACTTCGGCGAACGTATCCCAAATAGATCGACATAGTTTTGAAAAAAGGCCAGGTCAAGAGTAGAAGAAGCGAAATATATATGTAGGAACCGTAGCGGAAGTGTAAGAAGTGGTCTCTGTCTACCCTTACGGGAAAAAGGCGCCTTACTCCAATGATACCATAACTTTTTTTGTATGTAAAAACGATACATTAAACTAGCACAGTGTTCGAAATAAGGTTTGATAATACAGTTGTTACAGGTGATTTTGGCATTTAGTTATAACAAGTTTGGAACCCTTGATAAAAAATAGTTTTTTTGCCTATTTTGTTTTTAGCATAATTTAGAATGACTGTGAAAGTGCACTATCTACCATAAATCCTAGATGTTCCGATTCGAAAACGATTTGTAAGAGGCTTCACCGTCAATTTTGAGTATGAATTTTTTCCAATTTTACTTGATTCAATTTAGTTTTAGTTGATATAATTAAAGCTTTAGATTTAAAAGCGTTCGGTTTCAATTTGTTTGTTTTAATTAATTTTAAAGGTTCATTTATGATTTTAAAGCTATTTTTTAATTCTTATTGGATGTATATAAAAGAATATCACTAACATATAAGTTTTAAGTATGAAAACCAGGAGATATAATCCAAGTCATTAAGATAAATGATGAAAAACAACGGTCCTAATACCCCAATATTCACATTAGATTCTTTATATACATAGTTTTTATTTTGGTTATGTTTCCGATTGGTTAAATAATCTTTCAGCCAAAATAATACTATACCACCTATAACCATGATATTTCAGTATTTCAACTAAAATGTTCCTATCTATGGTCCCGAATACTCTTATTAGATCTAAAAAAACTGCAGCAACGAAGTTATTTTGTAAACATGTTTTTTTCAGTATGTGATCGTATATTAAATTGCTGTTTCACAGAAATGATTTTTTATGAAACCGGATTGGTATTCCATAAAAAAGTTATCTTTATTAAGGTAGCTTACCAACTGCTTCTAAACTGAAATTTCAAGAAGTTGTTCAAGTGTGGGAAGTGTATTTATACCGCGAAAGTAATCTGCTTGCATGAAATTATTTATCGTAAGTATTGGTATTTGTGACGGGCATAAACGCCCAACTCTAGGAGCAATAAAAACCTTAAAATACCTTTGTGAAGCATTTATAATCATGTCTGCTTGTTTTTAAAAGGGAAAATTTTTTGACAGTTCTAACAAACATTCAAATGTTGTCATTTTATGTCATATGAAACAATTGCACCCAATAATGTCAAAATGACACTGCTAATTGCATTCAGTGCAATTATCAATTACTATGACAACACGATTGAGTTTGACAACTTTATTCCGAATAAATTTCAACATTGCACGTTTTGGAAATGCGAATATTTAAAGTATAAATGCGCTAATCAAAGAAAAAATTACAGAAATACAACCTACAGTCACAAATATATTTGGGAAATATTTATGGAATTAAATCCTATTCTCTTTAGTAACTTGTACAACCGCGACGATTGTGTCAGTTTTTTCATAAACATTAATGTGTTCGCAAAGTATATCACATTACAACGTCTTTACGTCACATCAGAAAGGACAAAAGTTCGATTTTGGAGTGAAAGCGATCAATCGTGAAAGCTCACGGGTTCCGAAGATCATCATTGGAACCGCCAAAACCATCATTTAAGGGTAAGTTCCTTTAGAATAAAGCTGTTAGTAATTTCTGCCGATTAACTTGACTGCAAAGCAATTTTTATATTTTAGAGTCCACGTTTAATTCTCGGCGGTTATATGGGGTTACAACCCAGAAGAATAACATAACTGTCTTTTTTACAACTCTCATCGTTAACTAACAGACACCATCGGGTGCACACCGTATCTCGTCCTGCCAAAACTTTGTATTATAGATTAAATCAATCCAGTTAAAGTATTTGTCGTTAATTCAATCACACCCCTACACATCGACCTATTTACAACAGTGTTATAGTTCTTGTTTTAAAATGATTAAGCATGCGCGTATTATTAATAGATTTCTCTGGAGATGGTTCTAAAAAAAAATTTTACAGTATCTTAGTTTTTTTGACTTGTATATATTTGAGATTTATTTTGCATTGGCCCTTATTTATTTTTACTATTTTTAATTTTTGTTGCGTGCAATAAAAATTGATTCTATCTAAAAATATATCATAATTGTAAAATGGATACAACTGTGGTAGAGCCAAATTTTGAAAACAGTTTTCTACTTGTTAGAAATGTCCTGTATATACATTAGGGTAGTGTTGTGGTGCTGGTCATTTGAGAATTCTCTGCCTTTGATACTGCTGGTTCCCATGTTATTTAATAAGGTCAAGGGCACATAATGGGAGGGTAGCTGGCATGAAAATTAAAGTAAATCCTAGCAGGCACATTAAGAATAATAGAAGGTACGTATATGACTAATAAAATGTGAACATCCTAATTAATATTAGTAATGAAGACTGCAACGGTAAGGTATGAAATATAAATATCAAAAACAACTTTTGTACTCAAAATAATAAAGAATACAAACATTAAAAAATTTTAGTATGCTATTTTATAACAGCAATGAATGTGTTTTAGTAAATTGGTCCAATGCCATAAAAAAGAGTGTTAATATAAATAAAGAATCGAATATGCCTTCCGAGATGATTTCCAAATAAAATTCCTTTAACTCAGATCCAGTGTTGGTACAAATAACAAACGCTTTTTATTGATAACATTTTTAGTTTTATGTTTTTGCCAGTCATGCTAAAACATGTTCATTTATCTACACTATCTACAGTAAAACCTCAAACATTTTTGTATTTTAAAACAGTACATTATTTTAAATTTCCAATGTATTATAACACTGTATTATGGTTAAACAAATTACCTTTAGAGAATTGAATCATGCTATAACGAACAAATAAAAAAAATTCCCAACGTTTCGGTTAAATTAAATTGTACTTCTTCAGAAGAGGATAGAGAGCACAATGTATCAACGTGTAACTACGTGTGTAACGAAACTCTTCTTCGTATCCAATTTTAATTTGGGTTTATAGTGTAGGCATCGAATATTAAAAAACGACTAGAAGTATCACTCTACGCTTTTGATGGATTTTAAGCCGACAATTACTAACATGGTTCTCACATGGACTTGGGACTTTGCAATACAGGCTGACACGGAGTGGGATATTTGTACGATAGCGGTATTTTACGTGAAAGTATACCGGTTGCATTTAGAGATTTAACTAAACCTCCTAACACTTTTATTAATTTTGTTATTGATTTAGGAATCATGTTTACATGTTTTAACGACCCAGCATTTAAAACTGGGGTAAGAGAAGAACTCGAAAACTTAAAAATATAGTTTTTAAAAATATTAAAAGTTAAAAGCAAGATACAAAAAAATCTCAAATTAATTTTGCCTTGCGTATAAATACATTTACATGTAAGCAGCTTTGGTGGTAAAATATAGCCTAAAAAGTTTTATTTTTTTAGTTAAGTATGTTTTATTATGGGTAGTCATTATTTAAGTAGTTTATATTTTTATACGTATGCTGTATTAAAGAAAACCAAAAATAACTTTTAATTAATTTATTTTTTAATAAATATCTAACGGAAGCATTTCGATGACTGTTTGTAACGCTGGTTTTGACGGAATCTTCTATCACGGTGAAGGCCTTTACAGCCGTAAAAATCAAAGGTCCGACAGAGAGTGATCTAACTGATAGTATTCTTTAAACTGTTGTATGGGAATTTGTAAAATTTAAGTACCACTTTACTTATTTGTTAAAATTAAACTGTGGTCTTGAAGCTCGGATCGCTTACTTTATGACGAAGTGACAGAGTATAAAAATATTTCAACAGCATCACCATTTCCGTCATGCCTCAAGATATACGACCCCTTTTAGAAACATGTACACACTTGTTTCGTTGCTTTTCCGTTTGTTTTCTTTTTTGCGGATGTTTTAACTCTCTTTTGTCTGGAGATTAATCTGTCTAGAAGTAAAAACATATAATCTACAGACCTTTTAACGTTCTACAGAATTAGTGATAGCGCGGTTATGTTTATAAAAAATAATGTATGGGCTTTATCCGCCTATTTATTTTGTACTTTGCAGTGGATTTATTTATTTATTTATTTGCAAGTTTAAACATTTTTTTTGCGATTAGAAACAGAAATTCATATTAAAAATTAGTTACTTCCATAACTTGCAGGCGTGTTACGATTACTATTTTTTCGGCAAGTCAATAAAGCAGGTTTCTTTAAAATATTTATTTATTTTTACAACAAAATTGATAACTTTTCAAGTCTGGCTAACAATTTTTATATTAAATTTCAAATAATGAAAATAAAAATGTATAAAACTGATTTTTAAAGAATTTAAGAATTTAAAGAATTTTGTTATAGTTTTCTATAATATTATTATAGTTTTCTATAATATTTATTTTTAAACAATCGGTAATATTTAAGGGATTTAATTTGTTTGCAATGCTTGATATATTTAAATGCTTGTTGTTTAATACGCGTCTTGATTAAAAATCAACACGATAGAAAAAAAAGAAGAATTTCTATTAGTCCCTAGTTCCGATTTCATTCGTTTGATATATTTTGTTTTACTCGTACAATGAAACTATAATGGAGCTAAGTTGATGGGTGTTTCTCAATGTCATAAGTCGGATGTAAAGGTGTTTTGAGGGAAAACCTAAAAGTTCGGCAAAACAACAGTAATAGCATTGAAATAAAATTGGTGGGGAGGAAAAGGAAAGCAGTATTACTCATTACTCATGGCAATAATTATAATAAGTAAGTTCCAATCATTGCAACATCTCCATAATATTTACATAGTAGTATATCACTGCACAAACTAAGATATCGCCGTGTACACTCATTGTCCCATTTAATGTTTGTATATTTAATATTTATTTATCTAGTAAATTTCAAATCTAATAATGTAATTGAATATCACAGGACCAGTCCGTGATGTTTGAAATAACATGAAGTTTCTAATGGCAGCTGTACCGGATCCTCTATAAGAACCCATAGAAATAAGCATTACATATATAGCCACGCCTTTTTTTCTGTAGGGTAAGTAAAGACCATTTCTTTTCACTTGCTACGGTATTTACATACGTCTTTTGCTCTTCTACTTTCATCAGCGCTTTTATACATGCTCGTCTGTTGTTAACACTATTGATCTGGATTTGCATTAAAACAGATTCGATCTGATTAAGATACCTTAGCCTAGGTCGACCTGTACCGACTTTTTCTTCACACTAACCTTATAAATCTGTTTCTTCAATCTTTTTTATCCACCTCCTCTACGTGTTCAAACTATCTAATCATTCATTTATCTATCTTTGTAACCACATCTTTCATACCACAGCGTTCTCTTATCACACTATTACTCACTTTATCCATCAGAGTCACTTCGGCTTCACTTCTCATATGCAGTGCCCTATTCATTTTTTTCCTGTCAATACCCTTCGCTTAATATCATTGTTATACTTTTTATCTGTCGTAAACTTTGAACTCAAGTATACAACCCTTGTTCCACTGTTTCTCCTTCAATTAGCACCTGGCAGTTTGTTATGCTTTCTTTGTCTTGCTTACATTCACTTTTATATCTTTAATTTTAGGGAATTATGCATAATATTAAGCATTAAACAAATTTATAATGCGGGTATGAATGGACAAGTCAGCAGAGATGGCCAGGTCAAAAGTACCAACAACCGACGAGCATGTATGAGAGCACTGATAAAAGTAGAGGAAGCAAAAGATGTGTGTAAGAACCGTAGCAAGTGGAAGGAAGTGGTCTCTGCCTACCCCTATGGGAAAAAGGCGTGACTTTATATTTGTATGTATGTACTTTCCAATTATGGGAGCATCTGACAATAAAATAGACATGTGTACCTCTAGAAGACATTAATTCTGCGAACAGGTGTAGAGTTGTGCTTAAGTTACGAGTTATACTCTCTATCAATAATTTTTTTTTACCATTTTCTGTATTTCTGTAAGAATGATTTTTACTTTATTTGTTTTTATTTCTCAAATATTACGTTCGTTTTATATAAAATATTAATTTTGTGATATACCAAGGAATTACTTAATTAATTTTGTTTTCTCCATATTAATGAAAAAAGTAAGTCAGGCTATTAAAATATCCCCAAACTTTTCCGATGTGTACATTTATTTATTTATTTTGTGAAACAAGACTTAATATTTGTTTTTAATTACATGGTGTGGACAATGTAAAACAAAAATTAAAATTTTATTTTTGTAAATTTATTTATACAATAATTATGTTAATTCCTTATTTTATAATAAGTTTTTTAATGTTTCTTTTTCTTATACGGTATTTAACGCTATCTAAAGTTAACAGCTAAAAAAACAAGGTTTCATAAAAAAGGAAACTTCGAAGCATCAATCAATAAAAAACACTCTTTAACAATCCAGAGAGTAGATGGCGCTGTACACATCAGACCATAGAGCTCTGTAAATCTGCAGGATTTACTTTTACAGAATTATGGTTCATCAATCGTAACACAGATAGAGCTACTAAGATATACGCAAATAAACTAAAAGCATTATTTTTATAAATACATTGTATACATTATTTATTGCATAATACAAATAAAGACAATACAATATGTTTGAAGTTTGTTCTAGTCTATTCTCAAAAGGAAAATAAGCAATGTCGTTATAATTGTTCCTTACAATTTTTCAATAAAGTACATTTTTTTTTTTTTAGGGTACATGGTTTAGGAAGAAATTCCATAATTTATGTTTGTAGGGCCGTTGAACAATAGGGGTATTTGATTTAAGCTCAATAATTATTTCAATTACATGAATGCATCCCAATTAAAAGGTTTTTTTTGGATTAGATAATACGTAAATTTTTAATAAAATTTTTTATTTAATTTTGGACCGTGTAGGAACTGTCGGTGGTTTAATGTTAAGATTTTATCGCATTTACAGCCAGCGATAGGCTGCTAAATAACAGGTATAATATATTGAGGCCTATAGTTGCAAGAATATTTCATTTGAAAATTATTTGTAAAATTTTGACTAATGTCCACTACTTAAAGCAATAAATTTTTTTTGCATTTCATGCAAATGATTTATTTAATTTTAGCAGAGTGCTTTTTACATTACATTACATTACAATCTTGCGGTTGGGCCTTTGGTGTTCTCCTTAAATTTCTGGAGGTGGTGTGCCTCGGGGAACATTTTCTAGGCAATGTGTTCCAAAGCCTCGCTGTTTGTTGAATGATCGAGTCTTTGAAAAGAGATGCAGGTCTCCAAAGTGACCACGAAGTGGTTTGTAAGCGAGGCATCACCTACCAGACGAATTGACCAGACTCAAGAAATGTAGCCACACCATCATAAGCGTCTAAGCGTCGTGTGTTTGCTAATTGGGCTCTAGAGCAATTTTAACTTGACGCTAATTTTTCCACAAAAATTATCTTTTCAGATAACTAACCAGTAACCGAAAATTGGGTTCATCGAACTCGATCCTGCAACGAAGCCGTGAGGGACATTTAAATGATGTGTCATTCAAAATATAATTGTCATAATTGTACTTTAAAATAAATAAAATATATAAGCTTTAATTCTGAATATTTTGTATTTTATTCAACTTAAAAAATATATCGTTTTACTGGGAAGCATATTATTTGCAGGCCCCCATAATTTTTAATAGCTAAATGATAAATACTTGCAGCACGCTTATCAATTTTGAAAATCTATCCGTTAGCATTGTAAAATAAAGGGTTAAATTTAGTAATATCTAAGTTTTGGGCCTCTGGTCATTTTTAAACATATTAATAACTATATATCTATATAACCTGAGCGATCACTGCTGACTATAACACTTGGGTAAGGAGGCAGCTCTGGAGTATACGAACTTGCACTATTGTCCCCGTTTGCCGGTTCCATTTTGGTTCATCGATAAGGCGAGACGAATTAGCACTGCGACACCGACACGGAGGTTTTTGTTGTCTTTTGCTCATTATTGTTAATGTCAAATTTCACAAAAATACGCGTAACACAGTTTAAATCAAATTTAACAAAAATACCGACACAATAGAACACATAAGACAATTAAAATATCGTTTTAACAATAATCGTCACCCAAAAGTACTTAAAACACAGTTTTATGTCTTAAAATTGTTTTAACCCATTTCTAATGAAAACAATAATACTTATGGTTAACAATCAACTAAACACACTTCCCGTCCGAACACACTTTAATTTCAATCTAATTAATTTTTAAACCGGAAAGGCAACAATAATATCGAACTTATTGTCACAAAAACTCTCAAGGCCAGCATTCCGATTACTCTATTTTTTATTCCTTCATCGCATAGTTTATATTTTGCGTAGCAGACATTAACCAAACTTTTTTTTATATAAAAACACCAGGATTAAAGTTATCAGTTTTTTTTGTACTCAGCATTTAAAGTGAGTGCTCACGCAAATAATAAATAAAATTTCACTTATTTAGTAAAATAAAATAAGGAACACAAATAGAGTCCATAATTTTAAATCCCAAAAGAAAAACAACTATTATATAAAAAAATTAGTAGTTATTCTTCGGTTATAATATTACGTTATAATATTTTTCTCGATGGCACATTAGACGTTATGACAAAACAAGTCGGAATAGATTTCTGAAAATTTGTAATAAGAGGTTTCCGGCATTGGTCATATAGACTTCAACGACATGGAAATAATTAGCAATTTGTATTACAATCAAAGAGCTGTTTTGAGAGAGAGCGAGGAGATGTCAAACTAAATAAAGATTGAAAGAGGAGTAAGACAGGGATGTGTTCTTTCTCCTATACTTTTTAATCTCTACTCGAAAAAAATCATACAAGAGGCTATATATGAAGAAACAGCGGGAAATAAGGGTGAACGTTGAACTCATAAACAATATCCGTTTTGCCGACGATACCCTGGTTATAGCCCAGAGAAGCGTGGACCTACAAAGAATGATGGATAAAATCGTCAACAACAGTAAGATAGCTGGTCTTACACTTAATATCAAGAAGACAAAACACATGATCATCAGCAAAGCACATGTTTACGGAAGTCTGTATATTCGCAATGAGGAGGTTGAGCGAGTGAGAGAGTACAAATACCTGAGTACTATGTTAAACAAGGCTGGAGGACACTCGCGAGAAATAAGATTCAGAATAGGTCAGGCTAGATCTGCGTTTACATGCGGAAAATATTCTGCACTAGAGACCTGAGTGTCAAACTTAGGATCAGACTAGCCAAATGTTATGTTTTTTTAATACTTCGCTATGGAATGGAGTCATGGACAACGAACAAAGATGACTTAAATATACTCCAAGCTTTCGAAATGTGGGTCTACAGACGGATACTTAGGGTTTCTTGGACAGAACGGGTAATAAACGCAGAGATATTAAAGCGAGTAGGTAAAGAGGCAGAAATAGTGAACACGGTAAAAGCAGAAAAACTTGCTTATATGGGTCACGTTATGCGCGGAGAAAGTTACCACATGCTACAGCTAATAATACAAGGAAAAATACAGGGTAAACGAAGTGTGGGAAAAAGACGCACTTCATGGCTGAAGAACTTGAGTGAGTGGTATCACTGTACTTCAATAGAATTTTTCCGAGCAGCCGCATCCAAAGCAAGAATCGCCATGATGATAGCCAACCTTCTAAAAGGAGACACGTGAAGAAGAAGGAATTGATCTATCGGAACAGGGTATTTATTAAAAATGACAAAAATTTAATAAATAAATAAATACGTAAATCTTATTTTTAAACAATTTATAATTAATTACCAAAATAAGTATCTTTAATTAGTGCACAAAACTAAATAAAAATAAAAGGGAAATAATAATAATAGGTAAGGAAAAGTTTAAAAAATTAATCGTTAGCAGGAAAAACTAAACACCAAAACCAAAAATAAATGAATAGCAAACGTTAACGCAAATTTAAAATATTGTTATAAAAAAATTATAACAGCAAACAATAAATAATCATCAGAGAAATAGTAAAGAGACTAAGAAAATAGAATTAAATATTTGGTCAAGCCTATTTTTTTTAAATCACTGCAAATGGAACTAAAAAATAATAATTTATGCAGGCACAGGAATGCTTTTAAACAACATAAACAATTCTAAAACAAGTCCCCTTACATCGCACCCTTTTACATTATTAATAGACCCAAAAGTATACAAGGTGGAGCAACGAGCCGGAGAGAGCTGTAGTTTTGCAACTTGGTAAGAAACATAAATAAATATATAGAAGTTTCTTTTAGAATGCTGTGACAACTGTTTCCTGTGTAAGAAACAAAAAAATCCTTTTTTTAAAAAACTAAGTAAGTTTGCTACGTAATACTTTTTAATTAGATATAGTGAATGATTTCCAACTGAAATTAGAACATGATTTTACCACCATAGCCATGAAAATATAGCGGTTATTGCATTGGCAATTCTATATTCCTTCTCATTGTTCTTGGCGTGTGCCTGAGATAAACTACTACCTAGTTAGAGTCTGTCTTCGTCACACTACCTAAGAAGACATGGCCAAAAACATGCGGAGACTACTGCATAATTAGCATAATGAGTCATATGCTAAAAATATTCCTCAAAATAATACATGGTCGATTATACCGTAAATGCGAGGAACACCTCTGTGATACTCAATTTGGATTTCGTTACGGGCTTGGAAAGAGAGAAGCCCTATTCGGCATACAGGTCTTAATACTTAATACATGTTTTCTCGATTACCAGAAAGCGTTTGACTATGTCGACCACGGGAAACTTAAGATCCTTCAGAATATGAACTTAGATGGCAGAGACGTTCGCATTACAAAAAATCTGTATTACAACCAAATCGCTGCTGTCAAAGTTAAGGACATGACTACCGAGTACGTTCTCATTCAGCGAGGTGTAGAGCAAGGGTGTGTTCTTTCTTCACGACTCTTTAACATATACTCTGAGCAAATTTTCACCGACGCATTGGACGAAGCACGGGAAGAAATTGTTGTCAACGGAGAAGTTATAAATGTTATGTAGTTCTACTGGCAGGAAGTGCTGATGACTTGCAGGCGTTACTGGATAGGACTGTGGCTTCAAGCGAAGAAAGAGGGTTTAAATTAAATATCAGCAAAATCAAAGCTATGGCTATTAGCAAAAATGGTGAGCTTTCAGCAAACCTGAGTACGTGTAACTAACAGATTTAGCAACTTTGCAGCTTCAGATATCTGGAATGCTTATTGAATAGTAAGTTGAATAGCACGCAGAAAATAATTTCCCGCATCAAGCAGGCTAGGGCAGCATGAAGAATGCCAATTCTGTACTATGGAATGGAAGGGTGAACTTTAACAAAGGCAATGTGTAATCGAACAGAAGCGTTCGAGATGTGGTGCTATCGTCGCCTGCTACGAATATCATGGGTAGACAGGGTCCGAAACACCTAGGTGCTTTCCCGTCTCCAGAAGCAACTAGAAGTCATGTTTACCATCAAGAAACGCAAGTTGAAATATTTTGGACAAGTTATGAGAGGGGAGAAGTACCGTTTTTTATGGAATATCATGCAAGGCAAAATCCAAGGAGGAAGATTTCCAGGAAAAAGACGCACGTCCTGGTTGAAAAACCTGAGAGAGTGGTATGGTGTTAATTCTACAAGCCTGTTTCCTGCCACTGCTAATAAAATAAAAATCATATTAATGATCGCCGATATCCCAGGAGTACATGGCACGTGAAGAAGAAGATAGTTTTTAATATCCGTCTCTCTCTCTCTCTCTCTCTCTGATACACATGTGCCTAAATCACTTGTGCAAGTCACGTTTGTTCTGCTAAAGTATGATAGACACATTTTTCATCGAGTCAAGAAAACACTCATGTCTTTATAGCATAGGTTTTGCTGTGACGTTTGTCGGTTACATTTAAGTGCGTCTTCTTAGCGAACGGCTTTTAGCAGACATAATGGTGTGCATCAGTTTGTTTTAAATTTACTAATATAATTGAAGGTTTTTTTTTTTTATGTTCTGGTTCCCACGAAAAGGGATATCCTGTAATGTTCAGAGAACATCGTGGGAACCAAGGGAAAGACTTTTACTTTTACCAATAAATTATGTTAATAACCAAATGTTTTATTTTATATATTTAAAAATCAGTGATTTGCAGTTAAAGACACCATTTCGCAACAGTTTTTATATAAAATTTTTGGTAATTATGTACTTAATAACCCCATCTTATTTGAGTTTGGGGTTGCAAGGAGTGATAAAAAAAGAGTCCTACACGTTTTCCAAGAAAGTGAATTCCTCAAATTATTCCATCACAATGTTCGGAAATACCCTTGAATCAAGTCCCTCTATCTCGATTTTTGGGAGTCGCGGTGTCTAATAATATGTCTTGGCATGTCCATGTTGCTAACTTCGCCAGAGGCTAGGTTTTCTGTAGTAAGCTAGAAAGTTTTTTACTCGTGATCAACTGTTGACGACGTAAAAGGCTCAAATCCGACCTCTACTGGAGTATTGCTCGCACATTTGGTGTTCAGCACCAAGGCATTCTCTTCTTCTTCTAGATTCCATTTAAAAAATGGCCATTCGGTTGATAAAAATCTCAACTCTCACAGATACCCTTCAGCCACTAGAACATAGAAGAAGAGTTGCAGACCAGACATTACTCTACAGATATTTCCATGGCAGATACTCCAGAGAAATAAAAAATCTTGTACCACCACTGGCCACATTCGGCCGAAGAACTCGGCACGCTGATAAGTCTCACCCATTTACTCTTAAGATTGACACTACAAGGACCAATCTCCATCAAGCATCCTTCTTTTACAGGGCTGCTACAGAATAAAACAAGCTTCCAAAATCAGTTTTTCTAGAGAACTATGACCTGCAACTTTTCAAAAGGCGAGTCCACAATCATCTCCTTTCCCCTTCTAATAGTTACAGTGCGGGCCGTCCGCGGCCCAACGGAGAAAACTGTATAGGTATAAATCGACTGATACAGTGGGGTACCTAAATCATCGGATTTGACTCCACTAGACTTGTTCTTGTGGAGAACTTTAAAAATCAAGTTTTTATAACATTATATTAACATATATATAACATTATATTATATAACATTAATTAAAAACATTTAAAAAAAAATACGAAATGCTTGCGATGAATTATCTAGAGAAATCTAGGTTAGGTTAGGTTAGGTTTTATGTGAGTGGGGCGTGGTCGCCCCTCCACCGCGACCCTTCAGAGAAATCTAGGAAAAATGAATTATGTTTTACTACCCTATATCAAAGGTTTATCCAGAAAGTATTAGAAAAACATAACATAAAAATAGCAAAATGAAAGCCAAAAACATAAACGGATCTCAAATCATAGAAACACTGTCATTAATAATAAGGTTGAATCCTCTGCTCTAGCAAAACATTCTCTAGAAAAACTTCATCAATTCAATTACAACAACGTACAAGTCCTTGCTTCCGAAAGAATGATGCTTAAAACGCTCTATAATAAAAAGGATCAAAACTCAGTAAATAATCAAAATGACATTTAAAATTTGTCCAAAATGTGTACCAATATAATAAATTAATAACATCAATAACAAATTTACATCTTTTCGAATCACCCTATATATACATACTATACTATAGCCCCGTATACAGCAATTAAAATGATTTCATAGTTTTTCTATTTAATCACCTACTTTTTTATTACAACAATAAGCACCTATATTTCTTCTTCTTTAGGTGCCCTGTCCTCCTCGGACGTTGGCAATCATCAGCGCTATCTGAACCTTGTCTACAGCTCGGCGGAACAATGTGGTAGTGCTCACTCCATACCATTGTCTTAAGTTTTTTAGCCAGGATATCTTTCTTCTACCCGGGCCTCTTCGTCCTTCGATCTTCCCTTCTATAATAAGCTTTAAAAGTCGATACTTGTCATTTCTTAATATGTGACCAAAATACTCCAGTTTGCGCTTTTTTAGTGTAAACAGAACTTCCAGCTGCTTGTCGAGGCGTTGAAGTACCTCGGTGTTACGCACTCTTTCTACCCAGGAGATTCTTAATAGCCTTCTGTACGTCCACATTTCAAAGGCCTCCAATGTTTTGCACATCGCATCTGTCAAAGTCCAAGCTTCCATTCCATAAAACAGTATGCTAAACACGTAACAGCGAAGCACTCGGACGCGCAGAGGCAAGCTTAAATTTCTGCTGCAAAGTACTTTACGCATTTTCAGGAACGAAGCACGAGCTTGTTCTATTCTGGCACGAATCTCCTGCATGCTGTCCCACTTCTCATTTAGTTGACACCCAAGATATTTAAAAGTTTCTACTCGCTCAATTCGTTGACCGTTAATTGTCAGGTGTCCGTCCACGTTGTTTGATTTGCTAACTGCTAGCCACTTTGTCTTTCTCACGTTCAGGCTAAGTCCGGCCTCTGAGCTTGCAGCCGTCACGCGGCTTACCAGCTCCTGCAGTCCTTCCAGTGAATCGGCAACAAGAACCGTGTCATCCGCATACCTCAGATTGTTGATATTAATCCCATTGACAGATATCCCCTCGTCACATTCATCCAACGCCTCTTGAAATATCCTGTCGGTATACAAATTAAATAACAGTGGTGATAAAATACATCCTTGACGAACGCCTCTCAGGATTTTGATCTCGTCGGACGCGGTGTTATCGATTCTTATTTGAGCACTTTGGTTCCAGTAAATGTTGGCTATTATTCTAAGGTCTCGTTGTTCCAGTCCTATTTCTTTAAGAATGTTGATCAGTTTTTCGTGCTTTACTTTATCAAAGGCTTTTTCGTAATCGATGAAACATGCGTAAACGGTCACCGACATGTCCCGGCACCTTTGGATAAGAACCTGTATGCTAAATAGTGCCTCCCTTGTTCCAAAGCCATTGCGAAAACCAAACTGAGAGTCCCCCATCATTGTCTCGCACTTCGCATATATTCTTTTGTGTATTATTTTCAAGAAGAGTTTAAGCACATGGCTCATCAGGCTAATAAGACGATAATCACCGCAGTTCTTGGCCTTCGCGTTTTTGGGGAGCGGGACAAAAGTAGATTTTAACCAATCAGAAGGTATACTGCCGTTTCGGTAAATAAGATTGAATAGCTTTACCAGCTTGTTCAGTGATTCTTCGTTTTGCAGTATTTTTAGAACTTCTATATAGACGTCATCAGGACCACTAGCTTTCCCATTTTTTGAAATTGACAGCGTATACTGAACTTCTGCCTTCGTTATGTCCAAGCCTTGGCCTTGATTAAAGAATTCTTTCTGAAGTTCTGGCCGGGTATCGTGAAATAGGTGCTCGATGTAGTCGCACCATTCCGTCAGTTTTTCTGAAGTATCCAGTATCAGCCTGCCCTGTGCGTTCTGTAAAGTCGTCGCGTTTCTATTTCTGCAGATACCTGCTGCCTCTTTTATCTTCTTGTGCATGTTGAAGGTATCGTGTTTTGCTTCCATTGCTTCTATCTCTTGGCATTGCTCGTAAAACCATTTCTCTTTTGCTTCTCTTACCTTGTTTTTGATTATGCGGTTTTGCGCCCGGTATTCGTTGCACTTGCCTTTGAGTGTCCGTCTTTTTTCCATAAGATCAAGGATTTCCTCTGACATCCATGGTTTCTTCTTGTGGTTTTGTTGAGGTTTAAGTATTTTGGTGGTACTTTCTGTGATGGTATTTTTTATATTGGACCACAATTTATCAGTCTCGGCTGCCTCCGTTATGGGTATCGCATCAAGTCTGGAATTCAGTTCATGTTTCAGTTTACTCATTATATTTATGTCCTTTAGCCTTGAAACATCTGGCTTATTATGTCTGGGTCTTTGCAAACATCTTTTGAGTGAAAGTCTTGCTGCTGCAACAACTGGATTATGGTCTGAGTTTATGTCTGCACCTGGATATGTTTTTGCATACTTTATGCAGTTTCTGTATCGCTTTTTAATAATATTATAATTACATTTTAAAATTACTGACTAAGACAGCAACATGCTCATCTTTTTAATCTTGTTTTGTTTAATGTAAGTAATTCTATCAGTTTTCGGTTAGCTTTTAAAGACTGAGGATCGAAAGTGAATCAGTGCGAGTGTTCTTATCAGAACTAGTTTTTACTATCAAGACAAGGTTATTTGAATTGGTGGCGGGAAAAACGTTGTATGTCGATTTTTAACAATTTTTTTTTACGGAATAATGATCTATGTAGACCAGAGAATGAATCCCCAGTGATTTTAGTTCGTTCACATGCCAACAGAATGGGCTGTAAGGCATTTTCCCAGTAAAATTAAGTGTTCATAATAATGGAAAAACGTTGTATGTCGTAATCTAATGGCTATGACAGCCTGTTGATGTAAGGTTACGCTATGTGAACCTTTTAGTTACCTAGTTTCTTGTTGTTTAGGACCGTTGTTGTTTCTTTACGTTAGGGTGAATTTTATTTTGTTCAAAATGAATAAAAGTTGGAACTTAACCGAAAGTGACAAGGAACGAGTAAATAATCGGAAACGTTCGCTTAATATTTCGGAGTGGAAAGACAAGAAGAGGAAGATTTTAAAGGACAGCGGACAGAAATACATTTCCAACCGAGGTAAAGGCAAGGAGATCCCGGAAAAATCTCTCCCAACTATTGCAAAGGGATGTGGTGAAACTTGTATGAGATCGGGTTGTATGAGATTGTCTATTGAAAAAGTCCATTCGTTGCATGGCCAATTTTATAAATTGACGTATAATGAGCAAAATCTGATGTTGCTGAAATATATTACTTTACGTGAACCAACGCAAAGGCGTACCGGCAAAACTGATTCGACATCAAGAAAAATGGCATCTTTTATTTATAGTTTGGATGGAGAAGAATCAGTGTGTAAGAAAACGTTGTGCCACACATTTTCAATGACCCCCCGTCGGATCCAAGTTCTTCAGAACAAAATGAAGATGGGTGAATTAGTACCGAAGGATGGAAGGGGATTGCATACAAATCGACTCCACGCAGTGAATAATTCCGTTAGAAAAAATATTGTGGATCACATAAACTCCTTCCCTCGTGAAGTAAGTCATTATAGCCTAAATGTTTCGTCTAAAGAATGTTTGTCTTCAGATCTGTCTGTCAAAAAGATGTACAGACTTTTTAAGCTAAAATACCCAGCTGTTGAGGCTAGCGTCACTTTGTACCGGAAAATATTTAAAAAAGAGTCCAATCTTCGCTTTGGTTCACCTACAACTGACGCTTGTAAGGTGTGCGACCAACCAACCAACCCATAAATGATAGTGACGATGATAGTGATTACTTCTTTGTATTTTTTTCAAGATGAATAAAAAAATTTAATTTTTAATTTTAATTATTATTTAAACCCATTAATGATAGTGAGTAAAGAATGTGGTCAGATCGGAAGCGATTAGGTTTAAATGGAAAAACGTTGTATGTTGCTCTCAGCACCCGATCCAGGATATTTCAGTTACCAGATTAGTTTTTCTCCTCTACTGTAAAGTTGACATTTTTTACATACAACGTTTTTCCCGCCACCCATTCATTTATATTTTAATATGGATATGGATCGTCAAGATATTCCGACGGATAGGGGCAAAATCATTATAGGATTCGAAACAATATTTAGTAAGGAATTTCAAAATGCATCAGACAATTTAAATCCTCAAAGTCAGTATGTAAATCAAAACAATGAGAATACAGTGGTGAGTACTAATAATCACATTAATAGATGGAGAAATTAATAAAGAAAAGAATTATTATTCATTCGGAGATATCGGACCATATTATGTCTTCGGACAGCGAGATTAATTTTTAAATCTAAACCTGAAATCCAGAAAAATATTATAAATATCGCGGTTATAGGCAAAAACAAGGTAAGAATAGAGTTACATTCATTTAATAGTGCAAATAAATTGGTTAATTTATAATCATTAAAAAAATAAAATTACGATATATATATATATATATATATATATATATATATATATATATACAACCCTTTTATACACTCAAAAGAGGCGTGATTAGACATGTGGACGTAAATCTTTCAGACATGAAATTGAAAAATATCATTGTGGGTAAATTCGGCACAGCTATAACAGTTAGTAAGGATAAAAGAATGTTTAGAAAATCTGAGGATAAATGATTTCCAACAGGGATTATTATAGTTTCTTTTAAAGGACAAACAATTCCAAATTAAGTTACAATAGAAAAAATATGTCTAAATATGTCTAAATTGCGTTCAGGTAATCATACTGCTACAGATAAGGAAAATTTTCCAAAATATAGTGAGCAAAAAAACGTAAAACAAATTATGTCCGCTGAAAATATAAGTTATTCAGAGGCTATCAATAAACAATTACAAATACAGTACTTCAAAGTTCTAAATACTAAATAGTACCAAAACGTAAGCGTCCAGCTATAAGTCCAATAACAGTTAATACCATTAGTCAAGAACACAGAGATATATTAGCCAATTCTAAAATTTAGTCTAGTCCCGTTTTTGAAAGACACAGGAATACTTCCCACTACCATAAATTACCTCACAGTCAACCCATCCCTTCGACTTCCCGGTTTCAAAATGATTCAACTGAAATTATTCGAAATCGGCTATTGTATGATTTAAGTATAAATAGTATAAAAGAATTTTTATCCACAGATAATAATTAAATATTAGAAATATCAAAAGAAATTTTTTTCCGAATTATTAATAAAGTTTGTAGTTAAAATACTGCAGTGAAATGCTAGATCGGTTATCTCAAATAAAGTTCTTTTAGAGAAATATTAGTTTGATAACAATATTCAGGTGGCTTTATTAAGTGGTTAAAGAAATCAATAAATATTAAATTCTCTGGATACAATTTATTCAGACTGAATCACGACGACGGCTATGGCGGTGTTGCCATTCTGTTAAAAAATAATATTACTTTTTACAGCAGTAAAGATTTCTAGAAGATAAATAATCTCATGTGTGTATCAGAAAATATTAAATTTGGAAAAAAGGATATTCATTTGTATTCATTATATAGTAAACCTAACTTAAAAATAACTTTAAGAGAATGGAACAAATTTTTTAACAGTTTAAAAGGACCATTTATCGTAAGGGGAGATTTTAATTCTCATCATCCTGTTTGTGGTTGTAACGTGACAGATTTTGTGGGAACTGAGCTACTTTCCGCAATAGAAGATAACAACTTAATATTTTTAAATGACGGTTCAGAAACATTAATTCCGTCTTACAATTCCAAAAATAAATCTGCGATTGATTTAACTATTTGTACTAGAGATATATCAACTATTTGTGATTGGAAAATTGATGATATTTCGTTAGGTTCCAATCACTTTCCAGTTAATATCGAAATCAATTTAGTAAAGGATAATACGCTATATTACGTTAATTCATTAACAAGTTCAAAAAATCAATCACCTATCCATTCCAGAAAAGAAAACAATTGCTAATCAAAAATTTTGTAAATCATGGTGGAATTCAAATTGTAAAAATGCAATAAAACAACAAAAAGAAGCCTTTTTGCTTTTCAAAAAAAATTCAAATATAAATAATTACATCAATTATAATAGATCAGTGGCTTATACATAATTAAACATCCAGGAAAGTAAAAGGACTTCTTGGCGTAAATTTTTTTGTAATTTAAATAGAAGTACACCTATAAAACAAGTGTGGTAAGAAATAAAATAATTAAAAATTCCTAGAAATAATACATCAGTAGATAATTGGGTAAAAATGTTTTTAATAAGATAGCTCCCACTTGGGTTCCAAAAAAGAATATCGTAATCGAACATTCAGACTCAGATAATTTTCTATGTATAACTTTTTCTATAAACCAGTTAGAAAATAGTCTTAAAGTCTTAATATCAGCAATTTATTTGTGACCTTACATATAAATACTAAAAAATAAAAAATCCCCGGCACTAATTGAGTCATACTTCGATATTTTATCAGATTTGAACGATACATATTCATTTAATATTTTTTCAACTTTTCATTTATATCTAAATGATATAAATAAAACAGAAACTAGCTTACCACAAAAATATCACAAATTGATTCCACAATTTAGAAACGTAATATTCAATTATGATGTATCCAAAATGTTTTCAAACTTTCTTTATATTTATACTGACGCCTCTAAGATGGAATACGATATTTCTGCTGATTTTTGGATACCTGAATTGAATTTTAGCAAATGTATTAAAGTTAATAAAAAATTTATTATTTATTCTGCTGAACTAATAGCAATTTTAGAAGCTATCTTCTACATATATCATGAAGATATGCAAAAAAATATAGTTATTTTTTCAGATAGTAAAATTTCTGTTGAAAAATTAACACATAGTAGAAATAAGAACAACTTTAATTATATAATTGTTAAAATTTTGGAACTTATTCAAAATTTAAATAGGCAAATTACAACAAAAATAGTTTAAATTAAATCTCATTACAATTTAAGAAATAATGAAATTTTGGATAACATTGCAAGGAATGGTCCATTTAATATAAACAATTCAGAATATAAATGCACAAGAGACGATATGGTAAATTTTTTAAAATAATTAATAAAAAAAAATAAATATAGAATACTTTCAATCAAACAAGGAAAAATTTTATAAAAATTTGCAATCAGGAATACCTTCTAAACCGTGGTTTAAGAATATGACTATAAATAAACAAATGTTATCCACAATATGCAGATTAAGATTTAACCACGCTTTATTTCCTGCACATCTTTATAAAATTAATCTAAAAACTGATCCCCATTGTATATATATATATATAGACGGAGTGACTCGGTTGGATAAAGTAAAGAATAGTGAGATAAGAGAACGTTGTGGTGTAAAAGAAGATGTGGTTACAAAGATAGATAAAGAAATGGTTAGATGATTTGGACACGTAGAAAGGATGGACAAAGGAAGATTGACGAAACAAATTTATAAGGCGCGTGTAAATGGTCGACCTCGGAGAACATATCTTGATCAGATCAACATTGTTTTGAAGAAAGGCCAGGTCAAGAGTACCAACAACCGAAGAGCATGTATGAGAGCACTGATGAAAGTAGAGGAAACAAAAGATGTGTATAAAAACCGTAGCGGAAGTGGAAGGAAGTGGTCTCTGCCTAACCCTATGGAAAAAAGGCGAGAAATATGCAAATTAGACTTAAAATGGACCTTACTCAATTTAGAATTATTCTTTTATATTTTTTATATTTCTTTTCCATTTCTTTTAATAAATCTGAGACATCGAGTTTCGATTACCCTGTACAGACACACTTTCGTTACAGTTTTATAATAATGAAAGTAAAGATAAGTTATTTCCATCAGCTCGAAAACATTAAAACACGTGACAACCATCATTTAATCTTTCTAATAATGTAACATACTGTATAAATATAACTAATTATTCTTTCGCTCGTTAGTAAATCTCGCAAAACTCACTAGACTAATTGGTCGATGTGACCAGTTGACGGGACCCTTCGTCCGAACTTTCTGCGCGCTTTATTATTTTATTATAGAACCTCTTTGAGGTGGCTTTGCGGTGTTAGCTTCACCGCAAAAACCTCAAAATTGATAGATAGACTTTCGCATTATTACGAAGTGGTTGTTAAACCCAAAAGACCTATAAAAAGAGACGACGGCGGCACGTGTGTTTTGCCCTCGGTTATGCGCGGGTTTTTTATCAATTATGTTAGTTGGTCCATTATGGTTAACAATAATTTAATTATTTTTCTTTATTGATTGTTTACAATACATTAAATTATCCTAATAATCTATTTAAGAGCCCTAATAACTATTTGTTCAGACAATATACTAAATGTTTTATGCTGATTGGTAATAGTAACGCCGCAAAAACATGTCGACCAATTGGGGACAATTCAAATTAGAGTCGTGTAGTTAAATACTTGATTATTTATCGCGAATATTTATTATATTTTTTGCTGGTCGACTGGATTTCGTCCATCTCTCTGCTTTGTATAAAAATATCTATAGGAAATAAATGTTGATATAGTATTTAAAGATAATATGTGGAGTAAATAAAAAGTAGTAATAGGTAAGTAGCATCTACGGTGTAGCATAAACATCAATGGAATTTCATGTAAATAAGCAGATACTAATCATCATCATTCAGCCCTTTGTGTCTACTATTGGACATAGGCATCCCTAATCATTTTCCATTCCAATCGATTTTGTGCTGTTTGTATCCAGTCCTTTTAATATCGTCCGACCAACGCGTAGGCGGTCTTCCTCTACGTCGCTTGTCCGTTCTAGGTCTCCACTCAAGAAGCCTCTTTTCCCATCGATCGTCCCGCATCCGTGCAACGTGGCCAGACCAGTTCCACTTAAGCTTTGCAATAGCTCCAACGACATCTCTGACACCGATTCTTCCGCGCAAATCCTCGTTTCTTATGCGGTTCTTCAGGGTCACACCAAGCATGGATCTCTCCATCTTCCTCTGTGTAACTCTAAGTTTTTTCGCTGTTGCTGTTGTTAGCGTTAGGGTTTCTAAACCATATGTCATCACTGGCAGCACGCACTGATCAAAAACCCTTCTTTTTAGATTGACGGGGATATCGTTTTTAAAAACGTCTTTATATTCCCATCATTCCATGGCAGAACATAGGGCCCCAACAAAGTTTCTCCATCGGACTCTATTTCTGGCAAGCATTTTGACTTCTTGCCATGATTTATTCATTTTTTGTATTTCACTTATCATCGATCTTCTCCAGGTTGTCTTTGGGCGGCCCCTAGCGCGGCTACCTTGGGGATTCCACTCCAGGGCCATTCGGGCTATATTATTTTCAGGTATTCTAAGGGTGTGACCCAGCCATCCCCATTTGCGCTTCCGTATCTCTGTGTCGGTCGGATTCTGGTTTGTTCTTTTCCAGAGCTCTTCATTTGAAATGCGGGCCGGCCAGAAAATACGTAATATCCTGCGTAGACATTTGTTCACAAAAACTTGCAGAGCCCTGGATGAGCTTTTAGTGGCTTTCCATGTTTTGCATCTGTACAGAAGAACAGATTTTACGTTTGTGTTGAAGATACGTAGTTTTGTGTTGGTAGTGCTCTCCTTGCTTTTTGTATTCTGGTTTTAATGTCTGTATCTGTGCCACCCTCCTTGTCAATTACACTTCCAAGATAAACAAAGTGTTCGACTAGTTCGATTGGTTGGTTCTCAATATGTAATGGATTAACGTTGTCAATGTTAATTCTTAACTGTTTAGTTTTATTGATATTAATCTTAAGACCAACTTTCTTGGCTTCTTCACTGAGTCTGACAAGCTTCTGCATCATATCTTCAAAAAAGTGAGCCAGAAAACAGATATCGTCGGCGTAGTCTAGGTCTTCTAGCCGGCCATTGAAACCCCATCTTATTCCTCTGTCCTGGTCATTAGCTTTGCGGAGAACGGAATCCAGCACGATATTAAAGAGCATTGGAGAGAGGACACAACCCTGCTTCACTCCGCTTGAGATTGTTATAGGTTCGCGTGAAAACGTCTTTAAGTCTTCCTAAAGCTGACCATGAGAGAGTGAGCCTTCCCTTTAGTTCGCATGTTTGGTTATCCCTTGAGATGCTGACCTAAGATACTAATACTACACAGTTATTATTTGAAAAAGTGAAGTATCAGCCAGAAAATGTAAGAAGCAACTACTGGGTTAGTTACTTCTTCGTTGTAAGTTATATCTACTCTTCATGCTGCGAATAGTTATATTCCTTAAATAACCTTCTACGCGTCCCGTCGATTGCTATCAGTTTTTTGTAGTTTGATCATATACAGTCGTTAAGTTGTTTACAATAATAAAATAATCATCGTCGTCAAGCAAAGATGAATTTGAAGAAAATAAGTGTTGTGAGTGTGCGTTATTTGTTCGTTAGCTTGCAGAACATGCAGTAATTTGCGAATTATACCTAAAGTGCAATCTAGTGCGCCAATAACTGTAGGAAGGTTAAATCTTGTTTCCTATTGAAGTTTGGCTTTATTCATTTCTTGAATTATACTTGGAAAATGTATCCATAAATGACCTCTAGCTGGGATATACTCCTTAACTACACTGGTTGTTTTACACACAGTTGACTTATCAATTTCAAAGTCTTTTGCCACGCCACGTTTAAATCCAGGATCACCGAAATAGCACAACACTATCTTCATACTATTTCGCTGCGTTAGAGCTGCACCTTGAGTTTCTTCATTTTCGGGTAAAAACTCACTTGTCAAAAAAATCAACATTACCACTTTTAAAACGTAACAGTTCTTTACATTTTTATATACGCCTGCTCTCACCACCCGTTTTTCGTGACCGAACATCCATGAACATAGCTCATGATGAGGAATGAAGTAACACGTTACCATGCTTTAAATTTTTAAAGTTCCAAGTCCTACACGAAGAAACTACGTTTTATTCACACTAAATTTTAAGTTATAGCTTCACCTTTTAAAAAAAGCAAGTTACTTTTACTATAAGTAGTTGCTACTATTTTTAATATCATAACATAGCATTAAAACTCCAAATCCTTAAGGTATTAGCATTAACTACGTTTTATTCACTTTACTCAATATTTATTGATATTGTTACGGATTGCGGTCAGCGGGGTCTGCCCCTATCCTATTGTTTGGTTTAAGGTGATGAAGCGGCTTTCGGGGTTAGCCAAAAAAACGAATAATTTATTACCGTGGTCGGCAAATGTTCGTTATAGTTCCAGAAAGAAGTCGTTGTGTCGTGAACGTTGGTTCATACCTATAAAAAAGATAGCAGGCAGCAAAATGGAAGTTATTTTGGAAAGTGTTATAGTCTTAAAAATATTGTAAAAAAAGTATAAATTTTTATGAATATCGAAGTGATTTATCAAGTAAAAATTTATTGTATAAAAAGATTAGAAGACTACAGTCGAATGCATAATTTATAAACAGCCAGAACGTGTCAAAAAAGGTAAGTCTGGCTGTGCATAGAGAAGTGCTGGTTCCTAGACTTGTGTATGGTAGTAAATGTTGGGTTTGGCAGTAAAAGCATGAAAATAAGATTAATGAGTAGTCTTGGAAGTATAGCCGGAGTGACTCGGTTGAAGAAAGTGAAGAATAGTAACATAAGGGAAAATTGTGGTGTAAAAGATGTGGTTACAAAGATAGATAAAGAAATGCTTGGATGGTTTGGACACAAAAAGGATGGATAAAGGAAGATTAACGAAACAGAATTATAAGGCGAGTGTGAATGGGCAAGTCGGTGGAGGTCCACCTCGATCAGATCGACATTGTTTTGAAGAAAGGCCAGGTCAATAGTACCAACAACCGACGAGCATGTATGAGAGCTCTGATAAAAGTAGATGAAGTAAAAGATGTGTGTAAGAACCGTAGCAAGTGAAGGGAATTGGTCTATGCCTACTCATGCGGGAAAAAGGCGTGACTATATGTATGTACTACAGTTCATGAAGATAAAAACTAGTACCTTTCAGATAGAATTTTGGGTGACTAAACTGTTTTATGATAATTTATTTATCCATGTTAAAAAAAATTAAAAACGCAATATATTAAATATAGCTTATGGTGCAAACAATCCTTAGTAGTTTTTACACCGGATTGATTATTCATGTACGTTCTTGACTATGAGAAAAGGCTGTTGAGAAATTTTCACTTGATGACGATGTTAATTTAGATTAAGTAAAAACTTTCTTTTAACCAACTCTATTGCTTTTTTATTGCATTAACGGCAATAAAATCTATTAAACAGGCAAAAAAAGCATCAGAATGCAATTTTTGGTCGTAGATTTTTTATAATACTGAAATTTTTACACAGAGATATATAAAATATAATTTTTGTTTATCATTTTAAAATACTATATATATAGATAAGTTATTGCAAAGAATTTTTTTATAATTTTATATTATAATCCTTTATTTTAAATCAGTACCAACTTAGAAGGATGTAAATGGCTCAAATGACTCAAATGTACTCGGTTATTTTTTTCCTTGTTTCAAAAAATTGTCCTCTTCCTTCGGTGTCGGCAATTTATGTTTTAATATAACTTTTTTTTTAAAAAAACTCCCAGTGGATACTGCAATCTGCCTGGTTGGCAATAAGCGTTTGTTATGATTAGTAGATAATGACGCGTAGAGTATCACTCGTTCATTCTATCTCGCACTAAAACGATATATTGTATCCTTGACAGATTCTAGGAGGATGTCGTGTTGAATAACCTTGTTGGAGACGTAATAAGGCGCATCGACGATGGCACGCATAACCTTGTTTTGAAACCTTTGCAGAATGTTTATATTGGAGATACTGGCGGTACCTACAGCTGAATCCCATAGGTCCAAATGGGCTTAAGAATGGACTGATATAATAATACCTTGTTGTCAAGAGACAATTTTGATTTGCGGCCGTTGAGCCAATAGATATGTCTTAATTTAATTTCCAGCTGCTTACGTTTAGTAAATATGTGTTTCTTCCAAGTAAGGCGGCGGTCTAAATGCATGTCGAGATATTTGGCATCTTCTACTTGCGGAAGTTGACAGTTGTTGATAATCACAGGAGGACATGTTTCCCTACGTGATGTTAATGTTACATGCATGGTCTTAGCTTCATTTGCTTTTTTGCGCCATATTTTCAAGCAATGCTAAATGATATCTAGGTTCCTTTGGAAATTTGGTAAAGCTGAAGTTGGATCAGTATTGGATGCTAGAATAGGAATGTCGTCTGCATATGTTGCTACCGTAGTATCTTGTTGATGGGAGGTCTGCAGCATACAAGAGATATACTATTGGACCAAGGACGCTACCTTGAGGAACGCCTGAATATATGGGATGTATCTTAGTGTATTCGATTCCTTGTTTCAACAAGAAGTGTCTACCTGCCAGGTAGGATTTTAACAATCGGAAGTGAGGATAAGGTATAAGCTTCTTTAGTTTGAGTTGCAATCCTGTGCGCCATACCTTGTCAAAGACTTGTGATATATCGAGGAAAGCACCCGAGCAATATCTTCTGGCGACGAAAAAAATAAAGTCGTAGAAAAGATGTACGAGACATATATTAAGAAGATTAGTGAAAGATTAATCAAGAGTATCTCGGAAGCATAAATAACGATAACACAAGGAATAGGTCGCTCTAGACTAAGATGAAAGGAGCAGTTTAATAAATATGTGACCCAAATTAACATCACTAAAGAAGAGGCAGAGGACAGGACACTTTTGAGGCGAGAAATCGGCGAGGCAAAAAGTCTACTAGATTTCAAATGACGCTGGAAGTAGTATTTTTCTATATTAATACATACATACACAAAGTCACGCCTTTTTCCCATAGGGGTAGACAGACACCACTTCCTTCCACTTCCGCTACGGTTCTTACACACATCTTTTGCTTCCTCTACTTTCATCAGTGCTCTTATACATGCTCTTCGGTTGTTGGTACTCTTGACAGCTGGCCTTTTTTCAAAATAATAGTAGATTATTTCAAGTGGAGCAGAAGTGGGACTTTTCATCGCGCGCCCAAGTTTACCCACTTCTTCAAATGAAATATACTATTTTTTTTCAAACGTCCAATATTAGGTCATAAACACGAAATATGTAACACGGTTTAATACAAAAATGGCTCGTTGACATCTCTAATTTTATAGTTGTCATTCAGAATTAAAAAATATCATTTTGCAAGTTTTGATTTAAACATCAAAACTCATGACGTTTTAACCTACAGCCGCCACAATTTTCCTTCGGGAGGGAAAAGTAAAACTGCCGCTGGTGAAAAAGTTGGATTTTTCCGCAGTCAGCTCAGTACAATTATGGCTTATTTATTGCACGTTAAAAAAAATTATTTGCAGTACGTACTTAATCCTAGAAAATTCATGACAATAAATTTGCCTAAATTTCTAATAAACCTCAAAAGTAGGTTTCTTGTATAATAAAACTTCTTAAAATAACGGCATATTTATTTTCTGCGTTAAATTAATCAATATTAAAAAGGTCGCCTTAATAGCTCATTATTTGAATTCTGATCGACGCATTTTTGTGAAATAGCACTTGCAGTAGGTATCCACATCGGTTCGATATCTATTGGCGGTTTTTCTTTTAAATCTTCTTCGGTACATATTATCCAGGGTTTATCGAATGTTAATTTTCCAAGATGAATGCTGTTTTTCACCCATTTCACGCTATATGTCGGCGGTAAATTGCTCGTTTTGGGATCCAAGCTGTATAAAGTGCCCACTGTGCACATCTTTAAGTTTTTTACCGCGTCTATGTACCTTTCACAACTGCAGAGTTCCATTTATGTTGAATTCCACTAATATATTAAAATAATATTGCATATAAAATTAAAGACGCATACTTTGTAGTAAACAGGAATAGGACATATTATTGACAGATGAGAGTAATGAATCAACAACAAAAAAGGAGTGTCTAGTCGTTCGTAAAACGGATTAATAAAAAAAATGAATAGTCCGATAGTCTCACGATTAAGAATGACCTTTAAGACGATATTGACATGCCCGTCATATTAAAAATCTAATAATTCTACTCACTACTCACTCATTTACATTAAAAGTAACGAAATATTTTTATTATGTATTACCATAAATTATTTAGTTTTTAAATAAAGTGAAGAACTAACATTAAATTATCGTCCGTCGAACGGTGTAATCAACGACAAATGTTCGCAGAAAGTGCCTAATACAATGTAAGAGAAAGTACATGAGAGATATGTCGTCACTTATTTATTGGATGTGTGGGGAGACCGACAGAGCGGTTAATGGCTGGCGTAAGCAATTTCGTCTTAAGGACTAAAGCTAAGCGTCCTTAATTTTTATAAAAAGACCTCTTAATGACCTGTGAAAGATCAATGAAAATTCCTTTGGCAGCCTTATTCTAGAATTATACAGGTTAAAAAAGGTACAGGTGTTAGGTTGGGCTTATTTTTTTAAGTTTATTATCGATTAACAGTCGAATATATTATTTCTAAAATCGAGGTCAAGAGTACCAACAACCGACAAGCATGTATGAGAGCACTGATGAAAGTAAAGGAAGCAAAATATGTGTGTAAGAACCGTAGCAAGTGGAAGGAAGCGTGACTATATGTATGTATGTATGCATGTAATTAATTTTATTCGTCCGATCATCGGACGATTAATTAATTTTATTTGTCCGTTTCACGTACGACTAGCAACGTCTCAACAAAAACTACAAATGATTTATTACGAACCATCGCATTACGATGAAATGAGCAAAAATAAAATTAAAAAACGGTGCTGTTGGGAATAAGTTTGTCCGGCTAAAGCTAGTTTAGTTAGATCCAACGAATTTTGGTAAAGTTGATTTGAAACATAGAATAGCTGTAATTTCGGGCTCTATCCGGATAAATTTAGCATTATCAAAACGTCTCTGGATAAAGGTGAAGTTATAATAAAAATAAACTTTTAAATAATGTGTGTATTTTCGTCACGTAGCTTCGTGAAGCTTTTGATAATAAAACAACAATAAAAGAACACATATTTTTCAAAAAAAATTTATGATGCTTTCTTTACCGATGAATTTTCTGAAGAAAAAGCAAAATCAGTTATTGAAAAAATATCGATTTCATGCGGAAATAGATTTTAAAGGATCATGAAAGATAAAAAAATAATTAAAAATATCTTAAATTTTGCAATAATTGCCAACTTGTGGGATACAATCAATCCATCGGGTATCCATTTTGGATCGTCAATTTTTCACGTTCTTCTGTATATTTAAAAATCGGCTTGTTAGTCATAATGCTGCAGCCTCATTTAACTGAAAATTTTGCTAAACTAGGATTGTCTGACCATAACGTTACAACACCAAATAGATTTGTGTTTTTTACCACTTCAGCAAAAAATTCACAATTACATTTTTCCATTTTAAAAATTTTTTAACAAAAAAAAGGGAAAAAATAAATAAATACAAAAATAGTCAGTTACATTGACATACCGTCAAATATACCGTTTTGTTGCCATAGTAGTAATTTTTAGTCTTCTTTTTATTGTATGATACAAAATCCCACTACTTTAAATAGTAACTAATCAGAAATTTTACTGGTATGAAACGAGATTATAAGTGGCGTCAAATAGTGACTAATAGACATTTCGCCGGTATCTTCTTCTTTTGGTTCACCTTACTGAAGGTTGGCAACAATCCCGGCGAAATGGAGACGGTCTTGGGCAGCTTGGAATATAGTCTGGTCCAGTCTCTTAAATTTTTTAACCAGGAATGTTGGCGCCTTCCTATACCTCGTCTGCCTTCTACTTTGCCTTCCATTATTATTTTCAGCAGCTTTATTCGATCACTCTGAATTACATGTCCTAAGTACGCGGTTTTCCTCTTATTTATGGTAACTATTAATTCTCTGTCCTTACCTATTCTTCTCAGGACTTCTTCATTACTAATGTGGTCTATCCAGGGATTTTTAAAAACCTTCTGTACACCCACATCTCGAATGCTTCTAGTCACCTTAGTGTGTCGGCCTTTAGGGTCAGCATCCGTACAGTAAAACGGAATAGGCGTAACAATTTACAAACCTTAGGCGTAATTTCAAGTTCAGTGATTAGTTGCAAAGCGCTGGTCTTATTTTGTTGCATACTGATTTGGCCTGTTCTATGCGTGATCTAATTTCTGTTTTAGGATTCAGATCAGATGTTATCCGAGTACCTAAATACGTGAACTTGGATACGTTTGCTGGATTGGCTCTGGATTAGTTCTTCCACTGATGGCCATTACTTTTGTTTTCTTTTGTATTAATTTTAAAGCCTAGGGACTCTCCTACCCTATTGATTCTATTCAGTAATTGTTGAAGTATTTCAGATGTCCGTTTACTTTAATGTCGTGTTCCAGACCTTGTAGAGCTTTATCGAATTTATAGCCAGAATATATATTGAATAGCAAGGGCGATAAAACGTATCCTTGTCGCATCGGTATAAAACCTGTAAAAATTAGTGGCTACCGGACCATTTTTTCACAGACCATTTTTTGAACGACAAAAATGACGGCTTCAAATAATAAAAATATACAAATAATGCTAAAAAAATTACCACAGGTGAAACCTGTAAAAGAAATTTTGCCGGCGATTCCTTCGAAAAACTTAAATCCCGTGATTTTATCAGAAAGGAATAAATGCTTAAGATCTTGGCATCGAAAACAAAAACAAAAACAGGATAAAGTATTCGAAAGGCTTTCAGAAGATAAAAAAACTTTTTTGGAATATTACAAAGAACAAATAAGAGACAACCCGTCTCAAACTTCTTACATTATCTTGGGCGATGCTTATTTAAAAATATTTGAGTCTGAAAAAGCTCTAGAATGTTACGAAAATGCTTTGCTACAAAATCCGACGGATATTTTTACAATGTCCGTATATGGAGAAGCTTTGATTACATCCCATTACTTTGCCCGTGCTATAACATTCTTTCAGGAATCTATCAGGAAAACTAGAGACTTGCATCTTACACTACAACTAATAGAGCTTTACATAAACCTTAAACAATATCAGAAAGCCGAGCTTATGCTTCTGGAGCTGCAAGAAAATGAATCGAGTACTGATGATAATGAAATAACCCATCTTAAAAATAAAATCAAGATAAACAGACTGTTATCATTAACACAAGAAAAAACGGATAATCTTTTTTACGCTATAAAAAATCTAAAAGATGGCATAGAGATGCAGAAGAAAGTGATACAAATACAAAGCGACAATTCTAAATACATTCAGGAAAAGGAAACAAATAAGTTGGTCGATATGGTTTTGAATTTGGGAAAAATGATAACGGAATTAAATAAAAAGAAAGAAACTATTAGTTGCTACAAAGAAGCTCTTACTTTTCTTCCAAATAATAAAAAAATTTTATTAGCTTTGGCCGAAAATTATTTACAACTCGACGAGACAGAATTTTGTCGAAAAATATCTTTAAGTATCTTAGAGTCAGCTACGAACGACGAATCAGCTTCGGTTAATCTCATCGACATAGCTATAAGGCAAGCGGATTTCGAAAAAGCCGCGTCTCTTTGCACATCATTCCTGTCGCAGCAACCTTTCAGTTGGGAAGTACTTGTTCGTCTCTTGGATATTTTCAGACGTTTGGGTGTTGTGGAAGAGACCGTTGAATTCTTAAAAAGATCAAAGAAACATTGCATTACTGCTTCACAAATTGCAAAACAAAAGTATTGTGAGGCTCTTTATCAATGGTACAGCGGAGATCTGAATGAAGCCATTAAAACTTTCAATTTGGTAAAGCATGATATAAATATCGGGGTTAATTCGCATTACAATCTGATAGAAATTTGCTTGAGTATAGAAAATTTTACCGAAGATGAAAATTCTTCGACTAATTCCAGTGGGATAATTATCGAAACAATAGATATCTTGCTGAGAGAGTTAAAAATAAAATTGGGCGTGGGTGCTGATAGAATACTTAAATTCAGACTTTTGGAAAATTTTTATTTATTAGCGACAAAACGAAAGGTTAACGTGGAAAAGGCTCTGGATGATCTTTCATCTCTTGGACCACAAGAAACGTTGCTCGACAATGTTGGCATCGTGTTAGGTATAGCGACCGCTCTAACATTGCTAAAGCAAGAAAAACGG
Source organism: Agelastica alni (assembly GCA_950111635.1). Classification (NCBI taxonomy): domain Eukaryota; kingdom Metazoa; phylum Arthropoda; class Insecta; order Coleoptera; family Chrysomelidae; genus Agelastica; species Agelastica alni. The sequence continues at coordinate 19,039,817 of OX467718.1, forward strand.
GCTAAAAATCAGTTAAAACTTATGGCTAAAAGTGACTGGACAATTGAAAATGCGGAATATTTAGAACGATGTTGGTTGCTTTTAGGTAACTTCTACATGCAAGGTAAAAAATATGAAATGGCTTCTAAACTAATGAATAAAATATTACAATATAATAAGTCATCGGCGAAGGCTCACGAATATTTGGGATACATTTCTGAAGAACGGGAGGATTTTGAGAGTGCTGTTTATCATTATCGCACCGTTTGGACGTTGAGAAAAAAAAGTAATCCCATTGTTGGTGTTAAACTTGCTCAGTGTTATATGATGCACCAAAAATATCCCGATGCTATGACTATAGCAAAAGAGGTCCTGAATATATGTCCCGATTGTGATTTTATTAAAAACGAAGTATTCGACAGATCTCTTTCTAATTTACGATGTTAATTATTTGTATCCCAACACGTTTCAAAGTTTTTAAAATTATTTGGCTGCTCCAAACTAAACTGGAGTGAAAAATTAAGCGGACACTTAAATTTTCAAGTATTTTTGCCTTTTAAATAAATAAATTTACAATTCTTTTAAAGTTTAGCTAATGCCTTATTAGCAACAATGTTTATTTTTTGCATAAACCTGATTTTTTCATTCGCATAGTGCAACACAATAATACAATACAATTTTTTTATTAATGAGGTAAAGATATTGTTTTAAATCATGAGTGTGTAGGTCACCTCACTTTGTTTACATTCGTGAGAGAGGAGGAGAAAACAGTAAACGCACTGTGCAGTAGGGTGGATTGGTTGTATATTAAAAAAAACAATATTTGCTTGCTGCAAAGTCGGTGCTCTGTGACAATAAGAATGTTCTGGCAAACTTTGAGAAAAAATATTAACAGCGAGTATTGCCTCAACTCGATTAAAAAAACAGTGCCAAAAAAAAAATATGGTTTTGAACACTTTTGCCGAGAACTAAATAGATTTACAAAAAATAATTGCAGTTGGCTGTGACGGTACTGTGACGAATACCGGTTAAAAAGGAGGTCTAATACGACTTTTGGAAGTGTAAATGAAAACACCACTGCAATGGTTTATTTGCCTCCTGCACGCTAACGAACTTCCAATGAGGCATCATCTCTTCGACCGTTTGGATGGAACAACAAGTGGTCCACGAGCTTTTGCTTGGTTTGTTGGAAAAGCTTTACAGAAATGCGAAAATCTACCACCGGTAAGATTTAAAAAAATTTAATGCAACTTATCGTTTGTTACAAGCACTGATATAAGTGCAGACCAGCAATATCTCTTAGATATTTGTATAGCGATCAATTTAAAAGAATTTTTTACTAGCCTAGCAAATCGTAATCCAGGAAAATTAGTTCACTTAAGATGGTTAACTACAGGAAACAGAATTTTCCGGTTATATGTGGCATTTGATAGTGCTTCTAAAAATTTGGTTACTCTAGCAACATTTGTTAGGAAAATTTATTCACCTATGTGGTATCATATTAAAATTAAACCATCTTGTATCAGTGGATCAAAACATTTGCATAATTTAATAGTTCTATCTCAATATCTGCCACAAGATCTGAAAGATATAATCGATCCAGTTATCCAACGAAATGGATTCTTTGGCCATCCCGAAAATATTTTGTTATCGATGTTACACGACTCACGATGTGAAATAAGAGAGCTATCATTGAGACGTATTATGAAAGCTAGAAAAAATTTAACCACAGGGAATGTTCCAAACTCTGTAAGAATATTTATTTTGCCGAAATTTAAGTTTGAGGCAAAATATTAAATTGGCTTGGTAGATTGGCAAAATATTAAACTCACTGAACTCCAGTGACAAAAGCTTTAACAGATCATGAAACTTTTAATTGCATACAACAAAAAACTATTGATCTGAATCACCTGGTTCCTATTGTAAATGGATTTCCATGTCACACTTAAGCCGTAGAGAGACACGTGAAAACTGTAACAGAAGCATTGATAGCAGTATGTGGTTTATCAAATCGAGACGGTTTCATAAGAGCGAAGATCGAATCAAGGAGAATAGTGCCTTCGTTCAATACAAAAAAAGAATATCAAGCTGCTGACTGAGTGCTGACTACCATTAATTATACGATTGTAGAACCTTTATGAAGTTTTATTTTAGTTTAGATTTTTATTTAAATGTTCTGTTCGTAATAATTTACTTTAAAATGAAATTTTTTTCGTGAAAAATATATTAACTGTCTTTTACCATCCCTGGGGCAGTACAAAATATTAAGATAAAAATTTGAGATTTTTTTTCTCGTAACATCTTATCACAGAGCATCTATTCCACACCAAGCAGTTTCCAAATTAAAATTTTCGTATTTTTGATCCACCCTACTGGGCAGCGCTAAATAGGCAGAAGGTTTGTAGCTCTTTCAATAAAATCATTCAGCATTGTTTACAAATAATTTTAAATCGAATATCCCGGATTACAATCGATGGTAATTTTTTTAAAAATATCCAATTTATAGTGGGAGTTTCACCAATAGATGCATAACTAAAAATAATTCTGTAATTCCACAATCATTAGAAAGTTTTGTTATTTTTTTGAAAATTTAAAAAAAAATTAAACCAATTATAGAAATCTTCATCTACAAAATAAAAACTATAAACGTGTTTTCAAGTTTGCACTCACTTTATTTTTAAAATGTGTTGGAAAATTTTTAAAAGTACCTACAGTTTGATGCAATTTCGGGAAATAGGACAGTAAACCAGGTGGACGAAGCGTAATATAAGACAAATTAAAGATTGTTTTATCAGAAGGTAAACGTTACGCGATCACGCAGTATTAGCGTAAGAACTTGTGCAACGATGACGTTTACAACACGGTTTCCACTTATTCTGATGTAGACGCTTACATGAATGTGGATTAAAATCCAGAATAACTCTTACGCGTTCTCTATTAAGTACATATCGTTGTTGGCAACTTTTACAGTTTGCTTTTGATCAACTTGATTGGGGTATTAAAAAATTGGGTGCAGTACTCTTAACGGATGAATCAAGATTTAGCAGTTACTCATCCAATGGGCAGGACAGGATTTAGAGAAACGCTTAATTTTGTTTTATTACAAACATTTAATTTGGTTATTGGGTCAATTTTTTGTAATGGTTTAAAAAAGAATTTTTTTAAAGGGTTGTACAGAACATTTTATAATTCGATGGATTTAAATCCCGAACGATACATTTAACAACTCTGGTAACATCGTCCGGTACCATTGGCATTGTTAAAAAAATGTTTTTAATTATTTTCTGATGCAAGATAAAGCTCGTCCTCATATTCCAAGTAATACGTTCATAATTGAATGTACAACTCTTTTATTTCCGTATCCTTCAAGAAGTTCACACATGCATGAACTATCCTGCGACGACGTATTCTGTAAGTTTCACACCGTTACTGATTTGAAACAAGTACTTTGTGATCAACGGTAAAAAAACCATCAGGAACAATTTGCTGTCTTAGTATGAAGTAAGTAAGTCTTACTAAGTAAGAGACGTGATTACGGCTCTTAGATTTAATATACGCTAATTTTTTATTTAAAAATCTTTACCAGAAAAAGAATTTAATTTTTGTTTGTTTGCAAATTTTTCACAATTTAATATTTTTTAGCTTTTTTTTTATTTGTATCATTTATTTTTCGTAATTGGTGTAACAGGATTTTTGCCTTTTCAAAACCATCAAGTCAACTTTGGTAATTATTTAGTTCAAAACGCTGGTGCTGTTTTATTTATTATATAATAAATGAAATATGTATAATATTATATAAATATATATTATATATTATATATATATATGTATATATTAAATATAATTTTGATTTATTACCTGTCTTACCTAGCTAAGTGGTAGTTAGGAAGTGTTGTATTTTTTTTAATTAGTTGTTTAGTGTGAAAAGATTCTTCAAACATCAAAATTGACTGCTCTAAAAGTCATACAGATGGTTATGTAGACATTATAATCGTTTTATTTTTTTTTTGCCATTGATAATTTCTTTTTAACAGTCGAGCTGTTTTCTACTATTTTAATTTAACTTGAATTTTAATTTAATTTTTATAAATCTGGTTGTTAAATTTGTTTTAACTTTTTATTTATTCCGAAAAAGGTGACAACAAGACTGAAGCTAGTTACTAGACGAGCTATTAAATTTGTTGGAGGTCTTAAAATTATTTTTTAACAATTATTTCTATAAAAAAAAAATTACTTGGCGCTCAATTTTTTTAAAAAATTTCAGTTTAAGAAAAATCAGTTCTGCGAACTGATCTACCTATTCCTCAAATTGAATTTAATTGAGAAGTCAAGATCACATTTCTGAAAAAGAGTTTATAGAGTTTATATAGTTCATAATTTAAAAAAAAAAACCAATCTTTCTAAAAAGAAAGAGTGAGTTACATTTTTTATGTCAGGGCCAATGACGAGAATGTTCCCCCACTAAAGTAGCGTTAAACATTAAATTTGTCCAAAGTTGACTAAGAAGTTTTACTTTATTAATACTGAATGATCACCGATCACCAACGGCATGCAACAATGATGATATTATGATTGTGTTAAAAATTTAAAATAAAGTTATTGCTTGATTTTTTAATTACCAGTATTTTGCGTAATCAAAGAATAATTATTTAAATATTTTTAAAAAATCCCGTTCATTAAACGTATTTTTTTTATTATTAAAATCGTTAGCTTGCAAATTTTTGCATACCTTTTAAATATTTACCAAGTACCTTTTTGGTTTATAACAAGCATTAGGTACTTAATGTGGTAAGTAAATAAATTAACCATCTTTTTAACAATCAATATTTAAAACCGATTTTCCGAAAAGCATCGTTTCTCAAGCATTAATTTGACAAAAAAGTTTGATACAAATTCGAATCAACGATCTATTTAGCAATTGAACTGGAAAAGAAACAAAAACACTCGAAAAATTTACAACCACCATTGCGAATTGAACCAAATAAAATTTGTATTCGGTCCAAGTTTTACGAGCATTACGATAGACTGACTACATGCAGCAAACCAACGCAGACAATGCATTTGGTTTTTCGAAACCATGACTCCTGTGCAGTGAAGTAGAACAAAGTATTGTTAGTTGAAATTTATGTACTAATTACACAAAATATTTTTAAAATGTTTTTATTAGAGCATAAAAAAATGCAGCGCTAAATACATAAACTTAAATTAATGGTTTTGTAGTGGTTAGGTTGTTGTTGACGATTAGTCAGCAATAGTGTCTTACAAGGTTACCATTGTGAGTATTTTATACCAAAAATTTTTTTTGCAAAACAGTCACGTTAATCCACAGTTTTGTAGATGACAATTATTAGCCTGTTTCCTCTGATGATTAAAAAAAGATCCACTAGGGGCAGCACCGGTGGAGGAGTCACTAAAGAAAAAGCGTTGCGCTCGTAAACGAGTAACAAATGCGGAAACTTTAAATAAAAGTTCTATTCCGTGATACCATTTACAATATGTACCAGAGAAGTAAGTATAATTACGACAAATGTACATTTAACATAATTTTATTTCTGTATGTTTTTAGAACAGCACATAACGATTCAATCATTGTGGTCGCAACTGAAAGATAACGAATTATTTAATGGTAGTACCACTTTTTTAAAAATATTGCTCCAAGAACTTGGGTTCAAGTGGTTAAAGGATAATTTACGACAAAAACTTATGGAATTACCTGATGTTGTTTTAAAAAGATTAGAACTCTTGAGATATTATAAAGAAGCAAAGGACGAAAGTATATACCAATTTGTGTTACTTGATGAAACCTGGATATTTCAAAATGGCATTAATGGTCATTCTTGGCAAAATGAAAATATCAAGACCACTAAAACGGACGGCAAAAGGTTTGTTGTATTAAAAAACAGAAGTTGTTACATGAACATTTAAATAATATCATTGCAGATATATTACACTCCACGCTGGTAACGAAAACGGATTTATAGAGGGTGCTGAAGCAATAGTTTGTTCAAAAACTCGACTTAGTGATTATCATGGGGAAATGAACCAGGCGAATTTTCTGAAATGGTTTAATTATTAGTTGCTGCAAAACTTAGAAAATGCTTTTCTTATTGTACTTGATAATGCACCTTATCACAGCATGTTATTGCATTAAACTCCAAATACAGGATGGTAATTCAGGAGTGTTTGACAGAAAAAAATATTACCTATTTGCACATGATGTTCAAAACAGAATTTTTCCACATCGTTTCTTGATAAATATACAGATATAATCATACATAATGCCATTTATTTTAAATATTCTTTTGTTTTTTTTTTAGAAATAAACCATCGAATAAGTATATAGTGGACGATATGGCAAAACGGTACGGACAAAAAGTTTTACGTCTTCCTTTTTACCATTGCATATTTAACCATATTGAATTAATTTGAAGCATAGCAAAAAATTATTACAATAGGCACATTGGTAGGGATGGTAACAGCGCGAATAAAAATACTAAAATACTTAAAAAGAAATGTTTAAATAGTACGATGGGGAAAGAATATTTGATCGTCCAGAAATAAGTCCGATAGTTATAAATTTTAATAGTGAAGAGAGTGACACTAATATTGAATCAGATTTAGAAAATGAACTAGAATTTGAATCTGTCTAGTTCCTATTTTGTCAACATTTCACATGATGTTGATTTCTTTCATGTAAGTTTTTATTTTTGAAAATACGTTCATTATTAAAGCATTTTATTTTATTGGTTGTTTTTTTATTTTTATTACATTTATTATTTGGTTAACTCGGTAATAACCTCACCACTTTTCTTGTGGAATTCGTTACTTCGTGAAATCTTTTCATAAATGTAATTAACAAAAAACACACATGAAAAAAAAAAATCGATAATTTTGTAGTTTTCTTTTAATATATTGTGAAATTTTCTACATTTATGTTTTTTGTTTACTTCAGTTATTTTCTGTTAATTTCCATATTTTATGAACAATCTGACAACGCTGCAAATGTTCACAATAATGACGTGAACGCAACTTTATTTGGCTTTTGCTATATAATAGTCATTTGTAAAAGGGATATTTAAATAGTGGATTTTCATGCCCTCTTTTGATTTTTTTAACTTTCGCTTGTATTAATAACCTTGGTTATTTAAATATAACCGGTATTTTAAAGTGTTTATCCATTAATTTCGTGAATTTTTAACTATAAAAAAAATACTTTACTCTGTGTTAAAAGTAAAACAAAATTATTTACGCAATTTTTGCCCGAAACAGTAAAATACAGACGGTGCGAAGTTTTTAATGTGAGTATAATAATCTTCCAATCAAGGAAATGGTGTACTAAACGAATTAATCCGTTGCCTATATGCACTGCTTTGAATTGTTAATTGGTATACATGAAATTTAGTCTAACGAACTGTCATAAATTAGAAATAGAGCATACGCTCTTGGAATAGAAAGTAGTCGTTTGTGGTTTAGAGAAAATCTCCTCTATTGTATTTCATCCTACTTTTATTCGGTCTTCACGTTGGCTACGCTCTTATTACAACAATTTACTTGTATGAATTGTACTAACTGTAGCTGAAACAATGAGATTGCATTTATAAAGTTTGTGATTTTGTGTATCTCGGAAAGTGCAATATAATTAAAGCCACGATTATGTGTATAAAGATTAAAAAGAAAATAAATAGGTTTTAAACAGTATGTGTACTATTTTTAAACAAAACAAATTGAATTATTAATTTAAAAAAATGTAAAATGTAATGTAAAAAAATGATTAAAATCTGTCAAAAAGTGGGTTCACGCTGAAACTACCCTAAAAAATTTCCTTTTACTATTTTATTATTGCTTTAAAGACTAAGCGGATCTGCGAAATAAATAATTTAAAAAAATGCTCTCATTTTTTATTTACAAAATTTTAAATCGCGATCCTGAACGTCTATGGTGTACGTGGGATTTTTTCCTTGGCGGTTATTAATGACGAATCGCTCTGACAAATGCGTGATATATATGATGTTTTTTTCCCGAAAATTAAAACATTTTTCACGGTGTCACTGGGTCAGGGGTCCGTTATTAAGATGCGAGATGAGGATTTTAAATTTTACCGGCAAGTAAACGAAGCTCCTCTTTTGGAATTAGAGAAATAAAATATAAGACGTAAAAATAATACGAGTCGTTTTTCATATTTCTGATTTTTTTTTAATTTAGATTTTCTTTGGAAGCCTCTCACTTCTTGGCAAAAAAAGGTGGAAATTTATTTTATTAAATTTGTTATACAAAGATTTAGAATGAAAGATTTAATTTATAAAATAAAATTTATTTTGGTTTTTTTTTAATTTATAATATACAGTACGATTGTTTGAAAAATTTGAAAGAGAGTGCGTATGGATTGAAAATAACTGATTTGGTCGTCAAATGTCTTCTTTACGCCGATGATCAAGTCATTCTAGCGTCATCTGAGAGGAGTGCATAGATGAGTGTTGGTTCCTACACTTATGTATGGTTGTAAATGTTGGGTTTGGCAGAAGAAGCCTAAAAATAGGATTCATGTTGCGGAGGTGAGTAGTCTGAGAAGTATAGCCGGAGTAACTCGGTTATATAAAGTAAAGAATAGTGAGATAAGAAAACGCTGTGGTGCAAAAGAAGATGTGGTTACAAAGATAGACAAAGAAATGCTTAGATGGTTTGAAAACGTAAAAAGGATGGAAGAAGGAAGCTTGACGAAACAAATTTATAAGGCGAGTGTGAATGGACGGAAGTCGGTAGGGGTTGACCTCGGCGAACATATCTCGATCAGATCAACATTGTTTTGAAAAAAGGCCAGTTCAAGAGTACCAACAACCGACGAGCATTTATGAGAGCACTGATGTAAGTAGAGGAAGCAAAATAATTTGGCAGGACGTTCACATAAAGTCTTTAAAACACCCCTACGGTAATGGTAAAAGACACATTATTGTGCATGCACAGGTGGAAAGCATGGTTTTGTTGATGGGGCGGATCTTTTATTTTCGTCAAAATCAAAATCGGCCGATTATCATGACATTATTGATACAGAGATGTTTGTGAAATGGTTTAAAGAGAAACTATTACCATCATTACATGAACCATCTGTAATTGTATTAGAGAATGCTTCGTACCATTCGAAAATTTTAAATAAGCAACAAACTCCTAAACGGTACAGAAAATAAAAGAATAGTTAACGAACGAAAGTATTTCATTTCCATAGTATTGCTCAAACTGGAATTATTATCGATAGCTAAAAGGCACACGAAAGAGAAAAAATTTACAAAGTAGATCAAATAATACTCAGTTATGGACATCGTGTGTTAAGACTTATCATTGCCTTATCATTGCCAATTTAATCCCATTGGGTATATTTGAAAAATATGCAAGATTTATTACGACAATCACATTGGATCTAATGGTTACAGTTGAAAACCAGGCAACGAGCACTTAATACTGCCACTCCTGAAATTTGGGAAAAATATGTCACAAAATGTGAAAATGTAATAGAGAAATAGTGGGTTCGTGAAAATCGCATCGAAGCAGTTAATCCTGTTATCAATTACAATCCGAATGAGGATAGCGACGACAGTGATTCCGATTATGATGACTATAAATCTGATGCTTGATAATACCTTACGTACTACATGATTAAACTGGTGACAACTGGTGACAACTGGTGTCACTGGTGTCAACTGGTGACCTGCTCGCATACGTCTCACATATATGGCAGCTATCTATTGAAAAGTATGGAGAAACTTTAGCTGTGGCATTAGATATCTCCAAGCGTTCGATCGAGTTTGGCACCAGGGACTCCTCGCCAAGCTTATATCTTATGGCTTGCCCCCTCAGCTGTGTTCTCTGCTTGCTAGTTTTCTCTCAAACAGGTCTCTCCATGTAGTGGTCGATGGAGTTTCATCTGACACTCTACTCATAAATGCTGGTGTTCCGCAAGGATCCATTCTAGCACCAACACTATTTTTACTTCACATCAACGACCTATTGAAAGCAACTTCATGTCCCGTACACAGCTTTGCCGATGATAGTACCCTCCATACCGCTTTCTCTTCCAGGGCCCCTATATCAGCCCATGAAACCAGAAATGAACGAGGAAGAAATGTTAACAATATAAATATGGACTTATCAACAATTCTCGAATGGGGATCCAATAACTTGGTAGAATTCAATGCAAACAAAACACAAGCATGTCTTTTCTCTAGAAAAGCCGATCTCACTGTGCCTAACATAACTTTGTCAGGAGTAAACATACCACTGAAGTCATCCATATCGATGCTTGGTATTACTATCAGCAATAATCTTTCCTGAGAAAATCACGTGAGGTCCATTGCCAAAAGTGCATCCCAAAAACTTAGTTTTTTGTTTCGTGCCAAGAGCTATTTCACCTCCAGTCAGCTGCTTATGATCTATAAGGCACAGATCCGACCTGTACTGGAGTACTGTTCCCATATTTGGAGTGCCGCACCTAAACATATCCTGAAGCTACTGGATTCTGTCCAAAAAAGGGCAATTCGTCTCGTCGGTGATGCCTCGCTTACAAACTCGCTCACTTGTCTGGAACACCGTAGAAAAGTTGGCGATTTGTCTCTATTTTATAGATATTTTCATGGGCGATGCTCTTCTGAAATATCAACAATCGTTCCTCCTTTGGCAGTCTCTTCGAGATTAACCCGTCAAGTTCAGTCTTCACACCCCTTCGTTGTCACTTTGGAGACCTGCAGAACATCACTTTCCAAAGACTCATTCATCCAACGAATTGCGAGGCTTTGGAACTCATTGCCTAGAGAGGTGTTCCCCGACGCATACAACCTCCAGAAATTTAAGAAGAACACCAACTCCTACCTTTTTTCCCTTGGTTCCCACGATGTTCTCTGAACATTACAGGATATCCCTTTTCGTGGGAACCGGAACATATAAAAAAAAAAAAAAAAAAAACATATTTATTAAATTTGTACCGATAATTTATTTTTGTTGCATTCACTTTTAACATAATTAAATATGTGTCTATTTCTAACCAAAAGACTAATCGAGAGCTACATCAACGATTATTGTTTACAATAAAGCAAAAAAAAAAAAAAATAAAACGTCTCGACAAAATCATAATAAACAAAAATTTTTTGGGTTTATATCTTAGGGGAATTTACTAATGTACCTCTTAACACAGTGCGCCCGTTAAGTCGATAACTCCGTGACTAATCCGATATCGTCGCATATTGGTAAAATGAGCTTATAAGCTAGTTTTTGATAAAAAAAGTTATAAAAAAAATCAGTAATTAATAAAATTAAATACAATTTAAAAACGACAATTTTTGTTGCTCCAGATAAAAATTTTCACACAAAATTAAGTCAATCTAAAAAAAATGATAACCCAATACCCAAAAAATATTTCCATTATAAATTAGTTGATGTAACAAATTCTTATAATGCACTTAAAAAGATAGTTTAAATAAATTGAATGCATTACCGAAATCTTTTCCAACCCAATCAAAATTTTATAATACCGTCGGTTGACATTTTATGTACGATTTTAAAATATAACTATTAATTTTTTAGTTAAGTTTGAATCACCAAGTTACAATCCACTTTCGCTAACTTTAAGTAAATCCCGACTTAAAACTAAAAACTAACCAAAACCTCTTCAAACAGTTAATGTAATAAAGTTGTTTTAAAGACACAAATGGTGCTCATCTGACGGTTTTATTAGTTAAGAACATCGCGTCGGCTCTTTGTTAGTCTTTTACCTTTGCATTATTCACTGAAGTATCTGGAAAGTTGGGTGAGCAAACAAATCTCAACCAGGAATTGCAGACCGTTTTAAGCCATTGTCATTATTTGTCAGCGATAAATTATCATAATAATATATTTTTATGGTCAATAAATTAGGGAATATAAATTCAAAATGAAACAAATAAAATATTTTATATTATTACGAATGGTGAAGCACATAGCGCCATCTGCTAAAAAAGATTTATAATTCCGATAAATAACTGAAACACAGGTACAGTACCCTTGCAAGTTATTTCGGTGTGGAACTATAAATCTATCATTTCTAGTTTTTTAATGGGTTTAAATTACGCCATTAGCTATAAACAATTAATTTTGTGTATGAATAGTTAATGGATTTTTTCATTGCATCAATCGGGAGTTTTACAGGTTTTTTTTCGAGTCGCTTACGAGAGGACAGTGTCAATCAACTTAATCATTTTTTGTGATACACCTAGCATAACGTCTGAATATTTTCTCCACTGTGATCAACATTGGAAGAAACGCATTCAAAATATTGAGAGTTAGATGATCTGTATGCGACAGTGTAAAAAATAGCTTTTTTGTACCAGTTCTACTACTTTATTGTCCTCATCAAAAGGATTGTATAATAAAAAAAATTGGGTGGATTTAAATAAATAAATTCATTTGAATAATTATAAACTACCAGGGTTTTACGAATAAATATTGGTGTATAGTTAATACCATTGACGTGAACTTAAAACTAACTCATGACATATGCAAATGCGACCACAGATCCACATTAGTAAAGGACTTGGCTAGTGCCGCTTTAAACTGCCCTCCTCAATAATAGACCACACTGACCTGCTATCCGCCAATACCATCATTAAACAATGCCAGTAGCGGTTAACCAAACCCTACGGCGACAGGATATACTTTAATATTTACTTAAATTTCCAACTAGCGGCATAAGCTGGAAATAGTTCTTTATTCAGTTCGATTTGGAAATGGAAAAATTATTACCAAGGTTTTTGTTTACACCCATGCAGAAAAAAATATCAAGAATAATTTTGTAATGATAAAAGCAAATACCAAAAAATTTCTAAACGTGGTATTAAGTTAAGTAGGAAAATATTAAATGTCACGAGATATTTCTCTTTTATTATTACCCCAATTAAAATTTTTGAACTTGTACTTCTTTAAAAATGCTGCAAACATTTTCTTGATTGTAAAACAACCACAAATCTTACAAAATCCTGTTTTACTTTTACAAAATCCTTCTTGACGTGCCTGTCTGTTTCGAATGTTGGCAATCATCAAAGACATTTAAATTTTGTTTATTACAATACAAAACAATTCTGCTAAGCTCTTTCATTTTAGTTGTCCATGGTATTTTTGGCATTTTTCTGTAGAGCCATATTTTAAATGCTTCCATTTTTTTATGGAGTTTTATTTATAATTCTGGATTCCTTCGCGCCATACAAAAATACAAAATATATTTAACACCTGAGCAGTCGAATTTTTATTTCAAGCGGAATGTTGTGTCTTAAAAAGGGAATTCATGTAATAAAGAGTTGAACTTTGCCTTTTATAACAGTGTGTACATCAAGTAACGTAGCTTACTAATATTTCGATTTTTGTTGGGTAAAATGTTTACAACAGTTTTTTCAAATAATTCCGGCCATCTGGATAAGTGGATTAGAAGTATACCGTTACTACAAAATAAGTTATTTACATAATGTTTTAAATATTACACCCTGTATATATTTTCAGTACTACAATCTATTAAATAAAAATGCAACCGTCAAGACCGCAAAATTTTACCTTTACTAGTTTCAAAGTTACAGTGGTTTGAAACTTAAATTATAAAAAAAATTTTTAATGTCAAAAAAGTAGTAGGTTTCTCTTCCATTAATTGCTTTTAAATGTCATGAATTATTTTTTATTGTCATTAGAGTAAGGTGTTTATTGTAATAAGTTACTTTAAAAATTTAAGTATGTTCAGCGAACAGGAAAGAATAAAGATTCTTATGATGAGAGGTTGCGGTGATCGTAAAAGAACTTATGATGAGGTAGCTGATACGTATCCAAATCACAACAAAATTATCACAACAAAATTATCAAAACTACAATTTGGATCATTGTAAAACTTTTTGAAGAAGTGGGTTTAGCTAAAAATCGTCCCAAAACTGGCCGACCAAAGACCATAATTAATACAGATAAATCCTTGGACGTTATGCAAAGAAATTCGTTTTACATTAAGTTGTAAAAAAATAATACAGTGTAATCGGAAGTTTTAAAAAAATTTAGCACAATATGTACTCATTTTAACATAATATAGGTACCTAATATTTATAATCACTACGAGGATATTTCAAGAGGCGTTGGATGAATGTGACGAGGGGATATCTGTCAATGGGATTAATATCAACAATCTGAGGTATGCGGATGACACGGTTCTTGTTGCCGACTCACTGGAAGGACTGCAGGAGCTGGTAAGCCGCGTGACGGCTGCAAGCTCAGAGGCCGGACTTAGCCTGAACGTGAGAAAGACAAAGTGGCTAGCAGTTAGCAAATCAAACAACGTGGACGGACACCTGACAATTAACGGTCAACGAATTGAGCGAGTAGAAACTTTTAAATATCTTGGGTGTCAACTAAATGAGAAGTGGGACAGCATGCAGGAGATTCGTGCCAGAATAGAACAAGCTCGTGCTTCGTTCCTGAAAATGCGTAAAGTACTTTGCAGCAGAAATTTAAGCTTGCCTCTGCGCGTCCGAGTGCTTCGCTGTTACGTGTTTAGCATACTGTTTTATGGAATGGAAGCTTGGACTTTGACAGATGCGATGTGCAAAAAATTGGAGGCCTTTGAAATGTGGACGTACAGAAGGCTATTAAGAATCTCCTGGGTAGAAAGAGTGCGTAACACCGAGGTACTTCAACGCCTCGACAAGCAGCTGGAAGTTCTGTTTACACTAAAAAAGCGCAAACTGGAGTATTTTGGTCACATATTAAGAAATGACATATATCGACTTTTAAAGCTTATTATAGAAGGGAAGATCGAAGGACGAAGAGGCCCGGGTAGAAGAAAGATATCCTGGCTAAAAAACTTAAGACAATGGTATGGAGTGAGCACTACCACATTGTTCCGCCGAGCTGTAGACAAGGTTTAGATAGCGCTGATGATTGCCAACGTCCGAGGAGGAGAGGGCACCTAAAGAAGAAGAACGAGTTATTCCACCACAAAAAGTAGGGTAATGTGACGTGCATCACGCGGCCACTTTTTGAGAGATAGATAAAATCCCAACATCAATCATAAACATAATCGGAAATCTAAACACAGGCAACACTACAAGAATGAAAGTGGATCATCAAACAACAAAAGACATACCGACACTAACAGGAATAAGACAGGGTGATAGTCTCAGTCCATTCCTTTTTAACCTCGTCACGGACAAGATTATACACAGTGTGTCAACAATGAATATGGGTTACAGACTGAACAATAAACCAATCAGCATGGTGTGCTATCGGATGATGCGGTAATCATGGCAGAAACAGAAAACGATCTGCAAAGGCAAACACATAAGTTTTATCAGACTAGTTAAAAATACAACATGTCAATAGCAAAGTGCAGATATATAAGTCCTGTGTTAGGCCGGTGCTAACCTATGGTATTGAGACTAGAGCTGACACCAATAGGACAAAGAGCATCCTCAGAACAGCGAAGATGAAATCTTAGGAACCATCGCAGGGAAGACACTCAGAGACAGGGTGAGAAACAGCGACATAAAAGAGGCATGGTAAGATGGGGAAGGAAAAGAAAAAGATATTGGCGTGACCACATAGACAGAATAGACCAAGAGAGACTAGCATACATCGCCAAGGACGAAAAACCAGCAGGCCGACGACCGCTAGGAAGACCACCTAAGTGATGAAGAGATAGCTGGAACTCTGTCTCACAGGATAATCAACCGAATTGAACTTTGGCAATCAAGAGACCTTAAGGCAGTGGTTTCCTACCTTTTTGTACCTGCGCCCCCTTTAAAAAAAAATTGTTGCGACCCCTTAATTTTTCTAACAATCAAATTTCATAAATACTCAACTAATATTATAATTTATTTAATGGGCTACAAAATAATATACAATATTATGTAAAAATATACATAAAAAAAAATTATTTATTATAAGAAATAATAAATAATAAATAATAAAAACAAATCTTACAAAAATATAAAAAAAAAAATATAATAAATACAATATTAAAAAAATTTAATACGACTGCCTTAAGGTCTTTTCGAAGTATAAGAAGAATAAGAAGAAGATAAAATGTTCAGCTGTGCATCACATGTACGTCACCCATACCACCCAAATCAAGCTGTGACGTCATGTACACGTTACCGATTGTAATTAAAAGACAGGTTTCTACACTTTGTGGCCTATAAAAGGACACAAGTTCATAGGTTATTGCGCAAAAACAAAAAATTATTATTTTTTCTCAGTGTTAATATCTATAATAAACTATTCCTACCATAATTGTAAAGCACTAGGACTAGAGATAGTACATTAGTTTGAACTGATAACGTTGTATTTGTATTTTTAGTCGGCCATCGCTCATTTATCATACAAGTACGTTTTAAAACCTCTACGAGTTCCGCAATATGGCGCCCCGTTTCGTCGCCTCCCCTGACGCTGTTAATATTAAAATTAATGATACAGCTAACGGGACCGAAAAATGTGAAGTGACACTATTGACACGGATGAAATTAATTGATCGGTTTAGTGACACATGGTCGACGCGTTCGTCAATTTTTTTTTATTTAATCACAGCTACAAGCTTTAAATTACCATTTATCCAATTTTAAAGTAGTAACAATCAAACGTCAGACAATGCCGAACTTTAAACAAAATTCTTAAATTAAAAAAATAAAACGCTTGTTTTAATACAAACTAGTCTAGTAAACACGTCCATTTCAATAAATTTAATAAACAATTCCAGTTTTCCGCATTTGGCTAGGACGCAGAGCATTCCGACGCTAAGGAATATTAACCCTATTTTTTACAAACTTGTCAAACAGCCAAAATGTGAGTAACTTTCTTTTTTGCTAGTCAAACATTTCTAGCGACACTGGGACCACTCTAAATAAAACATAATGTACATCGTCTGCCTAATGATTTAAGCAAGTAACAAACTGCTTTACTATTTTTTTTTATTTACTGCATCTCACAATTAAGTACACTTTCAAAAAGATTCTATTTGCAACAGCTTTTTTTAAATAATTTTTAACAGTGGGCGTGGTAATAATCCTAAAAATATTTTGGTATTATATACTGCTCAACAGTTATAGGCATTTTAGACATAAAATACTTTTCAGCGTTTCTTAGACGTTACGCAATACTTCTCAACCGTTAAGTAATTTTTTTTTTTAGTCTACAGACATCCAAACTGACTTATTTTGCAGCAATTGTATGAAAAAAAAAGTGGTTACAAAGATAGATAAAGAAATGCTTAGATGATTTGGACACGTAGAGAGGATGGATAGAAGAAGATTGACAAAAAATATTTTTAAGGCAAGGAGGCCAGGTTAAGAGTACCAACAACCGACGAGCATCTATAAGAGCACTGATTAAAGTAGAAAAACGAAAGATGTGTGTAAGAACCGTAGTAAGTGAAAGAAAGTGATCTCTGCCTACCCCTACGGGAAAAAGGCGTGACTACATGTTAAGTATTTCTCACGTGCCTATTTTTTCCCATCTACGGTTCATTATAATTGTGCCTTACTCGTAAGTAGTGTTGCATAACTTTCAATAGTTGGTTTGCAATTTCTGTGTGGATGGGACTGAATATCCACACGGACGAGGACGAGGCACAGATTTGAGAAGATTGTGGGTTGACGTTTATTCCGCGCCATTTTTCTTGATTTCCGGGATAGGAGCGGAGTCGTGTTTTGAGAGTCTTGGAGGCCAAGTGTCGGTGAACGTTGTTGGGGACGGTGTGTTATTAGCACGTGTGCAGAACCTCTATGGGATTTCTTTCATATCTGGCTGTATTTGGGCCATCTTAATTGGATTTTGAAGAAAAACCATTTGATTTTTAACTTGACCATTTTGTCTTGCCTTTGTTGTGGAGATTTCTTTTGGATTTCTGGCGTCAAGTTAAAATAACCGTTATCGGGATCTATTTGAGGGAAGCCATTGTTATCAAACTGGTGCCGCCCCATAATCTAACCAGCCACCGGAGTAGGCCACAGGAGTACATGTGAATTCGCATACTCAAAGGTTATCAGTGATTCATTTTTAAATATATAACGCTGTGTCTCATTTCGACACCACCACAAGAAAATTTTATCATAGCTGTTAATTTTGACTACATTTGTTATAATGTTGCTATTGAACTGTGTACCTTAATTATCTATTGTGTGAGTAAAGTATCCAATATATTTTTGCTATAATTTTATTTATTTGGTTCACCATAATCTTAGTTGTTTATCTTGTAGCCCTGCTAGTGCCTATAAGATCTAGGGGTTTCCGGCTTATACCGTCAAGTCGGTGGCGCAGCTCACTTTTATATTTTTTTCTTCTACCCTCTACGGCTGAGCTCGGGCATAATTTGCCAGTAGAGAAACCGCTAGCAGAGTACTCTTTAGAGAACGAAAAAGACGTGGCATATTTTACAGCTCTTACAAACTTTTTGGACACTAAACTCTTCTCACCCGTTATATATTTCTCAACTATTACGTACTTCACAGCTGTTTCATACTTTTAAGCCGCTAAATACTTTCCAGCCGTTACAAACTTCTTATGCATTAAATACTTTTCAACTCGATACTTCTCTGCCGTAAAATACTTTTCAGTTCCTTAGAAACTTCTTTTGCATCTCACAGCTGTAATATATTTTTGAGCAACCAAATACTTTTTATCCTTATTAGCTGTTGGGTAACTTTCAACTATAACAAACTTTTTAGTTTTTAACACCCCACAAGGACATGTGGCAGCATACATCTACAACTTAATTATTCTTACAGACTCTCTTAGTGGTTATAGCCCTTATTCAATTCTCTTATCAATTAGAAAAGTCCTTTACCAACTTTGGAACGAAGGAAAAAATATTGTATTTTTATGGGTACCTTTTCACGTAGGAATCAAGGGAAATGAGAAGGTTGACGCCCTAGCCGTCAAAGCAAATTTTGATGAAGATACCCTTCTTCAAAGTAAGTTTTTATCCTCAGACTACAAATCAGTAATTTGTTACTTCATAATTAACACTTAGCAAAACTAAATGATAAAATGTTATATTTGGTCCGTGTTGTTGTATGGAGCTGAGACCTGGAATCTAAATGCTGCTACGATAAATCGACTGGAAGCGTTTGAGATGTGGGTGCACATAAGAATGCTTCGAATACCCTGGAGAGCTATGCAGACCAACGAAGCAGTATTAAATAAAGCGAATGCCATCCGTGAATTATTTGTCACTATTAAGGTGCGAAAGATATCATACCTGGTACATGCCCTTAGATTGAAATTGAAAGAAAACAGATTTTATAGCTAAAAAACATTCGTGATTGGACTGCAATACGCAGTGCCGAACAACTATTCAGATTAGCCAAAAACAGCGAACAACTCGCCAATGTAATTGCCAACGTTAGGCGAACCTGATATCGGCACCGAAAGAAGAAAAAAACTAAACAATCTAGGTGACAACTTCAAAATTATCCTCAACAATGATGTTCAGAAAGTGCTAAATTTTCTTGAAGACAATAACATATATTATAGAATCTAAATTATAATCAATTCGTGTTTTGTCATTCCTTGCTAATATCGCATAACAGTTATTGCGGGATTATTTTTGTTGAAATAAAAAAAAATCTTTGTTATTGTTGTTACAATTTGTTGGGTTTTTTTGCTGCTTCATTCGCCACAGTTGGTCCTTTTACTTTTTAAAAGTTTTCTCTGTTTTTATTTATTCGGTATTTTAGGATTTGTTATAAAAAGTTAACCCCTTATGGATGTTACAGCAAATATATGTGTAACCGCTTATTTGTAGAGTTGCACAAGAAAACACAAATTCCAAATGCTGGTAAATAAATTAAATGTATAGTTAATTACCAAACCAGTGTGTGCATTCGTTGTGTGTTAACCAACTAAAATATTAAATTAACCGCAACATATAGAATATACCAGTGCAATGTTTGCAATTTGTTACAGCAGCAAAAATTATTAAAAAAATATTATTGTTAAGCCTGGCGAACAAATAATAATATTAATTAATTTTAAATGAAAACTATATGATTGATACGTAGAGTTTGTTTGTTTTTATCTAGTGTAAAATTAGTCAATAACGGACCGAAAACAAAAATTATTGTGAGCACATTAAAATAAAAAAAAATGATAAATAGGCACTGTCGTGCGAAATATATTTTGGGGTGCAAATTTTCAAATAGAAAAAAGAAGTTTTTTAATTATAATAATAATAAAAAATGATAATAATATAAAAATAATTTTGTTGGACCCTCGCAGGTTATAATGTTTCTATATACATCAACAAAATTAAAATATGCACTTTGAGGATTCCTCTGCTTGTGTCAGGATAAACGAAGCTTGCACGGACTGGTATAACATCGAAAAATGTGTGAGACAGGGATGGGTGGCTTCACCATGGCTGTTTAATTCATACATAGACGGTTGTTTAAAAGATTTAAGGGAGGGTTGAATGATTTGATCGTAAAATACCTCTTTTACGCTAAATATTAGATCATATTAGCATCATTTAAAAAAAGTTGTAGGCAATGGTCGACATTATAGTTTTTTGAAAGAGAAGAAAGCATAACAAACTGCGTGGTACTGATTGAAGAAGAAAGAGTGGAATAGGTAAAAGAATTTGGATACTTGGTTTCAAAGTTTACGAGAGACGTAAAGTATGACTGTATTATTGAGCAAAGGGTGTTGTCAGGAAAACAAATAAATGGGGTCCCGCATAACTTTATGAGCAGCCAGAACTTTTAAAAAAGGCTTGACTGGCTGTGAATAAAGAAGTGCTAGTCCCTGTAGTAGTAAATTATGGGTTTGTTAAAAGAAGCATGAAAATAAGATCAATGCTGCTGAAATGAGTGGTATAAGAAGAAGGCATAGCTGAAATGTATCTGATCAATTAATTGAGAAATAGTGTGATAAGAAAAATCCACTTCAAGGCCACTTCAAGAGTACCCTTAACCGATGTATTGCTTATACCTATAGTTTTGTAAATGGCGAAGGGATAGTTTGGAACATAAGGGTCCTATATGCCAAACTATCATTGCGACTTAGGCATTTTAAGTGGGGTTAGTCCGACACAAATTAAAAATTGGCTTACACAATAAGATATTTACTTTTAAGTCAAAATAATACTTCTTAGCCGCCAATTTATCCGCAATGTTTGAATAAAAATAAAACCTGGCTATTATTTCCACAGTTATGTCGCTGCTTTCCACTAAGCTTAACAAACTGGCTTTAAATAAGGCAATGTTTGAAGGATTATTTTGAGCTGTACACTTACTTACTATATTTATAAAAACTAAAAAAACATGCTTTGCAATAAAGGTTTTTTAACTAGGATCATCGAATATTAGCAGACCATGCAGTTGTTTTCAATTTAATCCAACGTTGCATACATAAAATCTGGGATATTTTCAGGTGATAATTTTCGAGCAAAACGAAAACGGTAACTCGCCAACTTCACACGGAGAGAAATGATTTCATTAAAATAATATAATTATATTAAAAGTTTCACCATTTCAGTGCGACAACTTAGTTACGTAGTTGGTACTGCATTAATTCCGCAGAATATTTGTTAACATCCATAAAATTTGCGGAAAGATAAGAAGAAACTCCTCAACAGTAGCGTCTCTACACATAAAGATATTTAAAATTCTTTAAACGCCATTTTTTAACGAAAAAATGAGTGGTTAAACTAAAAAAAATGACATACACATTTGTCATACTATTTTCATTAAACTATTTTTCACGAAGGGTAAGAGTAAAGAGTAAGAAAAAACTTTGCATAAAGGCCCCCTATTGTTATGTACAAGCTGATGCCAATTTAGATTTTGAGTAAAAACAATGTTAGGATCAAGTATGTAATATTCATTTGTGTCATCTTTAATTTTAGCTGCTGAATTTAATCATCAAAAAATTTGTCCGTCCGAACATATAGTGGTTAGAGCTCATACTAATCGTCAATAAAAGGTCCGGATTATTCATCTTTAATGAGTAGATCCGTATAATAAGACTGGTAAATAATGAAAAAATTAAAATATATGCAGTTAGGTTAGGTTAGGTATCATGTGAGTGGGGCGTGGTCGCCCGTCCAGCGCTACCCTTAGTAGGTCTATTATGGCTCACCCCTAGAGGTTACAGTTCACCGCACAATCCAACCCTTCTTACGAAGCTTATGGTTGTATAGGGTGAGATTTTTTTGAAATCTGTAGGTTCTAGGTTGGTGTAACCAAATACGTTAAACCTTATTTTTCACAGGCCGGGGCATGAACATAGTATATTTTCAGCAGTTTCGCCTTCCACGCTTATGGTTGTATAGGGTGAGATTTTTTTAAATCAGTAGGTTCTAGGTTGGTGTAACTAAATACGTTAAACCTTATTCTTTTTTTTTTTTTATGTTCTGGTTCCCACGAAAAGGGATATCCTGTAATGTTCAGAGAACATCGTGGGAACCAAGGGAAAGAAGGTAGGAGTTGGTGTTCTTCTTAAATTTCTGGAGGTTGTATGCCTCGGGGAACACCTCCCTAGGCAATAAGTTCCAAAGCCTCGCAATTCGTCGGATGAATGAGTCTTTGGAAAGTGATGTTCTGCAGGTCTCCAAAGTTACCACGAAGGGGTGTGAAGACTGAACTTGACGGGTTAATCTCGAAGAGACTGCCAAAGGAGGAACGATTGTTGATATTTTAGAAGAGCATCGCCCATGAAAATATCTATAAAATAGAGACAAATCGCCAACTTTTCTACGGTGTTCCAGACAAGTGAGCGAGTTTGTAAGCGAGGCATTACCGACGAGACGAATTGCCCTTTTTTGGACAGAATCCAGTAGCTTCAGGATATGTTTAGGTGCTGCACTCCAAATATGGGAACAGTACTCCAGTACAGGTCGGATCTGTGCCTTATAGATCATAAGCAGCTGACTGGAGGTGAAATAGCTCTTGGCACGAAACAAAAAGCCAAGTTTTTGGGATGCACTTTTGGCAATGGACCTCACGTGATTTTCTCAGGAAAGGTTATTGCTGATAGTAATACCAAGCATCGATATGGATGACTTCAGTGGTATGGTTACTCCTGACAAAGGCCGGGGCATGAACATAGTATATTTTCAGCAGTTTCGTCTTCCACGCAGCAAAACCAACATTCCGTTTGTTGGTTCAGACCTATCTTACTGAGGTGGTATCTTAGACGACAGTGTCCTGTAAGCAGTCCCGTTAGAATACGCAGGTCATTTCTGCTCCATTCTAGGATCTGCTTAGTTGTGTTTCTCGAGGGTTTAGGTAGAAACGCCTTCGAGTGAGTTAACCCTGGTATAGCGGACCATTACGTGAGTATTTTTCTCTACGCCCAGTCTGAAATAATTGTTTTAGCGGCACTTGTGGTGACTCCAAAAACCGGTCCTACTTTCTTCCCTCACCCATTCGTCTCTCTTCGAAAAGAGGACTTTGAACGACTTTTCTACGTGTATTTTTGTGGCTAGCAAGTCAGGAACCATCCCGAAAATTTGGTGGTTTTTTGTTATCCTGGAGAGATCCCCGAGTTGCTCTCCATTAATTTGCCTTTTCTAAGACAGGAATCTGTAGGAGACTATCCTGGACTTTCTCTCTAAGAGAATGCCTAGAGAAGGAAAATATATATGCAGTAGTAGATAAGTATTGTAAATATTTAATAATGTATATTAAAATGTTAGTATATCTTGGTAAAAAAAAAATTCAAAACGAAACAAATTTTAAAAGAGGAACGTTATGTTTAACTTTAAAGATCTTAAAAAATAATAACTTTATTGTTACTAAGTATTAAAGTATGGAAAAATAAAATTAGAATTTCGCCAGTGGCGTAGAATTTAGGAAGGGTCAAGCTCTGACTTACCCCTGTCGAACGCCTCTGCTAGTAGCCAGAAACATTTATTTACTATAATTAAGTAAGGTTTGCAGTGTCTACACTTGCTGCCAAATGTGATAAAAATTATTCAAACAGTTTAAAGGTAATGGGGAAAAATAATTTTTAAATAATTAAATAAAACACCCTCTAACTCAGACAGGAGAAACATTTTATTCCATTAAATTGGGTTAAATTTTATATTATTGAACCCAATATTCTGGAATATAATAACATAAAAATTAACATAATTATATTTTCACGCACTAGTACAGAAAAGTAAAACTGAAATGATTGCGGGAAAGTGGGTAAAAACGCACGGTCGTAAAAAAAGGTTTTTTCCTCAACGGATGTTTGTACAAACAAAACACAACAAAACACAACAAAACAAAACTAACAAACCCAAACTACAACCATAAGAATATTATTACTAATAATAAGTAAACTGTATTGGTGCTTTTATAATAAATTTGCATGTTCCCACACAAGATCACGCATTTCTTGAACTTTACCAAATTATGTTCGGATTTTAAAAACCGGTGTCTACTTGATGTTTATCTTTGCGTGCTGTAACAGGGACAATCAAACCAACTCCAACAATATGGCTGCCCCCTCTCAGCCATATAGCACCACCTAAACTGCGCCGAGAACATGCCCTGGTTAGAGAATTTAAGAAAATCATGGACAATCCTCAACTGCAAGTCCATAACGATAATCCTGACGTCCAGACAAACCGACTCCGATCCAGGCAACCTCCACTCAAGACGGCACAGGCGCTTCACCAAACTAACTTCGAAGTAAATGATCGTTGGAAAGGAGAATGGGAAAGTTGTATAGCATCCAGTTACCACAGCATGCCATGCATCTCCAGCAAACCAGAAGGATTTGACCTTCCTCGCAAGATCTGGTCAACCCTTAACCGCATTAGAACCAACTGCGGAAGGTGCGCCGACTCCTTGCATAGATGGGGTAAACTTCCCTCTGCGACCTGCGATTGTGATGATGAGAGGCAGATTGTCAAACACATAGTGCAAGACTGCCCGCTAAGGGCATTCGCAGGTGACCCAGAGGACTTCCTAACGGCAACCTAGGACTCAATTGAATACATATCTAATTTAGACATTTGTTTGTAATTCGACTTGTGTTTGACTATATACAACTTAGTGTATGATATGTCCTTATATGTAATCGTATATAATATGTGTTTTTGTTTTTGTTTATTATGGCATTGTTGTGATGTGAGGTTAAGACATACGCTAAATAAAAAAAATAAATTATCTTTGCAGTTCAAATCAACTAATTTCGAATGAAAAATAATGTCATCGAAGTTAGCAGTTTTCCTATTTCCTTTCGAGTTAATACAGCAAGCGCGTCGACTGCTAAAATGTGAGCTTGTAATTATATGGTTTATAAAGTACAATTTAAGTTAGCATTATATGTAATAAGTTATTCATTTTTGGCACGTACTCTTATACACCAACATGGTAGACCACATATTAATGTTGACATTTTAGTTTGTAATTAGTTAAAATTCGTTGTTGTTTATAAATAAATGAGTTTGCCCGCCTCTGCGGTTAAGAGACTTATCATGAATGTATGTATGACGGCGAAAGTTCAAGAGAAGTTATAATAATACCGGTAGAGTATTATACTTCTCCTCTTCTTCTTGTTCTTGTCTTATATACTTGGCACCAAAGTTGGCTGGACTTAATCCCGTCTTAGATAAGGCCAACACATCGGTTCGGCGTCGTGCTAAGCTATTGGATTATTCATAAGTTTAAAGCTAGTTTTGCAGCTCACTTTCTCCGAAATTAGAAGAGAAAGCTTTCTATCGCAAAAACAGTATCAATAACGTTCCTGCTTCTTTCGTATTATCCATTTAATACTTACGTTCCCCACCAATACCGTTTTTATCAATTATATGTAACTCAATTATTTAATCGACAAATTTTAATTAATGAAGACACAGATAATTTAAAAATTCTGAACTCCAGGTAAGTTATAAGCTCAACAAAATTTTATATTTTTTACAAAGTACCGTGAGTGTCTTAGTTCATGTGAGTAATAGTTTGTTAAAATGGGTTACATTGGCAGGAGAAATGGAAAATACTCCAAGATAAAGATCAAAAAACTGATCCCGGATGTACGGATATGGCTAAACAAAAAACACATTACGCAGGTTCTGGGTGGACACGGCTGTTTTGCAGCATACTTGAAACGTTTCAACCTGCAGGAGTCGTAAGAGTGTTCTCTTTTTAACCCTATCACTTTATTGTTTTTAAAAAATATGCATGATTTGAAATTAATATTTATGTAAAAAAATAATATTAATAATGTAATATGTAGGTATTTACTTTTGACCACATTTTTTCCTTTTAAAGAATTTTCAAAAACATATATTTTTCACAATATATTCGTAACATTCAATAAAAGTCCGTTCCTGTCTCTGCCTACAATGACCCATGCGGCTGGTTCCTTTGAAGAGCTTGTATTAAGAAAAGGGAAAAATTATTTCTGACTTCGACATACATACATACATATAGACAAGCCTTTTTCCGGTAGGGGTAGGCAGAGACCACTTCCTTCCACTTGCTACGGTTACAACAAAAGGTAAGACATATAAATTAACTCATTAATAACACTAATTCAAACATTTACATGAAGGCAAAGAACAAAAGGTAAAACATATATATCAGTTAACTCATTAATAACACTAATTCAAACATTTAAATAAAGGCAAAGAAGATTCACTAGTTAACTGTTTACATAAAGACCCTCACTGCCAAAACAATCAAGTTCATTTAAAAATATCTTTACTATGGTTGTCCTTTAAAATATCAAGATCGTAGGGTATTTACAAATAAGTAGAAAGAAAATATGTTTTTACTTGGACATAAAGAATTATTGAGAAGGTTACTTTAATCCAAGTTTAGTTTTGGCACATTATCTAATGCAATAAATAGTTTCCAACAATGTACTATACTAATAAACTAAACAGGACATAATAGTGGTGTCAGCATGAATCACTGCTTTATATATTTAAAAATAAATCACTTATAACCTTTGGGTATACGAATTCACAAAGCACTATATTTATAAACTGAAGCAAGACTTACTCGTGGTGCCGGAATGAGACACAGCGTTATATATTTAAAAATAAATCACTGATAACCTTTGGGTATGCGAATTCACATGTACTCCTGTGGCCCACTCCGGGGGCTGGCTAGATTATGGGGGTGGCACTGGTTAACAATGGCTTCCCTCAAATAGATCCCGATAACGGTTATTTTAACTTGACACCAACTCCAACAATATCCACAACAATGGCAAGACAAAATGGTCAAGTTGAAAATCAAATGGTTTTTCTTCAAAATCCAATTAAGATGGCCCAAATACAACCAGATATGAAAGAAATCCCATAGAGGCTCTGCACACGTGCTAATAACGCACCGTCCCCAACAACGTTCACCGACACCTGGCCTCCAAGACTCTCAAAACACGACTGCCGCTCCTATCCCGGAAATCAAGAAAAATGGCGCGGAATAAACGTCAACCCACAATCTTCTTAAATCTGTGCCTCGTTCGTGTGGATATCCAGTCCCATCCACACAGAAATTGCAAACCAACTATCGAAAGTTATGCAACATTATCTACAACGAATGATATATTCGAGTTATAGCATAGAGTACTGTATGCAACCATGAATACGAAACTATAGAAAAAATAGGCACGTGACACATTTCTTATTTCAATAAAATATTTTGAATATTTAGGGGGGGAGTTTGAACCCGAAACCCCCCATGCTACCCCAGAGACTAGCCGTATATATTCGTTGTAATGTTTTCTATGCTTCTCGATACCATGTTAATAAATAGTCGGCGTTTTCTGTAACCTAGTATCAAAACTCATTAAATGCGAAACATTTGTCTTGTACCATTAGAACTATCTGTACATTTAAAGAGCCAAACGACTTAATAAATTCCACAGTATTACCACTTGCAACTACGTAGTCTATCGGTCGTATCTCAAAATAACCAATTAGTAACGGCCATTTCGAACTATCACAGGAACGAAACCAGAGTGGCATTATTGGTGAAAAAAATTGCTGATATCGTATAGAGAGGCGTATTCATAATATTTTATGGAAGAGCCCAATGATCCGATGCCGATGATATTGGACGAAGCAGTAATAATTTTTATGAGTGTGTGCACGAAAAATAACTATCGCAAAGTTTTCCGGGTGAATTTATCGCAAGATGAAAAGCAGATAATAAGGAGAAAGATGGAGACCGCCGAGACGGGGAAATATGTGCCCGATGATGCGGAAAGTGCGGCGGTGATGGGATGTACAAAACTGAAACAGATGCGGATTTATCTTAAGAATTCAACAATGTTTCCATTTTTAATAACATAATAATTTGAAATTTAAAATTTTTATGATATTCTTTCAAGATACTTTTAAATATAAAAACAGTTGATCTCAGGTTTAATTTTTATTCTAATCGGCAAAATTTGTTCCAAGATTATACGATTTTGCGTCATTAGGTAAGAACCTAATAGGCTTCTACACCGTCGAGATATGGATAGATCTAATCTTCACGTACAGCATTTAAGCTCTACTCCTTACTTTAGAAATTTTTTTGCATGAGGAGAAATCAATGAAATCAGTTAATTTGTCGTCATTTGATTAAACACAGACAATCAAACCAACATTATACTGAAAACAGATCCCATGGGCTGTTTTCACTCAACTCACGTTGCAATGGATACCTAAATTTTGTCTCAATTCGATTTTGAAATTTCATATATTCAATAGTTCAAAATGTCACGATTTGGTTGTAATACTCATAACAATGTTAATAAAATTATCGAATTAAATATACCAAAGAATACTGTTTACAGTAAAAAATTTGTATGGAAAGCGTTTATGGACTTTTGCAATGTTAGAAAGTATGACGGTGGAAGAATTCGCGTCGATTTTAAAGAAATGGGCTGTAAACATAAAAAGAAAAGATGGTACAGAGTTTAAAGAAGCTTCTGTTCATGTGAAACCTAACAAGTAAGCTTCTACAAGAAAAATATTAAAGGAAACAAGTTATTATTGACCCATTCAAAAGCGTTGTATTTTAACTTTGTTTTTTCTATGAAATTTTGTGACGTTTTGTCTTGATTTTTGGATCTTTAGGTACATCTCTATTTTATATATACCAGGGAACATTTGTCAAGTGCTAATGAAATTATTATTTTTAAAATTTAATTTGCTTTTATTGCATTGACGATTACAAAATCTGCCATGGGTTTTATTTACTTTTCTTAGTTTTGTGTGTAATCATGATAGTTTTTATTTAGTTGCACTCTAGAGTTATTTTACAGGGTTTGGGTTGTTTACGTTGGTGTTATCTTTTGTTAGTTAAGGTATGATTACGAACTTTTTTGTGAAAATAAAGAATAGTTGGTGGTTTTTCCGCATTTAATTATATGTTTGATAATTTTGTCCAAGATTTTTTTTTTTTTTTTGATGTGGTGTTGTTAAAAGTACCCCTCGTGTTTTCTTTTTCGTACAAAAAGCTATGTAATCTCTGTCTGCATTATGCTTACAGTAAGCCTTGAGCTTTTGGACTCATAACCTCTCCATAAAGGATTTTCTCCACCTCTGCAATAAAAAATAAAGGTTTATTAGTAGCGTGCACAATTCACAAGCGTTGTTCCATCAAAAGTTTATGGAGGTTGGAAATAGGGAGAACAATATCTTTGTTAAAAAAATACCCAAAAATGTATCAAATGTAGCAAAATTCCGTGATTAAAAAGAGTTTTGAGATAAAAGACAAAGAATGTTGTACATTTCTTATTTACTGTATAATTGTTTTATTTAATAATTATTGCGTATCTTCTTCCCTCTGACATACTTCACTTCATTTAAAACAGCTAAGTTCAGATCGAACCTCATGTCATCAGCGCCAACTTTATATACCACATTTCGGTGGACAATTTTTTAATGAAATTCCCATTGTCTTTATCTCTACCCTCCATAGTACATAAGTCTGTGCACGGTAAAATGGCTAAATATAGTAAGCACCAATCAGCTGTCAATTATAAAATTTACTGTCAAAGAATGTTGTCAGTTTAAAAAACAAAACCCTAAATTTATCTTTTTGAATTCAAAGGCACGTAAATAATTTAAAAAATTATTAAAAACAAATAAAAAAATTGTTTTATTAATACCTAGATTTAAATAAGTATTTCGTTTGTTTGTTTATTTTATTTGAATCTCAAAGAGTCGCCGCATTAGTAAGTCCGGTCCCCAGAGGCATAAAAGGGCACAAGAGAGATGCGAATAGCTGACTGAATTCGCTTTGTGAAAACTGCCGAAAAACCAAGATGTTATTAGTTTAAGTGTTTGCAAAATCATATATTATCAGTAAAATTGATGTGAATAGGACCCGATTTATATCAATGGCAACTTAATTTGGAAAATGGAAGGTTTTTCGGTTTTATATTTATTTATTACCAAGAAAAGCGTTTAAGTAAGTAAATAAAAAATTTTAAATTAAAAAAAAAAAGTTTCATTTTAATTTATCATGTAAATATTAATAAAATGTTGTTAAAATACAAAAGAGAACAGCTCGTTTTGTTGTCCGTTCGTAGTGGGATTCTCCATCTGTAAGTTATCCTCTTTTCCGCGCCATTCGTGCAGATTGGTAGGTAATCACTTGCTCATTACTTATCCAGTCGTTTTCAGTATTTACATACTCTCCTCGTTGTGAATCGTTATTCAGGGCTTATCTGGGAGTCTGCACGATATCCCGAAAAGTCCTGATGGCATTCCGCTACCGACTGCCTCCTCTTTCGCGATTCTTTGAATTATTTAAACATTTTCTCTAGGACAAATTGCTTTCGATTAGCATTTGTTTTAGTCGTCAGGAGCGGTGGCGAAAAGGGGCAACGGAAAGTCGATTACGCATTAGCCTAATTGCATTTTTCTTTGTCGGAGTGTCGGAGTTGGTTGTCGATCGCCAAACTTTAATGATTTTTTACAGCTTTCGATTTGTACAAAAAACATATTAAACTAACAGGGTAATTTTTTTATTACACAAATTATAAATAAAAACTTCTGGACAAAATTAACGCATCAACAAATTAATTTATTTATTTCCCATGTCCGTTTTAGAAGTTTATCGAGTATTTCAGTAGTAGGCTACGCATATTTTGTTTTGTTTTAACAGCTATCAAAACAATTTGTTTAGATTTACAGTATTAAAGAATTTGTTAGAAGATAAACAATTTTGTGCAGATTTTCATAATAAAACAAGTTCAAAAATTGTTACATTAAAGATACACGTTTTTTGTGGTAGTTTGTTTAATTTTTGACCCCGGAAAATAAATCGAGCAATGAATTTAACTGAATAAGAGGTAGTGCGGGCCTCACTTTTATTGAATAAGGGATATTGTCACAGTTATATTGCCAATTGTTGAGAATAAAATTGTTCAACAATAAGTCAAATGGTAAGATTCTTAAATGAGCTATAAAATTATTCTGGAGCGCCAGGGCAAGGGCAAAAACGATGTTCTTATTATTTCAGTCCAGAAATGGTAGGTTTTCAAGTGAAATTAATTTTAAAACGCTTATTAAACGTAATAATAATAATAATTAGCTGGGGAGCGGTTCCTCCTGGAACCAGCCAACGGCACTCAGACAATGTCCATTGTGTCTCCCGTGACAGCCATTAGCGATCTGCTACACCCCTCTCCCTCCAAAAAAGGAGTCTAATCGATAATTCCCTTAATTGCTCGAGCCCACGTAATGCTGGGCACAGCAGTTAGCCTTAGTCCGGTGTACGCCGGGAATTGACCATGGATATGAAGGCTAGTTTTCTCCTCTCCACATAATCCACAATTAGGGCAATTGAAAAGCCCCAGGTTGTGCATGTGATATCTAAGGGTACCATGACCGGTCAGTATGTGTACTGCTAGTCTGGCATTCTCCGTACTGGTTAGGCCCTTTTGGGGAGATTCCCCTACGAGTGCCCTTGTCTGTCTGCACTTATCTCTGGTTTCTGTTTTCCAGTACATCAAGTACTGGTCCCTGAGCCAGCCCCGAATTGCCCCTCTGTCTAGACAAAAGAGAATCCCTAGTGCTGGCTCTGGGCCCACGAACTTAGTTTCTGATCCCGCTTTTGCTAACTTATTAGCCCTCTAATTTCCGAGTGACCAGGAACCCAGACAGAGTGACCTCGTTGCTTTCTTTTCGACAATGCATCTAGGGTTTGTCCACAACCCAGAGTCAATCGTGAATTATTGAATTATTGAACTTAGTAATTTTGATTTTTTAATGTTTTTTTTAAAATCATAATTTTAATTAGTTTTGCCTAATATTGTGTAAGTGTGATTTAACTTTCAATTTGAATAACTTTTGAACGAGAAATTATAGGTTACAATTTTTGTAGAGCGTTTAATTTTTTACAAAAACTAATATTGCTTAAAAAATCCGTTTCTTGGTTTGTAAGCTACAAAATTCGAAAAAAAATTTCCTTTGTTATTTAAATGGAATATAGAAATCCCCTGTGCGCGACTTCTAAATATTAATATTAAAGCTTCGGTTTTCACAGGCTTCCTCCTGAAAATATTTCAGCGCGGATTTTAGGAAAAAAAATATTTAATTTTTTTGAACCAACTGTCCAACATAAAAAAATAATCTTACGTCAAAATAAAGTTAAGTATCCAAACTACAAGTTAAATCTTAAACCCGTCCGCTTCATTTTAAATCTGAAGTAAAAAAGAAAATAAGGGAAGGATTTATTATTTGAAAGTGTGACTGCTACCTTCCTATTTTTTTATAAATTCCGTCTAGAAAGGTTTTGTTACAAAAAAAAACGAAAAGAAGTGAGGTCTCGTAGATTTAAAATAATATTTCACCGACAGAAGCTACAACAGCAACTCGAGATGGCGGCCGTCATGAAAGAGGAAGATATGTTCATTAAATAGGTATTAAAGACCATGTAGGGATGAAAAGAAAAGAAGCACTTAATCCGACCTTTCTTTTCATAGTTCTTGAGTAAGTATGCATAAGCGTACGACACAAATAATAATAGATACTTCATGTATTTAATGATTATTTATTTATTAAATGTGCATCTTTGTTATTATTGTACAAGCCCTGTCCACCTTTAGTTGGCTGGCCCACCCCATAAAATTTTACTTATTGGCGTTTATCAAAGATCATTTTAACTAAAAGAGATATAAATTACCCATTTTAATTTTAAAAATATTATTTTAAATATAAGATGCACGATTGGGTCTAAAAAAGAATATAAATATAATCTGCCGAATTCCCTAAGCTGAAATAGCACAAATCGTCAATAAAGTTTAGTGTGTGCAGCTGCAGTGAAGCATGTATTCTCCACTGCGAGCCTTTCTTTCCCTTTCATTTCTTCTCTATCCCTTACTCTCTCGCACCATCGCCTTACTACTTTCTCGTATTGAAGAGCTTGTGTTAAAACAAGAAAGCATTGTAAGCATTTTATTTGTCATGTGTAGTGATTTTTTTTCAATTCGTCAGATTAAGAAAATCCCTCCACATAATCGTCAGTTTATGGATCAGCACTACTGGGTCGCCTGTATAATAATCTGAGGCACTCGAGTATTTTAAAATCGCGATTTTTTGTGCATTTTCGAAAAGCTGCCACGAGCTTGCGTCATGTTCAAATCGTTAGTGTTTTGAATGTGAGCTTCTTTCGGGTTTACTGAACATCCCCTCTGAATATCTTGAGTACATTTTTTTTCCGTTTTCAACCCTTTCGTAAAGCCACCTCCACCATGCAAACCGACAGATTAACATACCTTCAATATTAGAGACACGTTGGGTTATACACTATCAATATCTGACGCGCTCGATTATTATCGTGTGACTATATTTTACATTTTTAAAAAACAGTAAACGCTTCCTCCACCGGTGAAAGGTTGTATATCATATGAAGGCTTTTCAATATCCATAATTAACAAATGATTTAAAAAGAATAAATTAGACTCAACACCTTCTAAAAGTCCGAACAATAAAAAAGCAGCCCCTTTTTTTTGAAAAGATTTAAAGGCTGAACCAAAAATAATTATAATTACACCTTCACTACAAAAAAACAATATTAAACTAAAATTATAATTATTATTAACAAAAGCCGTTTTGAACAGGACCAGGATTTTTATACTATTCAACAAAGTTGCTTATCATGTTCGTTTATTAAACTAGTAAAAACTAAGCAAATAAATCAGTACCGGCTTTTACAACTAAATATTTCAATTGAATTAACAGAGTTGGCCTGACGGTTTTGCAAAAGGAAAAATTCCCGTTTCAACTGATACAAACTTTAAAACGCTACTCGCCACTCTAATATGTAGTATTTCACCTATTTTTGACTAAATTTTAATGAAATTTAGTTCATTTCACCCTGTCTTTCCTTTATTTTAAAGTCGATAACGGTTTTTTTGGCCATCGAAAAAGGATCTCTTAGGATCACTTAGGATTATTGAACCTATAAGACTTACCTTATGGGTTCCAAATCCTAGTGGTGTCTTCTCCAACTTTTCAAATAACTGTGTCGACTTCAGCGTCTTTCAAAAAGGCCGTATTTTATCAGAAATATATTTTCATTACTATGGTAAATCTCTTTAAAACCAGAGTTTTGATAGTTGGGCATACTTAACTGACACAGGGCTCGTATTTTTGTAGTTGGTGTTAACTTTATTTTTTTAATTTTAATTTATTTAATTAATTTCGTTCGTCCCCCCACTCCAGTTTTATTATAATTAATCAATTTTTTTTTTTGTTTGTGAAAAAATACTTAAAGGTTGTGTCACGAAACGTGTTAGTTAAATTGGGTTGTTTTAATATGAAGAAACATTGTAATAAACCGTGAGTTTTCCACGACTCTCGGCGACATTTTCCCATTTTTTACAACGTGCAAGGAAATCGTCGTAATTTAACGTCGACGACACTGCGTCTCTAGTCGACCTTACGAAGAGTGCGCCGTTCTTAATAACAGTCCAACCTTAATCCCCCTTCTGATTGATGACCCCTCCATGATGCAACCACCGACCCAACGACCTGCAAGGAAAAACGAATCAGACCTACTGCCCTCTCTCTCTGGCCTATGAACTTTCCGGCGATGGAAAAGTGTAAATATCGGAAAGAACTTTGATCAAAAAAGCGGACGAATGGGATCTTTCACGAAAAAATTACTTTGTTCCCCATTTTTATTAATCTTTGTAAAAATGTTCAACAAACTTATTAAAAAACAAAATAATTTTAAATAATAATAAAATTAAAAATTTTCCTTCATTTATCCCTTTAAATTATATAAAATCGTGCATTGTATTGGTCATAGTAGATATTAAACAACAAATTAAACATAAACATTCAGCGTTATACGACTTATTGCAAATTCACCAAATTCACTGGGTGCTATTTGGGTAATCCCATACTATTGTACTTGTCTATACCGACCCCTTCTATGTAGTGGCAGCCATACACGATACGGTCTACCGGAGAGGTCTACCTGCGCAGGTATGCACACTGACAGGTACATCGTACGGTAAAACTGGAAAGAATTGGTTGTAACAACCCGCGCCGTTTGTTAGTTGAGCAATTATTAGTTGGATATAATACACGGTTATATTATCAAGATGTAAGTAAATTTTATAAAAGTAAACAAAAAATGTAAAGGATTCATTGATTTCTGATTATTAAACAAAATTCATACCTATGTAAATATCTTTAAAATCTTGCTAGATTTTTAGTTTTTAGTGTATTGATAATTTAATTATTTAATCAAAGTTGTTAAGGAGTAAATATTATAAAATGCCTATTAGGTATTCTTTAAGCGATGAACCCCTTTTTTGGCAACCAATATTTTATCTCCATGGGTGGTCGTTATTGAGAGATTACTTTACTGCTACTGATAATGATCATGGTACTAAACGGCATTCCGTTTTTTCCAACATGTAAATCCTAAAAGTACTACAACCCATTTGGCTCTCCGAAGAAATGTTGCTACACTGAACTGATCATAGTTGGAGCAAGCTCAAGAAAAAGAAAAGGGGGTCCAACTTGTCCAGTTCTTACAAATGTACGATTTGATTGAATAAATCATATTCCTAGTAGTACGTCACAAGGTCGGGTCGATGTATTGCATGCCAAAGAAAAAATAAATACACGCTTAGAATGTGGTAAATGTGAAAAAAAAAATTGTTTTCCTTTAGTTTTACACACTTGTATTTACAGATTTTTTAGAACTTTTGTTTTTATGTAAGAAATACAATATGTTTTTACTGCAATGGTGGTGCTTTGGTATATACTCGTACTTGTAAACTACAGATGCCAACGTTCCTATTATTTTTTTTTCCAAACACAGTATTGTATGTTTTTTTTTACAAAATAAAATGATTAAAGATAGCCAAATATGTGAAAAATTAAAAAAATTATACTATCCATAAAAAATGGTAATTACAAAAATTCTTTTTGATGTTTTTACAAATCTAAACCACATGAGCTGCGGTAAAAAAAAAGCAATTATTAAGGATTAAAATGTTTTCTGCATGTTAGGCGATTATGTACCAAAAAAATTACAGGGTGTCCCGTAGCTAGTAGGAATAAGTCGAAAGCGTGTAAGTCCAGACAAAAAAATATTAACATTTTATATAAAGATTTGTAATACAGGCTCTCGTTTATAGCCTTTCAAGGTAAGAAGTTCTAAATAGTTCTTGGTTTTAATTTTAAACGGCCCCTTTGATTTATGCAAAATAAAAAAGAATTTGTACGTTTTAAAATTATAAACGGATGTATGGCACTGACATAAAACCAGGGACGGACAATCCTAATGGTTGATCCCAAATTTTTGCAGCAACGATAGTCCCTGTATGTAAATAACAAAAATGACTTTGCCGGACATTGTGTAGTCTTGTTTAAATTCTATAAAATATACCGTTTAAAAATAGTTTGCTATAATATTAATGCACTACATGTACACCTCGAGGAGACGTCTTTTGAAAACTGGTATTAAGTAAAAGTAATTTAATAATGCAACGCGCAATATTTACATAAAGTAGTGAAAATAAACAATATTTGCAAAACTAAACGGCCAAACACAACAATAATGTCGGTTCTAATGTAAATTAAACTGCTCTCAATAAACACAGCAGAACACAAAATTATTAAATGAAAAAAAAAAATTAAAAAATGCAAATTAAAAAAAAAAACTTTAAATAAAATTATAACTAAAAGAGAACAATCCTAGAAGGTTAGTACTTCAAAGTAAACAACATTAGCGAAACTAAAAGGCAAAACACAACAGTAACGTTAATTTTAATGTAGTCGTAAGTTAAACTGCTTTCAATAAACGCTACAAAACACAAAATTGTTAAACGGAAAACAAATAATTGAAAAATGCAAATTAAAAATAAAATTAAAACAAAGAGAAAAGACAACTACCTTTTTTAAATATTTTTAAGTAATCTTATAAATGAGTTTGCAGTAGTAGTTATTAAATGGTAGTCGGGAGTTGTTATTAATTAATTGGTCAACTGTATTTGACATTGATCTTTGAGCATAAAAGTTGCAGTTGCAGAATTATGTAACTTATAACAGGCATAATAATATATCGTTTGGCTTTTTGAAGGGCGACAAATTTACCTGCAGTGCATTAATAAAATGGCAAATACATACATCCACATACATTTCATTAGAACAAAGAAATTTGAAATCGGAACCATTAGGACTAGTCCGTCCCTGGAGTTATAGCGGTACAATGGAACAACTCCCAGATCTTCCTTTTCTTGTCACGTGCCTATTTTTTTTTCCTTCTACAGTTCCATTATTAATTGGGTCTCTGACGATTTCGTATTCTTTAGGTAGGGTTGCATACCGTATTTTGTTGTAACTTAAATTTATCACTCGTTGTAAATAGTGTTGCATACCTTGTAGTGTTAGGATTTAATTGTTAATGGCTGTGACATTTTTGTTAATCGATGGAGATGGAGTGGGGGGTTTTTGTTTAAGATTTTGCCTTGATTTTTAGCCTCGATTGTCGTGTGTTGTCAGCTATATTATTGTTTGGTTTGCATTTCTGTGTGGATGGGCTGGCTATCAACACGGACGAGTGCGATTATGAGTTTGGAACATAGATTTGTGAAGATTGTTGGTTGACGCGTGTTCCGTATCATTTTTGATATCCGGCCTGGGAGTGAGTAGTTTAGTTAGTCGTTTGGTTTCAGTCTTGGAAGTCGGATGGTGGTGAGAGTTTTTGGAACGATTTGATATTAACACGTGAGCAGAACCTCTACGGTTTTTTCTTTCATATCTGGCTGTATTTGGGCCATCCTAATTGGATTTTGAAGAAAAACCATTTAATTTTTAACTTGACCATTCTATTTTACCTTTGTTGTTGATAATTTGGATTTTGGTGTCGAGTTAAAATATCCGCATGCGGGATCTGATGGAGGGAAGCCATTGTTAAGTAGCAGGTGCAATTCCATAATCAATCCGGCCACAGGAGTAGGCCACAGGATTAGTGTATTCGTATACCCAAAGGTTACAAGTGATTTATTTTAGAATATTTAAACCACGTGATTTGTTTTTGACACCACGATTAAGTTTTGTTTTAATTTATTAATATGGTACACTGTTGAAAACTATTTATTGCATTGGATAATATGCCAAGGCTGAACTTTGATTAAAGTAATATTCTCAATAGCTCTTTGTGTCCAAGTAAAAACGTTTTCTTCATACTTATTTGTAAATATCCTACAATATTGCTATTTTGAAGGACAGCCATCGTAAAAGGAAATATTTTTAAATAAGCTCGATTGTTTGAACAGTGTAAATCTTTATGTGAATATAAAA
Source organism: Agelastica alni (assembly GCA_950111635.1). Classification (NCBI taxonomy): domain Eukaryota; kingdom Metazoa; phylum Arthropoda; class Insecta; order Coleoptera; family Chrysomelidae; genus Agelastica; species Agelastica alni. Next base: position 19,078,545 of record OX467718.1, read on the forward strand.
AAAAAAACGTGAGTAAATTAGCAGCCGTACGTGAACGTTGATGAAGTATTGTAAAAAAGTTGACTTGTATACGTTTTTTTTTGGTAACCTGATAAGGTTTGTTATTCTTACCTTTGTTTTAATTATTTTATGGAATCGTAAACTTTTTGATTTATTGTTGTCTTATAAAGTTGTAAATTTTGAAGTTTCGTTTTATTGTTGGCTGTTAATTTTGATGATATTTGTTATAATTTTGTTATTGAGCTGTGTATTTTAATTTATTGTGTGAGTAAAGTATCCAATATATTTTTGCTATAATTTTATTTATTTGGTTCACCATAATCTTAGTTGTTCCGGCTTGAACCGTCTAAGTCGGTGGCGCGGCTCACTTTTATATTTTTATTTTTTTTTCTTCTACCCTCTATGGCTGAGCTCGGGCATAATTTGCCAGTAGAGAGACCACTGGCAGAGTACTCTTTAGAGAACGAAAAAGACGTGGCATTCTAGATATTCTCTTTGAAAAGGAGGCCAGGATAGTCTCCTACAGATTCCTGTCTTTGAAAAATAAAATTAATGGAGAGCAACCTAGAGATCACTATGAGATACTGAGTAAAACAAAAAACCACCAAATTCTCGGGATGGTTACTGACATGCTAGCCACAAAAATACATGAAGAAAAGTCGTTTAAAGTCCTCTTACCGAAGAGAGACGAATGGGTGAGGGAAGAAATCCTCTTTCCAGAGACTGAATACGTAATGTACACAGATGGCTCAAAAACCTTAGATGGAATTGGGGCCGGTGTTTTCAGCAGAAACCAAAGTTTGAAATATTTACTATTCTTGGAAGGTATGCTACAATCTTTTAGGCTCAAGTCTTTGCTATCGAATTGTGTGCAAGAAATCTGACCAAAAGACTTCTAGCAAACAAAAACATAGGTATAATATCAGACAGCCAGGCTACTTTAAAAGCACTGAGCTCCAACAAGATAAATTCTACACTTGTATGGAATTACATCGAATCCTTTGAGTACCTTGGTGCGAACAACAGGGTGACCCTACTGTGGGTATCTGGGCACCTAGGGGTGAAGGGAAACGAAAAAGCCGACACACTTGCAAAACAGGGGACCGAATCTGCGTTCACTGGACAAGCACCGGTTTTTGAAGTCATCACAAGTGCTGCCAAAACAATCATTTCGGACTGGGCGGAGAGGAAAATACTTTCGTACTGGTCCGATATACCAGGGTTGACTCACTCGAAGGCGTTTTTACCCAAACCCTCGAGAAACAAAACTAAGCAGATTCTAAAATTGAGCAGAAATGACCTGCGAATTCTAACGGGACTGCTTACAGGACACTGTCGTCTAAGATACCACCTCGGAAGGATAGGTCTGAACCAACAAACGGACTGTTGGTTTTGCTGCGTGGAAGACGAAACTGCTTTCTAAACTATGTTTATGCCCCGGCCTGGGAAGAATAAGGTGCAACATATTTGGTTGCACCAACCTAGAACCTACCGATTTCAAAAAAATCTCACCTTATACAACTATAAACTTCGTGAGAAGGGCTGGATTATGCGATAAACTGTAACCTCTAGGGGGCACAATAGACTCACTAAAGGTCGCAGTGGAGGGGCGACCACGCTCCACTCACATGATACCTAACCTAATCTAGTTCGTAGAATATGTTTATTTCCGGAGCCATTGTAATAAAAATAAACACATTTTTGGAAGAGAAATTGTTTGATCTCTTGCATACGTCGTGGACTCTTTCCTGATAAGTCAGACGTGCACACCGTCGCTGGCAGTTTCATGCTGGTTGTTACGGTCGCAGACACATTTCGACAAGGTGGGGCTAATTTGAATTAGAATCGTGTAGATGATCACTTCATTGTTTGTCACAAATGTTTATTAAATTTTGTGCTGGTCGACTGGATGCCGTGCACTTCAGCATTTTACATTTAAATTTTTATGTTTTTTAAATATTTTTTAGTATTTGTATAAGCCATTAATATTATTTGGGTGTAACTTTTAATCTCTCGCTTTTTTTCATTCGTCCCGGGTCATCCTGTATAGTCTGAGTCTAGCGCATTTTTACTTTGAACTTTAAACTAATTAAATTTAATTAATTTCTACACATATTTTTTAATTTCAGTTAAACTACAAAGCTGCACAAGTCTTGAAAGCTAAACTTCGATTATAATTTTGCTTAAATTTAAAAATTAAATTAAACAAATATGCCATGTTTATATACAAAATTTTTATATTTTATTTATAACAAATTGTATTTTCTTTCAGTAAATGTATGTCCAGTTTCCTGTATCTCATTTTAATGTGGTCTTGTTAAAGTAAGTGCAGTCATTTACTGATTTATGAAATGTTTGAAAAATAATTTTAAAAAAATACACTTGAAATAAAAGTTGTATAAGGCAAAGATATACAGGTAATAAATATTCTTCCATCACTAATAAGATAGTATTCAATTAACTCAGTCTACTTGTCCTTTAGGGCAGCGGTGCAATGCTAAGCCGCCCTGAATGAGCTAGCAGCTAAGTTTAGAGTTCACATTGTCTGGGTATCCGGACACAGGGACATACCAGGTAACTGTAAGGCGGACGAGCTAGCAAGAGAGGGCATCACCCTCCCAGCTGCATCTGTCCCATCTCAGCAAACAGTACCGATTGCAAACTGCGCTCCTCCTGCACAGCAAAGTACTTCAAAAAGTCAACTTGAGGTGGCAAAATGTACCCACATGCACATAATCGAAACAGATTTGGCCTAAACTAGATCTACGTCGAACTAATTGCTCTGCCCTAAGCAGAAAATGGCTTTCTATACTAGGCCAACTGAACTTTGATGACTTATCTTATCTTAGCTCAGTTAGCATTAAAGACCTTACACTTTTTATTAAAAGTTTCAACTGGTTCTTACGGTAGAGGGGGAAGGCACCGCCGTCCATCACGGTATCACAACGGACCAAAAGGCCTAAGTGGGTTCCCTCCGAACCGCCGTTTTAACCTAACCTATAATACTATTCTATTTTGCACTATAAATATAATATATATACATATATATTTACTTACTATTTTTACTTAATTTTAGGTACCGTCCATCTCATTGGTGAGGTGCTCAATTATTTTATTCAAGTTGGTATACCAATCTTCCTCGAAGTATCTCCACCTTGACGAAGACAGAAATGTCGGGTGAGGAAGCTTGCGTGCTCTAATGAACCTGAGAGCTATGCCGACGGTAGTGTAACTACCAGCAGGGTCACCCAAGCCGGACAGGTCGAGGGGGAAGAGTCAGACTAAGAGAGATACCCGGTCCTCCAAGGATGGGGGTTGAGTCGTAAGGCTAGCAACCTAACACTCGTAAAAATGATTGATTGCTAAAAAAACCCAATGACATTAGGCCTCGGAAAATGGACGGAAATTACGGTAAACGAACACAGCGACGGAAAAGGACAATGTAACTTGGAATCTGGAACGTACAAGGCCTCCGAAACAAGCAACAGGAGGTAGTTCAAGAATTAATAGAACATAAAATAGATGTAGCCATTCTCTCTGAAACAAAGAAGAAAGGCAACGGAACTGAAAACGCCAAAGAATACATACACTTCTTTTCAGGAGTAAGCAAAGACCAACGAGCCAAAGCTGGTATATCCATATTTATCCATAAAAAGTACCAACGACATATTAAATCTTGGGAATCATATAACGAACGTTTTATTAAAATGACGATTTACCTAAAGGGGAAATATATAACTATTCTCGGCATATACGCTGTAAACGACGATTCCGTAGGTCAAACCAAGGATGCCTTTGAAGAAAACTTGAGGAGAATCTTAGAAGATATCCCGAACACACATGAACTCATAATCGGTGGAGACCTTAACGCTAGAGTAGGAAAACAGATACATAGTCAAATAGTAGGGATACATGGAGAAGAAATAGTAAACAATAACGGCGAACGATTGATCAATTTATGTCAGGAATACGAACTGAAGATATGGAATGGTTTTTTTACCCACAAAGACATCCACAAGTATACCTGGTACCAACACACTAGGAGACTGAAATCAATAATTGACTATGTTCTAATAAAACAGAACACTACTCTTAGAGTGCAAGACGTAAAAGTGCATAGGGGGGCAGATTGTGGATCTGATCACCTGTTGGTGGTAGCTAAAGTATACGTACCATTTGCGGGAACAAAGATTGCAGAAACAAAAAGCGATAGCACAAAAATCGACTGCACAAGATATAATTTTGAAAGCCTCAGTAACGAGAGCACCCGTTTACTTTACTCTTGGAGATTGGAACAAAAACTAACTGAAGCTGAAAGATCAACTGAGGAAGAATATAACCATATAAAATCATGTATTCAGCTAGCTGCAGGTGAAGCTTTAGGTGAAAAGAAAGCAGAGATAAAAAAGACATATTGGTGGGACAGAGAAATCGAGGAAAAAATTCAACAAAAGAAAGAAATATATCACAAATTTCTACAAAACAAAGATGAAGCAACTAGAGCAGAATATAGGAGAATAAACAGACAAATCAAACAAGAAGTAATAAGGAAGAAAAACGGAGCATGGGAAAAGAAATGCGAATATATCGACAGTCAAATCGGCGGCTCCAAAAGCGCTGAAGCCTGGAAAACAATAAGATCGTTGAAAACAACAGGCAAAAGTAGCACTGCACTAAATAACATATCGGACCAGGAATGGATAGAACACTTCAAACACCTACTAACTGAAACAAGATTAGATTTCTTGGAGTACAGGGAATATACACAGCCAGATCAAACAATTAATTTAACAATAGACCAAGTTAAAGACGCAGTAAGAAAAACCAAATTAAAAAAATCCCCAGGACCGGGAGGAATAAGTCCAGAACTAGTCAGGTACGGCCCTATTAAACTATGGGATATGCTTAGAAAGCTTTTCGAGAGGTGTTTAAATGGAGAAAATACCCCGGAAGAATGGAAAAAATCCTTCACTTCCCCAATTCACAAAAAAGGTCCGAAAAAACATCCAGGAAATTATAGGGGAATTGCGGTAATACCAACTGTGGGCAGAATATATTCCAGAATATTACGAAATCTGATCGAAGAGGAAATATATATATATATATATATATATATATATATATATATATATATATATATATATATGGTATACCAATTATGCAGTAGCTACTAAAAAACCTGGATCTAAATCCAATCTAGCATTTATGGGACTACCTTAAGAAAAATGTTTAACGTTAAATACCTGCACCTAGAATCCTAAGGGAGCTTGAAATTGCAGTTATCATTGCATGGGAAAAAACTCCAAAACTTAACTAGAAGCATTCCTAAACGCAAACGCTCTGATTTAAAGTAGAGGAAGCAACAATCGCTACTTGTGTCGCACTTACACCAATAATTTCGCTGCTAGTGTCCAATTTACACCATAATTTAATTTTTTTTTCAACGTTACAATTTTGTTATTAAGTCGTAGGAATAATTTTAATTTTAATCTCATAGATAAATATTGTAGCTTATTCAATTTAAATAAAAAATATCCAAATATGATTTATCTTACTTTTACTTACCAATGTCCAAAAAAAATAATTAAAATTAATTTATTACAGCCATTTATATAATTTATAATATGTTGTTTTGTTAATTTCTGGTGTTACAATAGTTTGTTTTTAAATTGGAGTGATTTTTTATTTAATTTTTTGTAAAAATATATATGATATATAATAATAATATAATATAAATGATTAATGCCCAGCATTGGTTCGTTACCGCTCGGCTTAATATACTTGTAGAGATATGGAAACATATTCCCAAATCTTAAATATTTGAAGGAAATACATCTTTCCGATTCATAAATTTCTACAAAGAGCCGCCAAAGCGTGCTGTTTCTTGAATTTTCATGGAAATTCGGCAATTTTCCCAAGTATTTGCTCTGCGAGAGAGTTATTCGTTGAAATTTTATGGGCTTAACTTTTCAAGAAACTTTTAATGAGCTACCGAAGACAGTTGCAAGGGCCAAAAAAGTTAATATTTTATTATTACCTCTTAACTAATGAATAAGCACGTTTTGATGCATGGGCGTGCAAACAAACTCATTATATTTTCTACAACAATATTTTTTTAGTACTTATCCATCATAAACCATTCATAATAAACGCAAAAAGTAGACAAGAGGTTTCTTGCAGCTAGGCAAATATAAATTTTGTTGCAACAGCGCTTAATCCCTCTCTCCGACCGGCCGGCTAGAGGGAACGATTATTTTAGATTCATTCTGTGGAAAATATTAAACAAAAGTGTAGCTATTATTTATATATATTAAATTTATTTTTACATTATTCACAAGACTTCAACTATGACTCGCTTTACTGCGTCTGAAAAAGATTTGATAATAAAATTGTATTATTAAGAAAATATTACACAGCAGTGTGTAGATTTATTTGCAGACATTTTTGTAGATAGACCGATACCTAAGAGACAAACCATCTTAAATATTGTTTTCAGTATTGAAAATTCTTGGTGTTGGAAAACAAATTATGGAGAATGCCATGAAAAACAAGTTTTTAGTTTTAAAATTATTTTTTAATTAATTTTGTAAAAAATCACGATGCTAATAATTCAATCGCTTGATACGAAAATCAATCACCGGATTAAGCGAAAGAAATCTTTATTTTTATGTTTGCGTCTTTTTTAATAAAAAAATTACTATATATATATATATATATATATCAGGTAATTTTTTTTTAAATTTTGGGAGGAAATGTAAAATTTAAAGACTATTGTAAAAAGAATTGTCAGAGCTTTCAAAAGAAATCTTATTCGACCCCCAATGCGATTTAAAAATTTTGAGGTAATTTTTACCCTCGTTTGGGGTTTAAAGTGGTGGAGTTAAAATTACCGGAAAAGAGTGTCCTTCCCCCTTTAATCAAAAATCGACGGGTCTGAGCGTTTTTCCAAAATATTGACGAGGTTCCTGCAAATGGCTCTGTTTCGTTTTCGGTTAGCCACCCTGTATGTATTTTAAATTTTGAAAAAGAATATGTTGGTAGAATAGTCTTGTAACTAAACTTGTTAACAATGTAGAAGCGCACTTAATTAATAAAATTACTATTTAACAATATTATTACCAACGTGAACGTACGAGAGGAAACTTTAAGCTTAGTTATCAAGTCGCCAACGAGTCCCGCTCTGAATATCGTCTAGCGGTCCATTTTCTGCGTTGTTCGATTTAGCTCGCTCGTTAAATCACTAATGAATTCATCGTCGAGGCGATGGGGCTATTAATGCGAATAAATTTCATTAGGCTACTAGACTACCAGTGTTACTAAAACCGTATCTACGGTTGCATACCTTCGAATTAGCATGCTGCCGCCGAGCAGTATTTTAGAGAATAACTGCTTCTCCCTACCGACGCTGCTGGCAGCAGTGAACTGCAACAAGGGCAAAATGGAAAATAATCAACGTATAAATAAGGTGTCGGGGTATATTTATAACAGCTGCAATTTGGTATCGGTCGACAAGATCCAGCAAAAATATTCCATTACGCTCGATAAAATATTTAGGTACATATTGTAACATTATATTAAACTGATCCCGTATTGGATCGAGCATACAGGGACTATTAAATAGTCTTTGTAGGCGATGTTAGGGTGGTCAGGAAATCAAGTTCGAGTGGGTTTAAATTTAAACTCGTATATTTTACAAAAATCTAGACACTCGGTAGCATGTCAAGCCAAGTTCAAGCTAATAGAATGGTGAGTGAGCGGTACCGTGTGTAATATTACACGAACCATTTGAAGCCACTTTTGACCTCCTCATAACTCAAAAACTATTTCACAAAAACATGTCAAATTGGACATATATATTGAGACCTCCAACTTTCATAAACTTTCATAAACATACCTCAAATAGTTACTGAATATAGTTAGTATACAGTATACTAAATGGGCAATTCACTCGAACATTTCAAAGGTACAAGAAAATATAGAAAATAACACAAAAAAGACAATTATACCCCGTAAACGTAGAAAAATACTGTAGGATAATAAAACTATTTGGTATTAATTTTATTATGAATAAGTACCTAATCATAATTTCTGTTCAAAAAGTAATGATATCCCATCAAAAACATAAATGTGAAATAAGAGCCAAGTTCAATATTATGATATCCGCCTTGGTTGTTGTTTCTGTCAATAACTTAGGATAATATATTAAAGCCCAAGGTCTTACTTGGCTAGTTCGAATATAGGAATTAATATTACGTACCTACTAACACAGTCATGGAAGAGCACTATGTTCGATGGGTAGTTTCTACCAGCAAGCCAAATTTTCGGAAGAATAAAATAAAAACTTACAGCTTTAGAAGTAGTAAAGTGCGGATATATAAGTCCTGTGCTAGACCGCTGCTAACCTATGGTATCGAGATTAGTGCTGACACGAATAAGACAAAGAGCATCCTCAGAACAGCGGAGATAAAAACCTTAAGAACCATCGCAGGGAAGACAATCAGAGACAGGGTGAGAAACAGTGACACAAGAGAGGCATGCAAGGTGGAGAACATAGTGAGATGGAGGAGGAAAAGAAGAAAATATTGGCGTGACCACATAGACAGAATGGACCAAGAACGACTAGCATACATCGCTAAAGACGGAAAACCAGCAGGCCGACGACCGCTAGGAAGACCACCTAAGAGATGGAAAGATAGCTATAACTCTGTCTTACAGGATAACCAACCGAATTGAGCATTGGCAATCAACAGATCTTAAGGACTTCTCGAAGTATAAGAAGAAGAAGAAGAGGACAGCTTTAGAACTTGCGAAATGTATAATATAATACGTATATTCGAACTAACCAAGTCAAACCTTAGGCTTTAATATATTATATATATTATATATTAGTTATTAAAAGAAATATTATTTTAATTTTTTATAAAATATTTTCAGTGGTTATAAATAAATTTAAATCGTTTCAATTTTTATCGTTGAAGACAACAACCAAGGCGTATATCATAGTATTGAACTTGGCTTTTATTTCACATTTATGTTTTTAATGGGATTACTTTTAACAATTACTGATTAGTATGTACAGGTAGATAGTGTTATACATAAGGAGAGGTCGAAGAGATCAGCCAATCTGTCTCACCCGGTGTCCGAACTGAAACTGGCCTGGAGTGATGCTCCTCAAACGGTATTCGACCACCCGCTCCGGTGTGGTCTAATCATAAAAACATCCAGTGTCATACTTGGCTCGCTCGCACATCTGTTAAGTTATCCCAAGTTTACTGCCAGGGTCCATCTGGGTGGATTTATTCTACTACTTATCGGTTATGGCCCCGCACCTTTGCAGACCCTAAACTCACGGGTCCTTATCGTCGTATGGATAAAAATACCTACATCTTAAACTAAAAATATTTTTTTTTTTTGGTATAAAATACAAAGTGTCGACTCAGCGGTCAAAATATTGCGTTAGTTAATCTAAACAAATAACATTAATTAATAATAACATTAATTAATCTCTGGAAAGCTTAACTGTTGAGACAACATTATAAAAAAGAAAGACAAAATGTCTGTACGAAAAAACAAATGGCGAAAAGCAAACGCTTTGAACGAAAGCTAGATTACGAATAATTATGGCCGACACAAAATGCACCTACCCTGTTTAATTAATTTAGCGAACACATAGTATATAAGTAATGACTAGCACTTTCTTATTGTAAAAAGAAAATGTAACTGGATAATTTAAAAAAAAATTATTTAACACTTTTGCTTTGCCTCAATATTCAATAATAAATTCACATTTCATTTCACTGCAATTAAGTGTTTTAAATAGTTCAAAAATGGAAGTGACAAGAAACCTTTCCATGGAAATGAGTTTCACTATCTAAAAACTTGTTTTAACTGAAAAGTCTGCAGTTGCATGACGGAAAAATACATAAGATCAGGGCTTGCTGAAGTTCTTTCCAACGCAGAGAATATTAAAGACAGCTCCTTAGAGAATGCATTAGAGTTTTTTTGAGTATGTTAACAGGACTGTGTCATTAATTAGAACATTTATTAAAGCAATAATGATATGAAAAGCTAGCCTACAATTTGGTTAGTTAAGAGTGGATATGACCTGAAGCTTTTTAACCAAGGCAAATAAATAAGTATTTTTTTTTAAATTAAAGTAATTATTTTCAAAAAGGTTTTGTAATCAATCATTTCAATAAAAAAAAAATGTCGTATGTTTTTAACGAAACTTTTCAAAGATATTACGACCAAAAAACGATATTGAAATAGTCTCATAATTCAAATTTAAACATTTTTATTTAAATTTTATATCTGTCAAGAGACGTAAACGATATTTCAGTACAAGATGTTTTAAGATTTATTAGGTTTAATTCTAAAAAGCTACGGAAGATTTTATAACAAGACATAAATCTGACGAGTCTTAAGTGTATTTTAGAATATGACTAATGCACGAAAATTGCAGAATAAATACGTAGAAAAACTTTGGTACAATATTATAAAGTTTTGGTACTTTTTAAATAAAACGAGTAATTGGTTTTAATCGTCTATTAACTCCCCTCTTAAAAGCGACTATATTGAAAAAAATATCATAAAATGTAAAGCATATTTTAAAAATAATAGAAAAACATTACTGATTTTAACAAGTGTCAAAGTTTTCTGAAAGACGTAATTAAATATTATATCGTCCTAGAAGATAATACTGAAAAAGTTTTCAAAAAAATGTTCACAGCGGCTGAAAAGCTTGCAACTTGAATTTTCTATAATTACGTCAAAGCACCTTTGAAAGTACTTTTGAAAACTATCGAACTGATTGGAATACAGCATACTACTGGATTTTAGTCTTTATTTCATGCAGCGAGATTCTGATTCTAAATTTATCAGAGAAATGAATTCTGAATGCAGCAGTTTTACAGAGCTTTCGGGTATTTTTACCTAGAATCGAAGCGTACGAGAAAGCAAAGGATTTAAAAAAAATTTCTATTTATTTTGATGATTTTAATGGATCCTGCGTTTGATTTCCGCAGTTTGGTTTTCTTTTCCTAGCTTGATTTTATGTATATGTAATGTTCTACATTTTCTTTGGTAACGTTGTCTATGGTGATGTTACATTTATTTTTGCTCATTATTTTGGTCTGGTTTAGGTTCGTTTTTAAGACTTTTTTTTTGAATTGCTTGTACATGTACTATGGATTTATTGTTTATGTAAATTATACATTATAAAAAACTGTTAAAAAAGGTTTATGAGCAGTCAGAACGTGTCAAAAAAAGCACAATTGGCTGTGCTGGTCCCTTTACTCATGAATGGTTAAATGTTGGGTTTGGCAGAAGAAGCATAAAAGTTAGATCAATGCTGCGAAGATTAGTGGTCTGAAGTGGCTGAAGTGACTTTGATGGGCTAGTGTGAGAACGCTGTGGTGTGAAAGATGTGGTTACAAAGATAAATAAAGAAATGCTTGAATGGTTTAGACACCAAGAGAGAATGGATGCAAAAATATTGACGAAACAGATTTATAAGGCGAGTTTGAATGAGCAAATTGGTAGAGGTCGTATCTCTACCAGATCAAAATTGTTTTGAAAAAAAAAGGCCAGATCAAGAGTGCCAGCAAACGACAACCACGTATGAAAGCGCAAATGAACAGAGCCGGCGGATTTCTTGTTCGCTGCTGCCTGTGTTTTCAATTAACGTTCCGAGGTATACAAAGTTCTGCACCACTTGACAGCTTCCAACTTGGGATTTTTGAGGATAATTATTATGTTCTCTGTCTATAATCATCACTTTGGTCTTGTTGTAATTGACTTTAAGGCCGTAAGCCTCACTAGTTTGTTCTAAGGTATTAAGGAGAGCTAATAGTTCAGCTTCTGTGGTTGCTAGGAGAGCTGTGTCGTCGGCTAATCTCAAGTTAGACATTCTAGTTCCACCAATAGTTACACTTCCTTCCAAGTTGTCCAGAACCTGTCGCATGATAAATTCAGAGTAAGCATTGAAGAGCATAGGGGATCGGATATATACGCTCTCGATAGTACCAAAAAGACCATTCATTATTGACCGTTTTTTATTCATTATTATTGTGATTCTATCAATCAGGGACACCCCTGATATGTTTTAAATGTTAATTGATTTATAAAACTTATTGTAAATAATTATGATCATTAGTATATCAAAATTCCTCTCAAGAAGTTAACAGCAGCTAAACGTAAGCTACGAAGTTTTTGTAACAAAAAGATAAAATCCACACTGGAGTTGCATTTTATTTTATTTAGGTCAAGAAACATCTCCATAATGCAATTAATTAATATATTTATAACAAAGTGTAAATAAACATAATGTGTTATGCATTTTGGCACAATTTTACAAATGTACCGTAAAAAGCATCAGTAGAAATTCGACAATAGCAGGTACTCGAAACGTTTTCAAACTTCGTAGCTGCTTTCAAAATTATCAGTGTTTAAAATCTTCCCTCTGGCCTAAGTATTTTGCAGCAATTAAAATTGGAGTATGAGGAAGCGGTAATTTTCGTCGTTGGATTTACCAAATAGATCCGAAGTTTACTGTGATTTATAAATCCAAACCGAATGTCATATTTCGTAAAGAGACAAACGATCGATTAAGAATTCCAAACATAAATTATCAATGAAAACTAACGATATTAAAATGGGGGACTTTTTTTTCTTATTAATGTTACCAGTACAGATTCTTGTAAAACGCCAGGCTAGATAATTCTGTAGAGCAATCAAGGACGTTCCCAAAGACCAGGCGTTCTCAACCTACGAATACGTTTTTCCTGTATAAGGTACCCACTTGTACTGTAAAAATTAGTTTACCGGTAGTACGCTCTTTTACCCCGCCTTCCATGCGCATAAGCGAAAAAATTGACCTACTGCGATGCTTTACTAGACTTGGCAATGGCGAAGGAGCTATTATTAAGTTATTTACTGAAAAAGTAGACGATACGAAAATATATCATTACCAAAGTGATACAATTTTAAAAAAAAACTGCCAAATAATTTATTTATTAGTTTCGGTAATATAAAGTTATACTCATATAATATAAATACATTTTTTATCATTTTATATTATTGTTTGTTCATTTTTATTATTATCGGTCAATAAATATTTAATTTATTTCTAATATAGTATTATTTATTATATTCTTTACATACATACATACATACATACATATAGTCACTCCTTTTTTCCGTAGGGTTAGGCAGAGACCACTTCCTTCCACTTGCTACGGTTCTTACACACATCTTCTGCTTCCTCTACTTTAATCAGGGATCTCATACATGCTCGTCGATTGTTGGTACTCTTCACCTGGCCTTTCTTCAAAACAATGTTAATCTGATCGAGATATGTTCGCTGAGGTCGACTTCTAATGACTTGTCCATTCATACTCGCCTTAAAAATTTGTCCTTCATCCTTCATCCATCTTTTCTACGTGTCCAAACTATCAAAGCAATCCTTTATCTATTTTTGTAACCACATCTTCTTTTACACCACATCGTTCTCTTATCTCACTATTTTTTACTTTATCCAACCGAGTCACTCCGGCTAAACTTCTCAAACTACTCATCTCCGCAGCATTAATCCTATTTTCATGCTTCTTCTGCCAAACCCAACATTCACTACCATACATAAGTGTAGGGACCAACACACCTCTTTGCATAGTCAGACATGCCTCTCTTGCCATCTCTTATAAACTTTGAACCCAAATACACTAATTCATTTACTTGTTTCAGTCTTTTTTCCTCAATCGAAACTTCACAGTTTGTCATGCTTTCTTCTTTCAAAAACCATTACTTTCGTTTTGCTTACATTTATTTTCATCCCTTTGATTTTCAGGGCATCATGCAGAACATTAACCATCGCCTGCAACTCCTCTTCAGATGACGCTAATATGACTTGATCATCGGCGTAAAGAAGGCATTTGACGATCAAATCATTCATTTTCAATCCATACGCACTCTCTTTTAAATCTTTTAGACAATCGTCCATAAATAAGTTAAACAGCCATGGAAAAGCCACACATCCCTGTCTCACACCTTTTTCGATGTTAAACCAATCCGTGCAAGCTCCGTTTATCCTTACACAAGCAGAGGAATCTTTATAAAGTGATTTCAGTGCTCGTATTGAACTACCGCTTACCCCATACATGGACAATGTCGACCACAATTCACTTCCCACCACTCTGTCATAGGCCTATATTTTTTAAGCCCATGAATTTATTAAAAAGTAGAACTCATGTTTTTTCAACTAAACATTTTAATTCGAAATAATAATAAACTTAATTAATATTAATATTATTGGTAATTATAATAATAATAATTTTAATATTGTTAAAACAATAAATGAAAACACCCAGATTCTACTGTACAGGATAACTAACTTAAACGTCCCGCGATGTTGCAGCGTTGCCAAGTCGCACACTAATGATCAGCCTATACAGGAGAGACTGAGTCTGAGATTTACTTTACACATTGTTTACAACAAAATAAATGCTGCTTTTTGTACCGATTTTGTATTATAATTATTTATGTGAATATTATCTGCCTATACTCGAAATTTAAAAAAAATTGTAAAAAAATTAAAATTGTTAGACACTAAAGCCTACATGAATTAGTTTGAAATGTATAAATTAATATGCGTTCAAATAGAAATTGAAAATGCTAATATTTTCAATTTTAGTACCCCAAATATGCTGAAAATTATTCATATGCGTTCAAAATACTGTCAGGTATTACAAATAAATTTTAAAGATGATCATAAAAAATTTGTTTTTTTGGTATTACTTGGTATTTTAAATGGAACAGCCTACATATAATTACATTTTTTGATTTTAAGTAAACTGTTAGAATTTATTTGTTTCAAATATTCCATGTCTAAAATTAATACTATTCGAGATATTAATTTTTTAATACAAAATTGTGGGATGGAGACTTTTATATTAAAAAGTTTATGTAAATATCCCATAGATTAAATCGAAAAAAATTTCATGTGGTGGTTGGTAGGAAGGTCAATGTTGTATGTAATATGTTAAAACTTCTTTACAGCATACAGGGTTTGTGAAAAAGTAATTAAAGGTTCAACTTAAAAATGTCACATATCTTTATTTTTTAAAATGAAACTACTCATTTTTTTCTACGTAATTGTTGAAGATAAACATTTCGGTGAATGATACAAATAGACTCAGGCAGGAACAGGTTGATTCCATTAATAGAGATCTTAAAGCAATCGTCGAGTGGGGAACCAACAATCTTGTTCAGTTCAACGCCCAAAAAACACAAAGTGCCACGTTTTCCAAGAAAGTGAATTCCTCAAATCATCCCATCACAATGTCCGGAAATACCCTTGAACCAAGTCCCTCCATCTCGATTTTGGGAGTCACAGTGTCCAATAAAATGTCTTGGCATGACCATGTTGCTAACATCGTAAAGTCGGCAAGCCATAGGCTAGGTTTTCTGTGGAAAGCCAGAAAGTTTTTTACTCCTGATCAACTGTTGACGACGTACAAGGCTTAAATCCGACCGCTACTGGAGTATTGCTCGCACATTTGGGGTTCAGCACCAAGGAATTCTCTTCGTCTTCTAGATTCTATTCAGAAAAGAGCCATTCGCTTGATAAACAGCTCAACTCTCACAGATACCCTTCACCCTCTAGAACATAGAAGAAGAGTTGCAGACCAGTCATTGCTCTACAGATATTTCCATGGCAGATGCTTCAGAGAAATAAAAACTCTTGTACCACCATTGGCCACATTCGGCCGAAGAACTCGGCACGCTGATCAGTCTCACCAATTTACTCTCAAGATTGACACTACAAGGACCAATCTTCATCAAGAATCCTTCTTTTACAGGGCTGCTACGGAATGGAATAAGCTTCCAAAATCAGTTTTTCCAGAGAACTATGACCTGCAACTTTTTAAAAAGCGTGTTCACAATCATTTCCTTTCTATAATCCCTTACCCTTCTAATAGTCGCAGTGCAGGCCGTCCGCGGCCCACACGATAGGTCTACCCTTTTTGCGACTATTTTCATAAAAAAAAAATTACCAAATTACCAAATTTAACCATTTTTGTCGTCTTTTTTCTTAACTTATTATTATTATTATAAGTTGATAGTATTAATTGTTGTATTTTAGAAGGCGTTGTATGTCGCTGTTATAATAAAAAATTATTGTCCATTGTGGCTATTGGCACTTTTTCTTGCATTGTGCTACCTATAAAAAAAATTTAAGTGATAAAAATTATATAGAATCTTTAAAAGCGTTTTTAAATATTTCCGTAAGTATTCTTTTAAATTAATAAGTTTTTTGATAAATAAAAAGGTACTACAATCTTTTTAAATTTCTAATTTTCTTCATTAGGTTAGGTTAGGTTAGGTATCATGTGAGTGGGGCGTGGTCGCCCCTCCACTTTTCTTCATTAAAAAAGATATTAATTAAAAAAATCACTAATTTAAGTTATAAATTATGGAACATTTCATAAATAGCAATTATTTTTAATAAATATTTAAAAACAATTTTAATTATTTTTATAAATAAAAAAAAAAAATTTCAATAAATGATATATTTTCTCATTTTTTTCTTAATTACGCCAAAGAAGTATATTTTCTCGCGTACATAAGTACATACACAACAGTTTTTTTTATTGCAAGGTTTTTTTCTTTATTTTTTGTTTAATTTATCTAACGACTTCATGCCTCCCTCTATTCTTATGTAGCGCCTCTTCTATGGAGCGCTCCCCATAGGTTAAAAATAACTGGTTAGGGGAATTATATTTGTGATCGGTATTAATTTTTTCAAAAATAATTGCTAAAAATCATTCTTCTGTGTTATTACTGTGATTATTAATTAATTATTAAGCATTAGCTGAAGAAGAAGCTGGAGTGCGAGTTAATGGGATACCTATTTCAAATACAAGGTATGCGGACGACACTATGTTGCTAGCCGAAAATGCCATCGACCTACAAAGAATGGTACAAAAGGTACATAATGTCAGTATTCGATACGGGCTAAACATGAATCTCAGCAAAACAAAATTCCTTGTATTCACAAAGACCCGAAACAACAACACACAGCTGATAGTAAACAACCAGATAATAGAACGGGTATATAAATATAAATATTTGGGAACATGGATTAACAGCAACAATGATTATGCTAGCGAACTGAAAGCAAGAATTGAAATCGCACGCAGAGCCTTCATAAATATGAAACAGTTTTTCTGTAACAGAAATTTAAATAACGATCTCAAAATACGTATGCTGAGATGCTACATATTCACCATCTTACTATACTATTTCACCTCCAGTCAGCTGCTTATGATCTATAAGGCACAGATCCGACCTGTACTGGAGTACTGTTCCCATATTTGGAGTGCAGCACCTAAACATATCCTGAAGCTACTGGATTCTGTCCAAAAAAGGGCAATTCGTCTCGTCGGTGATGCCTCGCTTACAATCTCGCTCACTTGTCTGGAACACCGTAGAAAAGTTGGCGATTTGTCTCTATTTTATAGATATTTTCATGGGCGATGCTCTTCTGAAATATCAACAATCGTTCCTTCTTTGGCAGTCTCTTCGAGATTAACCCGTCAAGTTCAGTCTTCACACCCCTTCGTGGTCACTTTGGAGACCTGCAGAACATCACTTTCCAAAGACTCATTCATCATACGAATTGCGAGGCTTTGGAACTCATTGCCTAGGGAGGTGTTCCCCGAGGCATACAACCTCCAGAAATTTAAGAAAAACACCAACTCCTACCTTCTTTCCCTTGGTTCCCACGATGTTCGCTGAACATTACAGGATATCCCTTTTCGTGGGAACCGGAACATAAAAAAAAAAAAAAAATACGGCATAGAAGCGGCCACATTGACAAAAGTCATGATGAGAAAAATAGAAGCATTCGAGATGTGGCTATACAGGAGAATACTGAGAATATCTTATATGGACAGAATTACAAACGAAGAAGTACTAAAAAGACTCAAAAGAAACAGAAATTAATAACGAAATAAAAATCAGAAAATTACAATATCTGGGCCACACTATGAGAGGAGAGAGATACCGAATGCTACAAGTGGTGATGCAGGGAAAGATTGCAGGGAAGCGCAGCGTGGGAAGAAGACGAATGACGTGGCTCCGCAACCTGAGAGAATGGTTCAACTGTTCATCAAATCATCTTTTCAGATCAGCAGTCAACAAAATGCAAGTAATCATGATGATCGCCAACCTTCGACGGAAGACGGCACCATAAGAAGAAGATTAATTTGTTTCACACTTATCTTCGTTACACACTTATCTTCGCTACGATTACAATTAAAAAAAGGAAAACTGCATAATATTCACAGTTACCGTCCGTCGCCAATTAAACCATCCGCGATATAAAATTTCGTGTGTTATTTTACTAATCCATCTTTCAGGCATCGCAGTCAATGTTATAAATGAGTACACAATAGAAACAAACCCGTACGATTAATGGAAGCTTTTCGAATCACCAGCTTTTTCCACACAATGCCCAGATAACATTTACATCGTTACGCACAATTTACTTCCGACCAGATTTTTATCGGTTGGATAATAATCATTAGCGAAAATGTTTTGGACGCAAAACACATTAGTAGAGAAATGCAACTATTAGTCTTTTTTAATAATGGTTACGCAGTTCTTCGTCGTTGTTTTTCTAGGCAGCTCGGTATTTTTGTTAGCCGGGGGATTTAGTTTATTTGTAAGTTAATCCATATTGTCAATATTTAAAAAGGTCAGGTAATTTTTAGACGATACTTAAATATCTCGAAAACTTATATGTTTACTTGGAAGTTTCTAAATTTTACTTTTAGCACAATCACAAGTTTTTACCGAGATCGCAAAACTTGTCATCAAATTAAATCGAAAAATCTTCGGTTTATATACAAAGGTAGAAATGCCCCAAAGGTAAGTCACATGTCCATTTTTCTTGATCAGTTGGTGCACGGCATTGATGTTTATCTATGAAACTGTTCTCTTTTGAGAAGCTGACATTACCAGAACTACCAAACTCCAAAAAAAAAATACCCTTAGTCTTTTTAAAATGTAATAAATTTTATAGTCCTTTTAAAATTTAATACATTTTATTTTCAAGTAGTTAATAAAAGTTATACCATAGTCATTTCGAATATAGACGTTATAATCTTCTAGACCAACTGTTGCATCCTTAGCCGTATTGAACGGCTTTCATCCTGTACTTTTTACATAGCTGACTGCTACTTTGGTTTAAGAGTGTGGTCGTGGATGCATTTTGTGTTTATTGACATCTTACATACAAAATTGTAGTGTATACTGATGACACTCAATTATTGTTTATTTTTAATCCAAACATGCTCCAGCAAAGTTGTAAACTAATCAATAATGACCTTGAAACCCTTTATAGTATATCACTAGACCACTCTTTACATTTAAATCTAACAAAATGTACCGCAATGTTTTTTGGAAGAAAGACTAACAAATAAAAATTATCCGATTTGATTATTGTGGAAATCAACAACGTAAATATTTCATTGGTAAAAGAGGCCAAAGTTTTAGGTCTTATAATTGATACTGATTTGAGATACGAGAGTCATATTTCTTTATGTATTAAAAAAGCTATCTTAAAATTGAAACTGTTGTATAATTCAAGACTTTTTCCGAACACAGAATCAAAAATTTTGGTTTGCGACTCATTATTATCAATAATTTAATTTAATAATTTAAAACAAGCAAACTGGCTCAACATGAAGAATAGACGAACTCTCCACTGTGGTATTCTATACCATAAAACATTTAATAGCTGTATGCCCAAATGTCTTTACAGTTAAATTAGATTTGGCACTGATGTTTGTAATTTTAATATAAGATCCAAAGGAAATCTCACCCCTCCTTTCCACAAAACTATAATTTTTTCTAGTTCAGACACATACTACATTGAAAACTATTTAACTCTATTCCTGTATTATTGAGAATTCTTTCTAGCTCCAATTTCCGAAAAAAATACGAAAATCTACTTCTTATTATGTAGTCAAAAAGGCGAATGCAAATGAAGAAAAAGTATTTTATTCTGTTTGTTTGTATTTTTATTACTTTACCTAACTAAGTGGATGCAAATCAACCTTATCTGGGTTGAGTGGAAGAATAGCAATTCAGCGTATAGTTGCAATGCTGAACTCCGTCCGCCCTTTCGATTGTATTAGTAAAGAACACAACAACAATTTTTTATTTAATGTTATGTTTGCAAGAGAATAAAGTATACTATTATTATAAAATAATCCTGTTTATTATACTTTAAAATATAATTTTCTCATGCCCGCATTTTTGTGCAAAATATCGCATACAACTGCCTTTAGAAGTATTTAGAGAATAATTTTGTTGATATATTTACGCATTTTGGACGTTTTATAAATTCAACAAAACAACGAAAAATTGTTGATTTGACGGTGCATATTCAACACTTTTATAGCCATTACTAAGCTTAAACGGCCCTTTTTCCCGTCAAAAATCAATGTTTAATTAACACACAAAATTCTGTTTGTCCTATTGTTTTAAAAATAACAAAAGTAGCGTCACTAAAACAACCGAAGCTCAGTGCATAGTAATTCAAATGTCATGAAATTTTGGTATGTATTTTTGTTGGTATGGATTTTTTATTAAAGCTGTCTGTCTTCTGTAAGATTTGTATCAACGTTCCATGTACTGCAGCCAACAAGGGTTATTGTACTTTCAGTATATAATTACCCATACAGCTTCAGTCTGGTGCCCTCGAAAAATTCCAAAATGTTGAAAATTAAGATGTTACTAAGCAATTTAGGTTACAATTCTGGTATCCCAAAGTGCTTTTATGTGCAAACCGAAATTTCTTCGCAGTAACATAGGCAAAAAAGAGGAGTCTCTTCCTTCTTTTCACAGAACCTACAAACCATGCTTTCTGTAAGTCCTAAAATGTGTTGTAAGCAGCTGTTGTGATCATCTGGCTCTTACTGACCTGTCTGCTTCTTCGTTGCCTGGTGTCCTGGTAACCAGATTAAGCAGAGCTTGAAAGTGTTTCTTTACTTCCACTGGTTCTTTGTGATATTCTAATACTAGTTTAGAATCGAATTTGCAAGATTTAAACACTTTTAGCACCACTCGGCTGTCTGACAAGATATATATTCTCCTGTTTTTTTTTATAGGACCTCTGCTTTTGGGAACTTTCTGGACAACAATTTTTTACGTGTCTATCATCTGGTTTATTTTTAGACACCATTTTTTTTTAATTCCATTGTATTTTTAACTGTTCAGGCACATAAATTAAAGGCGTATACCTAATAGGAATTTAAATATATGATCATAAGTTTGCAAATTTGTTCAAATAGTGGTAGATTATAAATCAGCCATAGATAAATAATTTATTTAAATATTTCACAAAGATTTTAAATATTTTAAATTTAAAATGTTAAAGCTTATGTCTGCTATTACTCACTCTTAATGCGGGGTAAGCAAATTTTAAATTTTAAAGTACAGCTCTCATACCAATTAAATTCTGACTTAATTATAATCATTTAAAATTAGTCAAATTAATTTTAATTATTCATTTAAAGCAAGTTACTCTTTTTATGACGGTAGTAAATCTTTGTTTTTCAGTCGCGATAAAAATCACCGTCTACGAAAATCAGCTTTCTTCTTTTTCAAACAACACCGTAGACTTGAATCTGGGGATAAACGAGCGGAGTTACAATCTGCTTTAACGCCCCAGTAAAATATCGAAGCTTACGTCGTTAGAGTTCAGGAGTTTCGTAGCTTCCAAGATAAATTCATAATGAGACTCATAAAATAAACACCTTTTCCTTTTTCGCAACGTATACGGGGATTATTTTTAGCGTTTTGAAAATCCACCCAAGAAACACAAAAAATTTAAATGATAGATAATTATATTTAGAATTTCACAAAATGTCGATGTGAAGATCTGCAAGTCATTTTAATTATGTGTCATATAATGACATAAAATAAAAATTTCAAATAAAAAATATTGAAATTGTAACAAATACCTTGGTGGCATTTTACTGGTACACAAATGAAAAGAGTACTACGTACTACCTAATAGATTTGGATGTAACTTTGATGAAATAGTTGATTAAAATTGCAAAGTCGACAAAAAGAAATAGAAAATTTATATAAATTAAAGTAAACGAGCAAGGATGTATGATCACGTTTAACACACGAAACTCGCTAGGCCTACATATTGTCTTCTCTTTTAATGAATTTATATTCGAAGCATTTTTAAAAAAAACATTAAAGACGCTATTAAGATCGATTGAATACCTATAAACAATTTGAGATATGCAGATGATACGGTTATTACGGCGAAGAGTATAAAGGAGCTCCAACAATTTTTAACCAGGGTAACAGACGTCAGCAGAGAAATAAGACCAAATATAAATGAAAGGAAAACCAAATTCGTGGTAATCAGCCATACAAAACACGGAAACGCTCCACTGAAACTTCTTCTTCTTCTTCTACTTGTTAGAGATCTAGATGATCTGTTGATTCCGGATTTGCCTCTGTAATATTTTCTGAGATGTGGACTGCCAGCTGTCTCTCCATCTTTTTGGTGGTCTTCCGGGTGGACGGGTCCCTGCAGGGACTAAATGGGTAAAAGATAGAAAGTCACAAAATTAAAATAACTCCCTTACACTTGATCCTGACGTAGAAATTAAATATCGATTCGAGGTAGTACGCTCTACATTTTGTGCGATAAAGTCATTATTTCGCAGTAATAGCTTAAGTATGACTCTCCGGCAACGAATGATCAAATGCTACGTTTGGATTACCCTTTAGTTCCGAGTTGAGTACTGGAGACTAAAGACCAATACGTAAAACCTTCTGATATCCTCTGAGGTGTGCACAATGCGACAGTTTTTAAAAGCTTCCGGGGCTGCAAGATAAGCTGATCGTGAATGTTAATGGTAGGAAAGTAGCAGATCTGGGGCTTATGATGCGTGGCAGTCACCCCTAAGTATCTTGGCGTAACCCTGAATAGAACCCTGTCTTATAAACACCACTGCCGCAAAACAAGACAAAAAGTTGAAGCAAGAAATAACTTACTGCGCAAACTTACAAGCAATAAATGGGGCGAAAATCCAGACGTTGTCAGAACAACAGCACGAGCGCTATGTTTCTCAGCGGGGGAATATGCATGTCCGGTGTGGAGTCGCTCAACGCATGCAATTGAGGTGGATAGAGCCCTAAACGAAACATGCAGAATTACATCGGAATGCATAATATCAACGTAACTAGATCAGCTCTACAGAGCTGCTGGATTTAAAACGCCATTCAATCGCAGAGCGGCAGCTGAACACGTCGAACGCTTTAAGCAAGTCTTTGATGAACGCCACATGCTATATGGACAGTAGCACTGTAAAAAAAGACTAAAACCCAAAAAAAGTTTTCTTGGATGCGTGAGTCTGGACCCTCCACAACATTTTCCGTTTCGCAAAAACCCTTTACCAAAAATGAACAGGACAGGTCAACCTGGAGAACATTGAATAGAATAAGAACGGGAGTAGCACCTGTGAAAGTTAATAAAATCAAGTGGGTGCAGTTGGAATAGAGCGCTACCCCATGCGAATGTGGAGAAATACATACCATGGGCCCTCTTTTAGTATGTCAAGAATGCCCAGCAACGTGTAGATGCGTGGCAAAAAATACTTAAATCCTTAGAATTATTATGGAAAGCAAGATTAGATTGTCGACAAAGAGTGAGCAGTAAGCAGATGTCCTGGCTGTGTAACATTCACAACTGGGCCGGTGTTTAAGCTGCAGGAGAACTTTTTAGACTGGCCAAGGACAGAAATGTGTGTTTTCCCAAGTGGTTTTCAATATTAAACAATTAATGGGGTACTCAAAAAAAGAACAAGGGAAAGCAAATTGACTGTATATTCGAGATATTTAACGCAATTTAACCTTCGACAATGACAAAATAACTTCCCACTCTGTCTGTAGTGACCACCATTTTAGTTGATTGACGTGGTTTTCTTGGAATGCCGTCCTTTAAATTTCTTTCCAAAGGTACAATCACACGCTTGCAGATAAACAAATATTTTTCTTCCAAATTTCAAAAAAAAAAATGCTAGTGAATTTGGTACATTATAACACTTAATTTCGTAGACAACTTCTGCTACATGATGTTTGTTCTCCTCTATTTTTATAAAAATGTATTTTAAGCTTATGAGTTTAAAAATTTACCTCGTTCACCTTGTATATTACTATTTATGCTGAGATGTTTCCTTCTGTTTTTTTTATTGTTAAGGTTATGATTTTGAGCAATGGTCTCTAGTTTTTATTGGGGTTTTATAGCGTGTTTTTTTTTATCATGGTACTTTTACTAAAATTTACCGTCGATTAAGGTTTTTATGCTTTCCTACGTCAATGAATATTTTTATCGGTGTGCGATATAGAAATAGTGGCTGAATAATATAAAAATGTCGATTACAAAAAAAGTAAAATAAAAAAATTGACACATAAGATGTACACTTATTAAAAATATCTAATAAACACGGCTATTATTCCACTTTTTTCAACAAAACACAAGCCATTTTTGTTTAGAATAAAAAAGGGAGAATTTTTTTATTTCGTGCATAGAATTTTTTATTAACCCAACGGGAAGTTATAGTAATGGGTCAGATTTTTCGAATTCCGAATTTTGACATATCTTCACTTTTCAAGGTCCCCAGAGTCAACTACGATAGATTTTAAGTGGACGTCTGTGTGTGTATGTACGTATGTGCTTTCGGAATTATTTATCGTCTAAATTATCTCGAGAACAAAAAATGGTATCCTCGTGGGACCAATTGTATTCGACGCATAATTACGCAACTTAGAACTGATTAAATTTTCAGCAAAATCGGAAGCGATGTTTTTTATGGAGCATCCAAAAATTGAAAAAAATGGTAAACTATCTGAATTTTGCAATTTATAAATTATACTATTTTTAATACAGAATTTTAAGATCTTTTGAATAATATAATTATTGCATGTTAGGAATATTTGTATGAAAAATATAATGACAATATTTTATAAAAAGAGATAGTTTTAGAAAAACAAAAATAGGAATTGGAGAATTTTGGAGAACTTGTGTCAGTATTGAGAGAATAGCATTGAAGACGCTATAACAGTGAAAAATTATTGTTAGTAATAATTAAGCATTGTTTATAACAATCGAATATTGTTACTAACAAATGATTCTTGTTCATAATAAATAAAAAAAAATAGCTCCCGCTTATAAAATGATGAGAAAAAGTTTGAAAGAATACAGCTGACGTAAACAGAATATTGTTAATGACAATTATAATTTGTTATAAACAATTTGAAATCTTAATTTCAATAATAATTATAACAATAAAACATGGTATATTTTCATTCTCTCCACCGGGAAGTTAGTCGTTTGGACCTCTCGGGTCGGACCCAGACCACTGATATTTTAATTTAAAATCGTTGCAGAGTGCTTTCGATCATTACGTCATGATCAGTGCAACTCGTCAGGTGTACAAGCTCCCAAAAATTATTTATATAAATTTTATATCTTAGTAAAAAAAAAATATGTGTCCGCTGAATGTAAATCCAAGTTGGCGTGACGGAGGGGTGGACAAGAGTCAGCCGCCATCTCGGAAAACGCGTTTGATCAAATATCTCGTAAACTGTGCATCGTACGGCAAAAATACTTCAAATCATTTTTCATACCTTTTATTTAAAATTTTTTTTTTGGATCATAAATAGGATTTTGTTAATAGCGCTCCAAACTTTTTTAATATGGTTATTGCCAAATATATAGTAAACTGTTGATGATACATAAAATTTCCTATAAATTTTATTTAAATTTTTTTGACATAACATTAATAGAGTTTAAAAGCTATATTTAATTATATAATTAATATAATATAATATAATATAATATAATATAATATAATATAATATAATATAATATAATATAATATAATATAATATAATATAATATAATATAATATAATATAATATAATTAATTATATAATTTTTCGTAAACGCGTCAGTTCTGTTCTACAGCGAATACTTGTGCGTTGTGTATGGATTTTATTTTGATTTGTTTTCGATGGATACCCTGAAGGTGTCGTCAATTTGGGTACGAAGTCCTTCAAACGCTTTCGTCAATCCAAAACACAGTCCTCTGTAGATATTATCATCACCAATGCTATGATTGCGACAACTAACCAGTTTATAGCGAACAAAAGGAATAAAAATCGTTTAAAAACAAAGCTGAATTCTCGTTGAACAAGCCGGAGAAGATGCTGAATAGTGAAATGGCCCGCTAGATTACCCGATCTCACCCCATTAAACTTATTTTTATGGGGTTATTTAAATTCTAAAGTCTGCACCAACAGACCTGACAACATTCGTAACCTAAAAGCCCGAGTCAGACAGGAAATACAAAACGTAATACCCGCTATGCTACAAATGTTTAAGACGAATTTGTTACCAGGTAAAGTCCCTGTTTAGCGATCAATGGAGAACAATTTAAAAATTTACTGTTAATTTGTTTTTGTTAAAATGTACGTTTAGTCTTCATCAATTATTTTGTAAATAAAAAATTGTTATTAACAACTTTTGCATTTTTGTCCACCCTGTACAAATTTATATCAACTCGTGATACATTCGCAAATTAAAAAAAGGGGTGTTTTATTTAAAAAACTGGTGGTAACGTTAACGGGATCACGCAAAGTAGTGGTAAATTAAAATCAAAAATAAACCTGTCTTGGGATTTGTTTACATTACTGTTTATTTAGCTTAAAGCACACTTGTCTCAACTTTTACATCCTATCGATAACTTTCGGTGAATGATACAAATAGACTCGGGCAGGAACAGGTCGATTCCATCAATAGAGATCTTAAAGCTATCGTCGAGTGGGGAACCAACAATCTTATTCAGTTCAACGCCCAAAAAACACAAAGTGCCACGTTTTCCAAGAAAGTGAATTCCTCAAATCATCCAATCACAATGTCCGGAAATACCCTTGAACCAAGTCCCTCCATCTCGATTTTGGGATTCACGGTGTCCAATAATATGTCTTGGCATGACCATGTTGCTAACATCGCAAAGTCGGCAAGCCAGAGGCTAGGTTTTCTGCGAAAAGCCAGAAAGTTTTTTACTCCTGATCAACTGTTGACGACGTACAAGGCTCAAATCCGACCTCTACTGGAGTATTCCTTACACATTTGGGGTCCAGCACCAAGGCATTCTCTTCGTCTTCTAGATTCCATTCAGAAAAGAGCCATTCGCTTGATAAACAGCTCAACTCTCACAAATACCATTCACCCTCTAAAACATAGAAGAAGAGTTGCAGACCAGTCGTTGCTCTACAGATATTTCCATAGCAGATGCTCCAGAGAAATAAAAACTCTTGTACCACCATTGACTACATTCGGCCGAAGAACTCGGCACGCTGATCAGTCTCACCCATTTACTCTCAAGATTGACACTACAAGGACCAATCTTTATCAAGAATCCTTTTTTTACAGGGCTGCTACGGAATGGAATAAGCTTCCAAAATCAGTTTTTCCAGAGAACTATGACGTGCAACTTTTTAAAAAGCGTGTCCACAATCATTTACTTTCTATAATCCCTTGCCCTTCTAATAGTCGCAGTGCGAGCCGTCCGCGGCCCACACGATAGGTCTACCCTTTTTGCGACTATTCTCATAAAAAAAAAAATATATATTGATATACTTTACTTTATGGACGCACTGTGTATAAGTACATAATCTTATATTTTTTTTTTCTTCGGATGCTGCTCCCATCGTCAGCTACACCTCAGCCTCTTGGGTTTTTGGTGTCCTTATTAATAAAAATTTATATTTTTTTAAACCATTAATGACGATTTAAGTTAACGAGATTTTACTTAGTGAAAATTTCAATCGACTATATCACAAATAAAAGGACAAGATGAAAATTTTCAATTTTAATTGACAAAAGAAGCAAGGGTTGAAGCGCGCACCCTAACAATCTAGTCACCTCATTCAGAACAACTCATTTAACTTTGCCTTATCAAATTAATGTCCCTCACTTACTGCGAACGATTAGTTCGGGGGCCGCTTAATTGTCACGTGTAATTTTACGTAATTATCACTCTTTTCTTTTAATCTGCCAAACTAATTACTAAATATGCAACTGTTGGAATTCCATATTTTTTTAAAGTCTAAAATTTTAAATTACTTCAATATTGACAAAAAATGATAGGTACCGCTTTTATCCGTATTGCAAAGAATCATCAATTAAAAGCAATTTTTAAAATAAATAAACACGTGTACTGTAGGATATTCAAGTAAATTAGAGAATGACGTCAATGCAGTTGTAAATATGTTTACATCTCCTGACTACAATATTTGACAATAAAGTAGTGGGACTGGTACGATATTGTTAATTTACTTTTAAAATAGTTTAAGTTGTGCATTGTGCAAACTTTTTACAAAACTCTTTATTAATAATAATCGTCATGGTCACAAGGAGTAGTGTTTCACCAAGAAAACCGAATGGCAACTGAAAAAAATTGCAAACAAAAAAAAACACACACACACATGCCACTGCGAGGGACTGGCAAAGTCCCGTTCCATTGCTTTGGCAAAGAAAAACCTGAGCCAGAGAGCTACATCAGGATCACCAACAGCTTCTGAAAGTTGTTATAAGAACAAGGGCCAAAGAAGAGCTCTAACCACCATAGACCTTATCAGCTCAAAGTGCATACGTATTTCAAAACATTCGAAAAATACGAGAATGATTCGCTCGAAAATTCGCAATAATTGCTTATATTTATCTAGCCTCCAATTTAATTCAAAATATAGGTTAGCATTTGCCAACCACCGCTGCTTCTACAAAATATAGTGTTAACATCCGCCAATCACCGCCGCTTCTACAAGACAATTGGAGTATCAAATAAAATCATTTTGGTAAGTGCTTGTTCAACTTACAGTTTTTTTTTCTTTCTGTTTAGTATCTGCGCTTTTTTTCCTAACTTTTAATAGCTTAAAATGAGATACTCTTTAATCCTTTAAAATAAAAAACCTAACCTAACGTCCTAACCTTTCATCAACACGCAAATAATTTCTTAGCTCTCCGACTGTAGCGTGCGACAGTTCTTTCGCGATCTCTCCATAGAGAATCTAATGACTCGCTTTTAATAACCAAAATAGTCGAAAAAACAAAAAGACGAAAAGTTATTTAGTGCTGTCAACGCCTTTCTTGACACGTATCAAACTTTATCATTTCTTTTTTCATGGAGGACATGACTTTATCGCGGGCACGGAATCGCAACTCGACGGACTGCAGTAGATAAAGAAAAGACGCGACGATGCTCAGTGACGTTCTTGCAGAAGCTTCAATTATACTGGAACAATTTCAGTTAAACTCTTAAAATTTTTTTTTATAAAAAACGAAGCTGTTATTTCGTTTATACTAAAAGAGTTTTCTTATTTTAATAACACTCAGTATAATTTAACCTTTAATCTATTTTTTGCTAAATAACTAACCAACGGCTGATTTTTGTAATAATTGAGTAACACAACAGAAGGGTCATTTAAGTAAGACAATTATTTGGAAGATCAAATAGCACGCCTTTGATCTCGATGACGCCATTGTTGACTTCCGTGTGGAATCATGGTTGCCTCTGGCTGCCGAGAGGTTATTTCGTTTTTTTTTACGACTCTGATTAAAGTTTTTCTTTTTCTTTTACTCTCTTTAAATAAACGAAATAAAAAATCAGAGTGACATTTATTAGATAAAATTGAAAATATAAAAAAGTTCGTTACACAACGTGAAAAAAAACGACTGCGAAATGAACTAAACGATTTTGATATGTGCGGAAATATTTGACAAAAGTTTAAAAAACAAATAAAGTGATTTTTTCAGAGGAAGTTACAATTACAATTACAAACAACAATAAACTAAAAAATAATTTCAGAAAGCAAGGTTCTTAAAATAATAAAGATTAGTACTAACGCTTTTCCCGCATGAGTAGTAAAATAATTATTTCTTTCAAATGTTCTATTAACAACCCACTTTACAATTGACTGCCCATAGGCGTGACATAAGAGGGGAGAATGATCCATCTAACGACATCTGGTGGCATACGAATCATTTGTTAATATAGTTTCTTATTATTACAATTGAAACTTATACTTCATATTACAAACAGTACCTAAAATTTGGATAAAAAAGCAGTCTCGATAATGGTGAAACAAGGCGCCAGGAATGAGACTGGCCAAAGATCAACCAGGAGTTCTGCCAAGAAGATAAGGAAACTTCAGCACACATTCTACGTTATTGAGAAGGTCTGACAAGGCTAACCATTTTTATGTTAGGAAAGGAAAAACCACAACCCTCCTAATATATGGAGAATATAAGATCTGGCATATGGAGTCTAATGATAAGGACATAAACCCCATACTAAAAAATTTCCTGAAAAATCTGGCAAAGCATAACCGAGTTAAAATTGGGTAGCAGTCGGGGCACAAGAGTATTTAAGACAATGAAACGGCAGACGCACTCGCAATGGTGAACTCTACAGACTCACTACTGGGGCCCAAACTTGATGTGGGCATAACAAAATCTGTTGTCAGGAAGTGAGTCAAGTCATAGCTAATCTGGTAGCAAAAACAAGGCTGTCTTCAAACCAGTGGCCTGGGACACAGCAAGAAAATAATGGGGACGGGGCAAACCTCACACTCAGGTCCTAGAGATAACAGGGCTCGGGCTGTTACCGGGGCTCGTTACCGATCACTGTTGTCTGAGAAAGCATCTGGATAACATGTGCATCATTTTCAATACCCCAATTTTGCAAATTTATAGGAATAAGGGAGAAACAACAACCCATGTCATGTCATATTTGGCTGTGACGCCCTTACTAGGTGGCGCGTTCAGTATGTGGATGGTACGACCCACACTAATTAAGTATAGATTAATTTCATTTTGGTATAATAATATTTTAATTACATAAAATATATGTAATACAGATGGCAACATTTTTATAATAAATAATATAAAATATAACTTTTGTGTTTATTTTAGCCTTCTTTACAGTATTTACATTGTTTTTAGTTTTGTGTTTGACATTGGGTAACACAAAAAGTCTTTGGGCGATAAAATTACAATGGGAAATTTTTTTTAAATACTTGTGTTTAAGATATTCAGATATTTATAATTTAGTTTTTATAATGTGATAAGATTAGTAAAATCAAGAACAGTAAACGTTGAACGTAGGTAGAGTTTTTTGTGATCTCTGTTATCCCAGCTAAAAAAGAAACTAAACATCTTTAGGAAATAAAACAACCAGCTGGACTAATAAAGAAATTTTCTTTGTAATACTACTGACATTTAACCTTTTCTTCCTTTTGCCTTTTTTCCAATCTTTAAACTTATTCTATACATTCCAGTCCTGGAAACTTTACACTTACTCCTGTGCCATTGCTACCTGATTATCCTCATCTTTTCTGTTTATTTTTTTTAATTAGTTTTTCTTTTAATCTTGTCAAGCTTTTAGCATTTACATATTTTATAAATACTTGTTCGAAGTTTATAATTTAGTCACATACGTTATTAATATATGACCATATTCATTACAGTACCTTCTACAATATTTTGCTTTTTTTCCATTTTTTTGTGTGTGTTTGAATAACATTTTAATTGCTTTAAAGTTAGCATTGGACATAGAACAAGCAAATAATTCAATAATTGACTTTCACAAGGATCTGTACTAGCTCTAATGCTCTTCAACTTATACACCAGCGATCTACCAAATACAACCAATAAGAAGTTTTGCTATGCGGACAATCTAGCAATAGCCACTCTTTCTGGAGACTTGAAAACACTAAACCAATATTACAAAAAGTGGAGACTATGTGAATCCATCTAAGACAGAGGCATGCGCGTTCCACTTAAACAACAGAATAGTGAACCATTAGCTTAACATCAGTTTTTGCACAAAAAGAGTAAGACACAATTTTTATCCTAAATACCTCGGCATTACACTAGACCACTCAAGTACAAAAAACATCCGAAAAATACGAGCCAAAAAGTCAAAGTCAAATCCCAGAGTCCCTTGTGGTCTGAGGCGGAACAAAACCACCAGATCAAAGGAGACTGGCGCCATGGATGGAACGTGGCAACAATATACAAACGTGACACTTGCTCTACCAGGATTTGATCTGAAAAGATGACAAGCCTCAACAGAATTATGACAGGCCATGACAAGTAACGCCATGATGTATAAATGGGACTCCGCGACTCCCCAGCCTGTGACTGCGAAACCGATGAGCAAACAGTGGAGCAAATTGTCCGGGAATGTCCTATAAGGAAGTACCTGGAATTATTTATAGACATCATCTATGCGACACCCCCTGCATTGGACTGAATGAATTCCCTGGACGTAGAGCTCTGACCGAAGTCCAAATTACATCTGTCATCACAAATTTTATTTATACATATACAAGTCTCTTTTTTTTACTCTAATTCATACCTTTAAACTGCTGTTGCTAAAATGCCATACGATAAATAAATAATAATTGAACCAGTAATTATAACTTTCTCAAACATGCAAATACCATAATTACCAAACTGACGTAACCCAAATCCATTGTGGTGAAAATAAAATTGGTTTTTAAAATTGCAATATTAAAAAAGTCAACATATTTTTCTGACTTAATATTTTGCACATTTTTTTATATTTTCTCGAGATCTATGCAGGGAGAGCCACAGACTCTTAAATTTCTTCTCCTCGAGCTATAAACCAAAACAGTTGATTCGTTGTTACAATAGCGGGAGGCACATTACGCTGAAGAAAATTAATGGTGGCATTAGATCCCCCACTTATAAATAACTATGACTTATTTCGGTGGAAAATGTGATGATAAGAAAATCGAAGTGTTGGGAAATCCTGGGCGACTTGCGTTTTATAACCGGCAAATCTCGGTGATATTCTTAACATTTTATTTATTTTTCCAGGGATGACAAATGCTTTCGACTATCTTTTAACAATTTATAATATAATAGCCGAAGTATTTTGATGAAAAATGTAACAAAACCTATGACAGTGTATTTTTATTTTTTATTTCTTACTTCAGGATCACCCCGACAGGCAGCTAATTATTCAAAGATTTGAGAACTGTAAAGGAACTCGTTTGCCAATGGAGTGGAATGACGCAAAAGTGACTTTCGACAAAGCCACCAAACAAAAAGTTCTGAATCTAAATTTAATCATTAAAGAGGAAGTTACCACAAAATTTTTGGTAAGCGTAAAAACTTTTTTGCACAACTTTTTAATTCACTTCGCATACAATTCTTGCTGTTTATTCTGTAGATACTATTTGGAATGGTTTTTATGCAAGTTTTTACATTAGTAAATTAACAAACAAGATGTTACCTTGATATTCAATAAATATCATCAACATCTTTCACTAATAATTGGCTACAATATATATATTTTAAATATGTGTATTAAATATATGTTCAAAAAGAGTAGATCGACAACTGACGCCATTTTCATCACCAAACAAATAAAAGAAAAGGCCATAGACTATAACACACCGGTATTCATCAGCTTCGTCGATCTAACTGAAGCATTTCACAGAGTCCAACTAGGCGACGTCATTAAAATTTTTTGGAAAAAGAAACACCAGTCAAAATAGTGAAGGTAATCTCTAATATCAATACCGCCAACTCGACTCAAATTAAAGCAGGACAACATACTACGAAGAGCATACCAACACCAGGAAGAATCAGACAATGATACAGCCCTAGTCCACTTCTATTTAATCTTATAATGGACAAAATGATAGAAGAAGTGGCAACCCTAAGCGTGGGATACAGAATGATAATAAGCGCATAAGCATGGTATGCTATGCCGACAATGCCGCAATATTCGCGGAATCGATAATGACCTGCAGAGGAAGATCTTAAAGTTCTACCAAGCCTGCCGACAACTTAACATGAGCATATCCATCGAAAAACCAAAAAGTATGACCATCGCTATTTCCAGCGGCCACGATCCAACAAATGATATTGGATGCCAAACTAATAAAGCAACAGTAATATCAGGATGCCTAAAAGAAATTGTGTGGGCCAACCAATACATGCGAATGGACAGTAAGATTAGGATATACAAAGACTGCGTAAGACCCGTCACGCAATAAAAGTGCGGGAAGACACCAACAAAACCAAAAGCATGGCAGAAATGAGAGTGCTGAGAACCATTAGCTGGCAAAACCAGAAGAGATCGTGTAAGAAATATGAACATAAGAGAACAATGCGGCATACAGGACATAGTAAGATGGGAAAGACAAAGAAAAAGAAATTGGTATAACCATGTCAAAAGGATGGCCGAGAATAGACTACCCCGCATAGCACTAGAGGGAACACCAACAGGCAAACGCCTACCCGAAGGACCACCAAAAAGATGGAGAGACAGCTGGCAGTCCACATCACAGAAAATGTTACGACGGCAAGCCCGGAATTAACAAATCACTATGATATCAAACTAGTAGTAGAAGAAGAAGAAGTTAGCAACTTAAAACACCAACGAATACAAATTATCAAATACGAAATTTTGTTAAGTGAATTTTTATGAACACTTAATTTCAATTGATTCGAAGGTTTTATGAAAGTATCGGCATTTTAATATTATGTGGGACAATAAATAATATCAATTAAACCTTCTGAAACCTTTTCATTTATTAACTGAAATCTCACATTGATATGTTTGCTACTTCTGTTGAACTGACTATATTTTATTAAATTTATTGAACTCCGATTGTCAACATTCATTTTCACATACATTTTTTCATCAATCAGCTCTTCAATCAGCGTCTTCATGTATAAAATTTTCTTGGAACAGTCCACAGAAGCTATGTACTCAGCCTTAGTACTAGACAGTGCAACAATCGGTTGTTTTCTTAAACACCAACAGTCCGTTTGTTGATTCAGACCTATCCTTCCGAGATGGTATCTTAGACGACAGTGTCCTGTAAGCAGGTCATTCCTGCTCTATTCTAGTATCTGCTTAGTTGTGTTTTTCGAGGGTTTAGGTAAGATTGCCTTCGAGCAGGGTCACTCTGTTGTTTATGCTAAGGTACTACAGAGAGTCGATGCAATTCCATACAAGTTAAGAATTTATCCAGCTAAAGCTCAGTTCTTTTGAAGCAGCCTGGCTGTCTGATATTATACTTATGTTTTTGTTTGTTAGTCAGCTCTCTTGTTTCTATAGAGAAGACTTTAACCTGAAAGATTGCAGCATACCTGCCAAACCTCTGTTAGGCAAAGTCTAAGGATTACTAGTGACACTGACCTATGGCTCATCCTGTATATTGAACTATTAATGGTCTACTTATTTTGGCATTTTATTTTACTTGTGGATTTTAATTTATTTTTACAACGTTTCGATTTATTGTATCTACGACTATCTTCAGATTATTAAGTGAATTACTTCTGTTTGGCATTATATTGTTGTCGGAGAGTATTGGCACATTAGATCTTTGCAAACAAACTGCTGAAAAGGTAAACAAGAAGTATTCAGATCGTCCTAACCTTTATGACTCGACTGCGAGCTAAGTGTTAATCAAAATTCCATAATTAAAAGATAATTACACTGTGCAAAGATGTCTGCCAGTGCAAATTTCGTTGATTAATTGTTATTTTGTCAGGTTTGGATTATTAATTTATACTTTAACAGAGCTAACGGATTAAAACGTTCGGGGAAGCTCAGTGGATCCATTTCATATTTTAGGCTGTTTAATAACACAAAAATGTCAAAAACAATGACCGGTTGGTGATGGTCCAACGGTTTTTTAAAAACTCAAATTGGGGATCGCATCTACTGTTGAATGTTGCGGTGTTTTCTGTGTCAGACGAATATTGCATTTTTTTATTCAACACTGTTTTCGGCCCTAATTTATTAGGTTGCTAACAAGAAAAGACAAAATATAAAGCAATAAATATTACAACGATTTCTAATAAAATTACAGAACTAAATCCAAAAAAACTTGTAATCGATGTTAAACTTTATTTAATTAAAACAATAAGCTGCGGACTGTATATATTACGAGACAAAACATAATAGACTTTCTAATATATTGTAATCGACCCCAAGAAACCTATTCGAACCAGCGCAACAATAATTAACAAAAGTTTTGGTTCTTCGAGCCGGATTATTTACAACTTGTTATTCTTCTAATAGTTCTAATTGATTATCCGGTGGTCTTAATAAAAAATGACCTGCAATCACCCTGTAGATGGTCTACCGGACGGACATCGAAGCTACTTTCCGGCAGAGACGGAATATCCAGAGTCGTAACTCCTAATAGAATTGTTACTAGATCAATAAGATACTTGTGCCCCTTCCACTTTAAAGTGAAACTGATAATTTATTGTTTATGTGCATATTTAAGTTGTTTTGATGGTATCCCTTAAAAGGGGGACTTTTATTTTTATTTGCATTTGTTGTGTTTTATTGACAACGTGGCAACGCCGCAAATAGATAATTTGATGCATAAATGTAAAAAAATAAAAGTGAACCTTTACAAGTTGATATTTAAATTGGTTCTGAATACGTATTCAATTGAGTGTCTTATATTTCAACATGTGGGTAACAAGTCAAGACGCACTCAACAATCTAAAACCTACAGTCATTTGAGTGATACATTTAAAGGAGAGCTGATACTCAAGAATTTAAACCTGTAAAATCCGATTAACTGTAG
The DNA here is from genome assembly GCA_950111635.1 of Agelastica alni. Taxonomy (NCBI): domain Eukaryota; kingdom Metazoa; phylum Arthropoda; class Insecta; order Coleoptera; family Chrysomelidae; genus Agelastica; species Agelastica alni. The sequence goes on from OX467718.1 coordinate 19,115,292, forward strand.
ACAATCGGAGATACTAATAAGGGTTTGTAAAGGTAAAGAAACAACTATTAGTATTTAGTCATCCACCAGACTACATAACCGAGAGAAACAACAAATTTATACATTTAAAAAAATAGAATAAAAAATGTATGTCTAGGGAGCTTGAAACATCAGTTTAGCTAAATATTTTGTACCAACAATAAAAACTTTTCAGCACAGCATTCAGCAGTCTTTGATCATCTGATTTACAGCCCAAAATACAGCTAGACTAATTTAAAAATGTTTTATAACTATACAAGGAAACATACATTTTTATTTTAGACAAATTATTCGTTGAAAGATGAATTTGTATTAGAGCAAAACAACAAATCGTAAAAACATCGAGGGAATTGCAAAAGATCTAAAGCTCTATGATAGAGAATAAATAAAAATAAGACTGCTACTCAATTACAATATAGTCGGAACTTTCTTAAGTAAAATATAAAAAGTAATAAATTTTGCAACAAATAAAAAAAAGAAATTAATGAACACCAGCTGTGTCAATTCGTAGTCAGAAATAGATAGAACAGCAGATCGGAAAATAATGAGCTTTGAACAAAAGTCAAAATGATCTCAATCAAATATCTTAAAGAGAGGCTTACGAATCTTTCACGACGTGTCCAATAGGGCTCAAAGTCTTCGGAGAAAGATAACACCCCCGACCACACCTTCCATCCCAATCAAACCTAACCTTGCTGCAAAGTTGCCAACACAAAATTCATTTGCTTCTTGTTTTTAAAAAATGACAGGAAAAACAGGCTAAGGACATATTTTTTATGGTTTAAACTTTAAACACTGTATATAAAAAAAAATTTAAGTCTTTGATTTAAATTAATAATTTTTTTCGTAAAACATATTTTTAAATGAGCAATCATTTGTACAACATATGTTTTCCACTTTGTTTTTGTATATTTTAAAATTATATTTTGTCGAATAATTAAATTAGTTACTATTTAGTACACTACTATTTATCGATTTGTTTTATATTGTATTTAATAAATTTAGTACGGTCACTTCAATGCATTGGCAAAAAAAGGTTTAAAGAACCCATCATACATACATACATATAGTCACGCCTTTTTCCCGTAGGGGTAAGCAGAGACTAATTACTTCCATTTGCTACGGTTCTAACACACATCTTTTGCTTTCTCTACTTTCATCAGTGCTCTCATACATGCTCGTCGGTACTCTTGACTTGGCCTTTCTACAAAATAATGTTAATCTGATCGAGATATGTTTGCTGAAGTCGACCTCTACCGACTTGTCCATTCACACTCACCCTATAAATTTGTTTCGTCAATCTTCCTTGATCCCTCCTTTCTACGTGTCCAAACCATTTAAGCATTCCTTTATCTATCTTTGTAACCACATCTTTTTTTACACCACAGCGTTCTCTTAACCCATTATTCTTTACCTTATTAAACGGAGTTACTCCGGCTATACTTCTCATCCTATTTTCATGCTTCTTCTGTCAAACCCAACATTCACTACCATACGTAAGTGTAAGAACCAACACACTTCTATGCACAGCCAGACGTGCCTTTTTTGACACTTTCTGGCTGTTTATAAAGCTATGCAGACCCAGAAGAAACACAGAATCGAGGTTTTCATTGTCTTTTGTCAGGTCCAACGGTCTCGTTTAATAATAATAATAATAATATTAATAATGATCATAATAATAATAATAATAATATTAATAATGATCATAATAATATTAGTACTTACAATCAATTTTCCGAGCTGCTTTAAAAAGAAGAGTTCCTTTACCAGCTCTTTCGTTAGTGATGACTAGCCTGGCCAGGAAATTTTCGGCTATTAGTACTTTCAACGTTGCATTCAAAGTAACCGTTATCAAATCATATATAACCAGACACAACGCAACTTTCAGGGTCTTGTACTTCCATTTTTAATCTTTCTACGGCAAACGGTATGCTCCTCAAAAGAGACTAAAAGTATTGGCAAAACTGCTAGAAGTAGAATATATTGGAATTATGGCTTTCCAACAACTTGCCAAATTGAAGCCCATAAGCCAGAAATTGTACCATTTGACCATGATGAAAGAAAAATGTATGTCATCGAATTCTCCCTCACTCTGGTACCAACATATTAAGCAATCGGTGTATGTTTTATAAAAGCATCATTTGTGCAGAATTAATCACCATTTCGGCATGTAAGGAAATGTCCAAAATCTTGGCCATAAAAATGCAAAAGCTGGGCTCGCTGCGGACGAGGATGTCCCACGAACTTGAGTTTAATTAGTGGCATCCCAACCGGGTCATTGCCTCTTACTGCCATTGTTTGGACGGACACTAGTGGAATTACGCGCTGTCATCAGTGACAATGACAGAAGTGGAGGTTTTTAGTGAGTATGAACTTTGGCTAAGGTGGGTCTCACACTCACCGACGCGTCCGAATGTGCGTAATTGCATTTTTTCTATCCGACACGCCACTTTGCTATTTTATACAAATATGTATTTCTCAACTGAGGAAGAATATAACCATATATGAAAAGAAAGCAGAGATAAAAAAGACATATTGGTGGGACAGAGAAATCGAGGAAAAAATTCAACAAAAGAAAGAAATATATCACAAATTTCTACAAAACAAAGATGAAGCAACTAGAGCAGAATATAGGAGAATAAACAGACAAATCAAACAAGAAGTAATAAGGAAGAAAAACGGTGCATGGGAAAAGAAATGCGAATATATCGACAGTCAAATCGGCGGCTCCAAAAGCGCTGAAGCCTGGAAAACAATAAGATCGTTGAAAACAACAGGCAAAAGTAGCACTGCACTAAATAACATATCGGACCAGGAATGGATAGAACACTTCAAACACCTACTAACTGAAACAAGATTAGATTTCTTGGAGTACAGGGAATATACACAGCCAGATCAAACAATTAATTTAACAATAGACCAAGTTAAAGACGCAGTAAGAAAAACCAAATTAAAAAAATCCCCAGGACCGGGAGGAATAAGTCCAGAACTAGTCAGTTACGGCCCTATTAAACTATGGGATATGCTTAGAAAGCTTTTCGAGAGGTGTTTAAATGGAGAAAATACCCCGGAAGAATGGAAAAAATCCTTCACTTCCCCAATTCACAAAAAAGGTCCGAAAAACCATCCAGGAAATTATAGGGGAATTGCGGTAATACCAACTGTGGGCAGAATATATTCCAGAATATTACGAAATCTGATCGAAGAGGAAATAATTAATAAGCAGCCAGAAGAACAAGCGGGTTTTCGAGCAGGCCGTTCGACTGTAGACAACGCTTTCACCCTAAAGATAGCCTTAGAGAAGAGAGTGCAAAGAAATAGAGAGACCCATGTAGCTCTTATAGATTTAGAGAAAGCCTACGATAGCGTGCCTTTGTCTAGGTTGTGGACGGGAATGGGAAACCTCGAGATCAATCCTGTCTTGATTTATGCTACACAAAAATACTACGAACAGAACACTACAAGAATAAAAATCGGAAACAAACTTACTAGCCCCTTTAAGACAACTAAGGGATTAAGACAGGGTTGCTGTCTGTCTCCTACCCTTTTCAAAATTTACCTGGACAGGGCCCTCACGAACTGGGTGAAGAAGTGTAAAGGCATGGGACTAAAGGTGGGGGATGATACGCTATTCACACTTTTCTTCGCGGACGACCAGATAGTAATAGCCGAAGATGAGGATGACCTCAATTATATGATTAGAAAGCTCAAGGAAGAATATGAGGCAGCGGGTCTACAGATGAATCTATCTAAATGCGAATACTTGGTGGTAGGAGATGACCAAATAAATGACCTTGTATTGGATACGGAAAAAATAAGAGGAGTAAAACACAGTAAATATCTCGGAATAATTTTTAATAAAAAAGGTAACAGTAATAACGAAATCCAAGATAGAATCAACAAAGGTAGAGCCGTAACTAGAACCCTGAACTCTATTCTCTGGGACAAGAAAATTAAAAAAACTACAAAGAAACACATATACAAGAGTCTAGTTCAAAGTGTCACCCTATACGGCTCCGAATTATGGGACGTAACGAAGGCTAATAAGAATAAGCTTCTGGCAACAGAGATGGATTTCTTGAGAAGGAGCTGTTGTAGGTCTAGACTTGAGAGGGTTAGAAATGATGTTATCCGAAATGAAATGCAAATGGACAGAAACATACACGAGGATGTAGAAAAGCGGCAGTTAACTTGGTTCGGACATGTAAAGCGGATGACAACTGACAGATGGCCTAGGAAGGTACTGGAATGGATACCACCAGAACGAAGGAAAAGGGGACGACCACGGAGAAGTTGGAAAGACGATATAGACGAGGCAATGGCTAAAAGAGGTTTAGAAGAAAACGAGGTTTTTAACAGAGCAAGATGGAGATTGGGGACGGAGAGACGGCAACAGCTGTAGACAATCCGTTATATATATATATATATATATATATATATATATATATATATATTTCTAAACAAAGTAATGCATATTGTAAACACTGTACCTAATATATTATTCTTAAGGAATTAAGTGTTTAAAAAATATTATATTTACAATCTGAAAAGATATTTACTAATAACCACTAAAGTCCTACTGTACCACGCGCATATACTCGTAATTGGAGCCTTTTGTGATAAATATTGGCACAAGTAAAAAGGAAATAGATAAATAAGTAACTAAAAAAATAAAAAAATGAGCCAAGGATCGTGTCATTAATAATTATCAAGTTGATGGAATTCACAGCTCAAAAATTAACAAAGATGCAGCGTTTAAAATATGAAAATAATAATTTGTAATGTTGGGAAGTTTGACGGTTTCAGTGGATCTAAATTGATGTAATTTGATTAAAGATAATGAGAATGAAAACGAAAAAGATTTTAATTGTTTTTTTTTTGTAAATAAGAAGAGTGACAAAAAGGGTAAGAAGAAAAAACGGATCCATGAAAGAAATCAAAATAAATCGCCTTTACAGGCCTACAAAATCGAGAGATTAAGGCGATATCGTAATCATAAATAATTTTAAGCACGTTTTATTGGAAATTATTGAATTAAACAATTTTGACATGGTCCGTAGCTCATAGTGATTAAAATAACTAGACTGATAACGTACACGTTGCGCCGTAAACTCATTAATATAGTTTCCTACCTAATTAACTTATCGGACGTATCTAATTAACCAGATTTTGAAAAATTACTCTTTGCAGTTTCGTTGATTGAGTTATGGCTCGAAAATTTTGAAATACGACTTTAATTAAAACGCTCCGTACTGCCGGATTTTCACGATGTGTGCATATATTGCGTGTCCACTGAACGGAATACAAAAAATTATTCTGTTGTTACATATTGGGACATAATGGATTTAGATGCAATCGTAGTTAACGATCATCATTAAAATCCCTGTGCAGATACCGTCATGAGTTTAGAACTCATATTTAAAATAATAATCGTATATTCGGATATTACCTATAAATCATTATTAAACAATTTTTGTACAAAAGTGGCAATAACGACAAATGGGTACAAAAACTTAAGAAAATTTTAATTATTTAAAATTAGCCGACCCGACAAACATTGTCCTGCTCGAAAGTTGGCTTGCTTGCTTTGGGAATATTACTATCAAACTCAGCGACGCCGAAAACTATAAATTCGACACTAACAAAGCGTTTTTAAAAGATTTTATATTCCATCCCCTTTCGCAGGGGTGCTAACAACATTGGAGATATCACAATCAAACTCAGCGACCTTAAAAACTATGAATTTGACACTAATATCGGCATTTTTAATAGTTTTTATATTTCGTTTCCTTTTCACCACTCTTGTAGGGATGCTAACAAAATTAGGAATGTAATCATCAAATTCAGCCACCCCAAAACCTATAAATTCAACACTAATTACAGCCGTTTTAAATAGTTTTTAAATTCCATCCCCCTCTCACCCCTATAGTAGGGGTGCTAACAAAATTAGTAATGTTAGTAACTTAGCCACCACAAAAAACAATGAATTTGACATTATATCAACCCTTTTAAATAGTTTTTATATTTTATCCCTCTCCCAGACCTTTCGTAGGGGTGCTAACAACATTAAGATATCAGAATCAAACACAGCGACCTTGAAAACTATTAATTTGGCACTGATATCGGCGTTTTTAACAGTTTTTATATTTTATCCCCCACCCACCCCTTTCGTAGGGGAGCTAACAATATTGGGAATGTTACCATTAAACTCAGTCACAACAAAAACAATTAATTTGACACTAATATCAGCGTTTTTAATGATCTTTATATTTCATCCCTCTTTCATCTCTTTTGTATGGATGCTGGGAATGTCACTATCACTCAGCGTTCCCGAAAACTATGAATTTAACACTAATATTAGCCGTTTTTAATAGTTTTTATTTACCATCCCCTTACTTTCTCCTTTTTATGGGTGCTAACATTATTGGGAATGCCACTATCAAATTCATCGTCCCCGAAGACTATGGATTTGATACTTATATCAGCCGTTTTTATATTTTATATTTCATCCCCTTTCCACCCCTGATATGTATAAAACAACAATACCAAAATGTAATTGACATGGCGATCGTTAACGCTTGAATACCAGTATGGCACACGAAGAAGAAGAGATATTATAATACTTGCTAAACCCGGCCGTGCTTCGCTGTGACTCAGTCCGATATTAATTATTAGGATATCCCAATTTTGTTAGCACACCTACGAAAGGGGTGGAAGAGGTATAAAATATAAATACTATTAAAACGCTGATATTAGTGTAGAATTAATAGTTTTCGTGGTCGCTTAGTTTGATAGTAATATTTCAAAGAAGGCAAGCCAACGTTCGGGCAGAACGTTTGCCGGGAAAGCTAGTATTTTATAAAATTGTTTTAAATAAAACTCTTATCATTTTTAAAAGTATAAAAAAAAATACGTAAATTTAAAGGGGAGGTTAGGAAAATGTACTTTGTAAATATAAATAATTTAAAAAAGGTTTTTTAAATAAATGATTTTACACAGAGTGTAATTTTTTTTTAAATTGAAAACTTCAATGATAAATATTTTAAGAAAATTAAAAATCCAAAACACAACACATAATTCATTATTTTTGCAGATGACATTTTCGTTTCTAAAATGCGATACATCTGGGAATCCCGACAGCTGTGAGTACATGTTTAAAGACCAAAAAATAGAAAGAATTTGCAAATTTCTTCCCATGAAGGATCAGTCGTGGAGCCTGTTCATCAGCTATTTCGACAAAGAGTTTAATTGTCCCTTAAAACCGGTAAGAAGGCTCGTGATATTTTTATAATTAAAACAAGTTATATGGTGTCATTGGACACCCGATAGGACTTAAGTTCCTTACACTGTTCGACAAATATTATAAGTAAATGTTAACCATCAGATAGGTGAGGTGAGGTGAGCCGTGGTACCTAACTAATATATTAAAAGTTAATAATCAACTTTCACTTTTGTTATACACCAGAACCAGTTAACTATTTAATATTTATAACTATTAGCAAATCATCCAAGTTTATTACATAATGTTACTTTTTAATTTATGTAATTACTTTAAAATACGTAATATTTTTTTTAAATGCCTGACATAAAATAAAAAAAAGTGACAATATTAAAATATGAATTAATAGGTACTACTATTTAACAAACTAAAGCTCAAATAAAAAGTTATTAAGTAAAACTACAAGTTAAAAGTTTTGTTTTGACAACACATTTTTTTAAAGAGAAATGGCAAAATATATTTACAAAAATGTATACTATGTATAGTGTAGTGACTACCGTACCATCAGCTTAATGAGCCACCTTCTTGAAATATTCTTGCGTATTATTCATTCGAGAATATATCAAAAATTAGAAGCGAGCATCGGCAGAACTCAGTTTGGCTTTCGATCAGGATTGGGAACGCGTGAAGCGCTCTTTGGAGTTCAAGTACTGATACAGCGCTGCCGAGACGTTGACTCTGACGTGTTCGTGTGCCTGGTGGATTTTGAAAAAGTTTTTGACAAAGTGCGACATAACAAACTTATGGAGATACTCAAAACAACTGGTATTGATGACAAAGATATCCGCTTGATAGGTAATTTATATTGGCACCAGTCTGCCAAAGTCAGAATTAACGGTCACCTGAAGGAAGATGTTGAAGTGAAGAAAGGTGTGAGACAGGGATGTATATTGTCTCCACTCCTTTTTAATTCGTACTGTGAAGAGTTATTTGGGCAGGCCCAAGGAGACACGTATTTGGGAGTTGTGATAAATGGACAAATTCTCAACATAAGATACGCGGATGACACTGTAATACTCGCGCAGTCCATCGATGACCTACAGAGACTTATTAATAGGGTAACTGAAGTTATTTTGTACGGAGTCGAGAGCTGGACACTAACAGAAGCCACGCTCAAACGTTTACAAGCTTTCGAGATGTGGTTGTACAGGAGAATGCCAAGAATAAGTTGGGTGGAAAAAATCACAAACGAGGAGATGCTTAGAAGAATGCATAAAGATACAGAAGTGGTCAATATTGCAAAACAACGAAAACTTGAATATTTCGGACATATCATGAGACACCCAGAAAAGTATAACATTCTACATCTTATAATCGAGGGTAAGATTAATAGTAAGAGAAGCCCCGGCAGACGAAGAACTTCCTGGCTCAAAAATCTCAGACAGCGGTTAAGTCTTACCACTATACAACTTTTCCTAGCGGCTACCAACAAAATAATGATTGCAAACATGATAGCCAGAATGATCCCAATATTAGCTTTATTTAAAGGTTATGAAATTTTAAAAAACAGAATAAATAATTTATAAATTAGAAAATTGGTCTAACTCTAAAAACGATTGAATGGAAATAGGATAGTTGGATTAAGCTATTTTCGAAATTGCTATATTTTCCCACTTTTCCTCTATCGCGTTTCTTAGTGTAGAAAACTATTTATCGAAAAGATGATTATGTCGCTTTCTTGTAGCATTTTTACGATAGTAGATATGCACGTCATTTAACATATTTTAACACTGTAAACGCATGTAGTGTGATGAGCTATAACTGATCTCGTAAAAAATGTAACTGTCTCGTTAAATTTTACGAGACGATTTTATGAGATAAATTTTCATTACATATAACGATTGCTCCATATACTCGTCGATTTAATTACACTTAAGAAAATTGAAACCAAATAGTGGTAATTTTTTACCAAAAACAAATTTAAGTGTAGACACTAAAGAAAAACGTTTTGTAGAACATATTTGCGCGCCATTTTAAGCATTAGTAAATTATTCATTAAATGAAAATTAAAACCTAGTGATCCACACTATTTCTTATTGGGAAAAATACCATTTTAGCTCAGAAATTGCTAGAAAAGTGCTACCAGGAATATGTACCATATATTAGTAAATCCCCATTAACCAAAGTAATGATGGTTTTATAAAGGAGGACAAATTACGTCTTAGCAGACTTGTCACAGGAAGTATCACTTAATTGAAATTTTCCACCTTACGTTTTTTTTTAAAAATATCTTGTTACTTTTTTTTACGTTTAAATAAAGTAAACGTATTAAAAATATAAAATTTAGGAAGACCAAACAATTTTAAGTTACAAAAACAATTCTTGACACAAAATAAAAATGATTTTTAGTGGCGCTGTTGGCGCTGTTGGCGCTTAGTTGGCGCTGCCATCTCTGGCTTTAATGACAGCTCTCGTTCATTCTGAAAGGATTTTAATCGAATTAATAATAAACTCTCCATCTAAAAATCTCTCTTATATACAGAATCCGCTGTCAAATACGGTTAACTCTCTGTAACCTTCTAAACACATGTGTTCAAAATATTAATATTCAGACACGCATATCATTTTGACAAAAATTTTAAAAATAATTTACACTGAGGCAAAAGTGCTCCGAATAATGTCGACACGATTCAGGCGTAATAATTTTGTGCCCGAATTTTGCCATAAATTGCTACTTGGGATAGTTTCAGAAAAACAACCTTGTACTCTTAAATAGGAAATGCATAAAACAACTCTAGCTAGAATCATAACAAGTCACCACCCAGTCAATGATCATCCAAAAAAGATGGCTAAGATAAAGAATGATTCCTGCAGATTAATTTTTTTTTTAATTTTTTACTGAAAATAGTCGCAAAAAGGGTAGACTTATCGTGTGGGCCGCTGCCGGCCCGCACTGCAACTATTAGAAGGGGAAGGGATTATAGGAAGGAAATGATTGTGAACCCGCTTTTTAAAAAGTTGCAAGTCATAGTTCTCTGAAAAAACTGATTTTGGAAGCTTGTTTCACTCTGTCGCAGCCCTGTAAAAGAAGGATTTTTGATGGAGATTGGTCCGTGTAGTGTCAATTTTGAGGGTAAATAGGTAAGACTGATCAGCGTGCCGAGTGTGGCCAGTGGTGGTACAAGAGTTTTTATTTCTCTGGGGCATCTGCCATGGAAATGGAAATATCTGTAGAGTAATGTCTGGTCTGCAACTCTTCTTCTACGTTCTAGTGTGTGAAGGGTATCTGTGAAAGTTAGGCTGTTTATCAACCGAATGGCACTTTTCTGAATGAAATCTAGAAGACGAAGAGAATGCCTTGGTGCTGAACCCCAAATGTGCGAACAATACTCCAGTAGAGGTCGGATTTGAGCCTTGTACGTCGTCAACAGTTGACCAAGAGTAAAAAACGTTCTAGCTTTTCAAAGAAAACCTAGCCTCTGGCTTGCTGACTTTGCGATGTTAGCAACATAGCAACATGAATTATGCGGTAAATACAAAGAATTTGTACGCCAACTGTTGATAAAATGAGAAGCACTATTATAAATAATATTGCCGTAGCAAATCTAACTTTTCCAAACCGAGAGTTTTTTTCTATTTAATATAGTTCCAGTTATCCTAGTGTTATCGGTTCATTAAATTGAATTTGTATTTATAATTTATGTGGAGATACTGACCAAATTTTGATTAATGATCTTGTCCGTCGCTCGGGCCAAACGTAATACCTGAAAGTTTCATCGCCCTAGCTCTCCTTCTGAAGTTATCGTGCGAAAAGTACAAAATGAGGTAAATTTAAGGATCACCTTGTACGTCAGCTACCTCAAGAAATGTACAGTAATGGCCAATATCCGAATTCGGTCCTGTCCTTCGGGCAAAACTTATACCCTGTAAGTTTTAGTGACCTACCGTCTCTCTGTCTCAAGATATCGTGCCCACAAGATTTTCCAACTCACAAAACAGACAAAATTTGGAACAACCGTCACGCTGAAAATTGGGCCATTCAACGCGTGGGGCCATTAAACGTGCAGCACACATAGTTTTGGGCTATTTTGATTTTTGGGGGTAAACCAATACTTTTCCCTTTCCGTTCGGTTCGAAAAAGTAAAAAGAGCAAAATCACACGGTAATGTAACTCCTACTTACGATGTTAGTAAATGTAATGCAAGGTCACTGATTTCGTACGTCAAAGTGATTAAAATAGTCCCAATATATAATATAAGTGATGTTATAAAATATCTTAAGGTCGAGGTGGCGTTGGTATTAAGTTGGAGTTTTCATTTTATTTTTACAGAACAGATAAGTTTGTGTTACACATACATAATTAAAAGAATCGACTATTTGTTGAAATGTTCGAATGTTTAATTATCCTTTTTTTTCTTTGAATTGTAATTTCGTTTCTGTAATTTTCTGAGAGAATGTTTTCGAAATTAGTTTTTCGAGGATACCTCAGAGTTTATTATAATTCAGAAAAAGTCGGTTTAAGTCCGGCCGCTCATTTGGAAATCTTGAAATATTTTGCATTTCGAGCCGCAGACTTTGTTGCAAACTTTCGGATAAAGTGGTTTTATTTTGCAATTATTCACCGTTTAGAAGGCGCGAAAAGTTATAAGAATGCTTTGCATTTTAATTTGTATTTATTTGGGAAGTTGTTGCAGCTCGAGGCGCATCTTCGCTGCTTATTATGATTATTCAAAGGAGATTTACCTGACGTTTCGCACTTTTGTGAAAATTAACGAAAAGCAAATTCGACTTACTTGTACTTATTTAACATTTCGAAGAGCGCGGCGATTTGGGAATTTAATCTTAATATAAAATGGAAACCAAGAAAGTGTTTTCAGCACAAATCGACTCGCGATTAAATCTGTGCCGAGATTTATTTATAAAAAATTACCATGTTTACCCTCAGAATGGTAAATAACAAAATGTGTTGTACAAGACATACAAATATAAATTAGAAACAGGTCAACCATTCTAACTTGTCCTCTAAGATACGCAGAAGTTGAGTGAATATGAGTCACTGTGCAACAGAGACAGTTTTTCCACTTAATACTTTATTTTTTACTTTAGTTGTAAACGTAAACAAAGCACTTTTAAAAACGCACAAAATATTTTAAATTTTTTCTGCAGACTGTACTTGGGTGAAGTAAACATCACGAATGCAATGCTTTAAATGAGCTACTCTCGAGCGTTATGCTACTGCGTATCCAAATCTCAGAGGTCAAGCTAGGATGGTCCACCTGAAGTCGCTTAGTTTTCCAGTGGTCCGTCCGTCTTTACGAAAAACTGGGCAGTAGAGTTTTAAAAACCATTTTCAATGCTGTGTTAATGCTAAAGTGTTATTTAAAATAAAAAAAATTTCAAAACAAGAAAATTTTATATTTTTTTTAATTTAAGCTTATGTTTAACAGCAGATATAATTTTTATTATAATAAAAACTTTGTCCTTGAATTTTTTCTCTTTTATAAAAGCATCGACAATAAAATATTAAGCTTAAAACTTTTCGCTTTCCCAATTTTTGAATAATAATATATTTTTCCTAAAAGCTGACGGCAGACTAAGTAGGGATAAACATAATGGAAATAACCTAAAAACATTAATTAATTTTTAGATTAGATTTAGTGGGTTTATTTAATATAAGTATTTTGTATTTTCAACCGACATTGTATGTCACTATATTTTCTGATGATTCTACTTTTAAGACAAAAAAAGGTTAGCAAAAATATTTTAAAAATGTTTTTGTTATAGTTCTATATTTTATTGGTTATAAACACTGAAAAAATGTATCAGTATTAGTTTGCGTATAAATTACCTAAATGAATTTTTGAATTGAGCATAAAAAGACACTATACAAATGTTGGGAGCATTGGCTTGTTAAAAAATAGCCCTCGACAAAGATATGTAGCACATTACAGCAGTCACAGTGGCTAGCTTTCTTGATAATGAATCTCACTTATTTTAACTTTTTTGTGTCCGAAAAATATAATTTCTGAGCCCAGTATTGGGCTGTGTCCAATGCTTAAAGGTTGTGTGTCCATAAATCATCGAGGTTACATCTGTGTGGACAGTTAGGGCAGGTAAGCAGGTGTTTCATGTCCTCTGTATGGCTTCACAGTCACACTTGTCATCGTTTCTATCCAACAGGCCCCACCTTATGAGGTTGGTCTTGACGGGGACCACGCCAATTCCAATGCGATTCAGCATACGCCATATTGTCCAACCGGTAGATATACCACTTAAACCGCCCTCCGATATTGAAAAGCAGGCGGGAGGTTCTTCCAGTGAAATATTTATGAAGCGCTTTCTTGATTTAAGTCTGCCTAGGTGTGCTTCATAGCCGAACAAAGGATGGCGCTCGTCGAGGGTCTGATAAACCTCTATACAGTTTGCCCAGTGGGCTTTCCTTTCTACACCCTGTTATAAGCCTGCATGTCTCGTTCAGGCTAGTGTTTACTTTTTTGGCGTGGCTGTTCCACACTGGACAGGCATACTCTACCGTCGAGAAACATAACGCCTGCGCTGAAATTCTCAGCACTGTCGGTTTTGCGCCCCACTTGCTATTGCTGAGTTTTTTCAGGAGGCTGTTTCGCGCTTCCACCTTCTTCTGGATTGTTTCGCAATGAAACCTGTATGTTAAGGAGCAATCCAGTATAACTCCAAGATAGGTAGGTTTTTCAGTGTGCTGTAGGGTGGTGTTATTCGAGGTAACGTTAAGTTTTTTGTTTGCCTGACGGGAGTGGAGATGGAAGGCGCTGACCTGAGTCTTAGAGGGATTTGGCGTCAGAGACTTGCTTTTATAGTAGGAAGACATCATGCTCAGAGCAGCTTCTAGTTTTTGTTCTACCTTTTTAAAATTTAAGTCTTGAGCTGTGATGATACTTAAATTCAATGAAGCATGCTTTAACAAAATGTTTTCTAAGGTGTTTAGAACTCTCAACAATTATTTAAATAAACTTTAATCAAAATAAAGTGATTTAATTTATTAGCCGAAAAACCTTAATTTGGTAAAAAATCTCCAGCTTAAAATAGAACATTCTTAGACTATTGTCCTGTGTATATATATTAGGTAAATGTTTAGTACTTACATATTGATCTTCTGTAAAAGCTCCAATATCTGGGACCTGTAAAAAATTAATTATCAACCAACTTTAAAGTATACTGTTAATAAGATGTATTTCACCATCTTAAACTTTTTAATATTTTTAAAAGTCTGCGACACTTTTTGTGCCAAAAATATGTATATAAAAGTAAAGGCAAGATTACGGTTTGGTGAGGCATATACACAGATTTAAAAGTTAAGCATCACCTAAAATCTCCGTTATAATTAAACATTGTACCGAACTACATTTATAAAATAATTCTACAATAAAAATTATTCCGTTTGTAAATGCTTTTTGTTTTAGAACAGATGTAGTTCTTTTTTAAATAAAAAAAAAATAAAATTAAAATTTTATTTCAATAAATAATAGTCAATGGACATCTAAAGAAGATGAGCAAGGTGGAGAATCATTCCTGCAGATTCTGCAGTAATTTTTCACAAATAAAAAACTTACAACGATAAAATCGTTTAACTAATTTCTTAAACACCTAAAAATGGTGTTTAAATTTATTTTTGTTTTGATAAAGAACATTACCAGTCCTTTCTTTAAATTTTTTAGGGCAAATTTATTTTGTAGAAACGGCGTTGTTTTCATTTTGGCTGAAATGTCATAACATCGTAATTAGGAATTGTTATTTTAGAATGTAAAAATTTTAGCGGGTCAGCGGACTTCTCTCACGTTTCAGAAAATCGGCAGATAAAGTCGCTGCTCGTAATTTCGTACTCAGACATTACTGTCGAAAAACTTTTACGAATTATTTAGCATTTTTTTTTCTACTTAGACATCGTCGGCAGTGTCCTAAACAGGCAAAACGAAGGAAATTATGACACAATTACAGTAGGCCTTTAATTAATTTGAATAATTAGTGAAGCAATTAATGTTACGTCTTCGTAATTTTTCCTTGCCTTCTTCTGACACGTCGCCTCCATTATTTTTCGATAAGGACACCTCTTCAAAAAGAAATTAGGCTTTGTAGATCTTTTACGCTAATTAGTAGTATACCTACGAAAACGCTTTTTTGTATTCTCCTGCGTTAATAAAGTAAATAAATATTGATGGTGTCCTTCCCCTACTAAATTTGGAATTTGAATTATTCGCAAGCAGAGTAGTAATATGAGTACGTATAGCACACAGAAATTCAAGGGCAGACATGCGCAGACACGGAACAATGGTACAAGGTACAGCGCAGTAGAACAGTACTACACGGGGTGATGATAATGCGGGGGAAGAAACACGGCGTTACGCGGGGGTTAGAAGTACGAAAAAACGCAGGTGTGAGGGGAGATGACAATGCGCGGGAGATGAGGGCACGGCACTACGCGGGGGCATGGAGACATGGCACTGCGCGGGGATAAAAACTTCTACGATCTACTAATTACTAAACGGGTGTAGAACTGTTTTAGACACTCTTATTTACATCAATCGTGAAAAAGATTTGGATATCTTCGGTTATTTTCGGAAAGTATTACATAACAAAAGTACATATATAGAGGTGAAGTTGGGGTCATGGATACTCAATCGTAAAGGGTAAGGTAACATACATAAATATCTTCTCTTACAAAAGTTATTACTTTCGTTTTGCTCACATTTATTTTCATCCCTTTGATTTTTAGGGCATCATGCATAACATTAACCATCGCCTGCAACTCCTCTTCAGATGACGCCAATATGACTTGATCATCGGCGTAAAGAAGGTATTTGACGATCAAATCATTCATTTTCAATCCATACGCACTTTCTTTCAAATATTTTAAACAATCGTTTATGTATAAGTTGAACAGCCATGGCGAAGCCACATATCCCTATCTTACACCTTTTTATATGTTAAACCAATTCGTGTAAGCTCTGTTTATCATGAAATAAGCAGTGGAATGCTCGTAAAGTGATTTCAGTGTCTGTCTTAAGTTTTTTCGAAGTCTATAAAAGCGCAGTATACCTTCTGACTTTTAGCAAAGAATTTTTCGACTATACCTCGCAATGAAAAAACCCGATTCATACAACTCCATTCTTTTTTAAATCCTGCTTGCACATCAAATATCATCTTAGTTTCATTCGTCACTCTTTAAATCAAAATATTTGCATACAGTCCTGCTGCGAACCTTTTCCATTGTAAAGCGGCACGATAACGGCCTTGCACGAGTCGTCTGGTACGCTACCACTCCTCCAACAAAGGGCGGTACAGCAGACTAGTTTCCAAGTTTTATCCAGCCTACGGCTTTTCAACCGTAATCCTGTCGTACCCATCAGCTTTACCCCATTTCATACTGTTCAACGCTTTTACAATTTCTGTCGTACTAATTTCACGCGTGTATAAAGTCAATGTACGAAACATTGTTCAATACTTGATAGCCGAATGGTATGGCTGCCTGGTTATAAACTTAGCGATATCAGGTTCAAATCTGTATGCAGTGATACTTTTTTTAAAAATAAAAATTTCCCCCTCTCCCTCGGAGAGGGGAGATTGTTCCAACGTTTCCGGCGGAACGGTCCGACAAGAATCACCACTACAATTTTCCCCTCTCCTTCTCAAATGTCAAAATTGTCAAATGACAAAAGTTAAAAATGTCAAATGTCAAAAATTTCCTCTCTTTCTTCCACCACTTCCCTCACCACATTTTCCCCTTTACCCTCACCACTTCCCCACTTCCCCCCTTCCGTGTCTGTGCATGTCTGCGCTTGAATTCCTGTGTGCTAAACGTACCCATATTACTACCAAAGAGCAATATATTGTGTATCAATAGTTTTATGTTGTTTTGATGTGTATTTTAGTTAAGTGTACAATTTCTAACAATAAATATTAGGACTCAGTGCCACAAGGTACACTACAGGTACAAGCTTAACTTGATTTGAACTGGTTCATTGTGTTGTACAATATGAGATTAGTATGAAAACCGAGTTCTACATGAAGTTCAACAAAGTCGCCAAATTCCGATACTTTAACCAAATTAAGTTTGGTAGTTTCGCAAAAAAACATGTTTACAGGATATTCACCGTCAAGTTTTAACGGCGAATCGAGTTCAATCATATCCTTTCCCCCTCTCTACTTACAAACATACGGTCTACACTTTATGACTGTTTCTTTATATATAATCCAAAGTAATAATGGTAAAAATAAAAATTTAAATTAACATATTATTTAGAAAATAACGAGTTGCCACTAAGAACATTATTTTTTTAGGATACCTACAGGCTTATTGACCTACCAATAAATTCGAGTGCATTAAACAAATTTCCAATAAAAGACGCTGTCTGGAAAATTCACGTAGAAGGATTTGATAAGGAAAAAAAAAATTCTTGTGTTGATGCTCAAATTAAAGTCATAACTCCACGCGGTAAAAGCGGCTAAATGTCTTCTAACGTTTCTACCAGAACTGAATAATAACATTAGGAGTGTTTTGTTTAAAGAATAATTATTGTTGTTTTTTTTTAAATATTATAATTTGCTTGGTATATTATTTTATTTTGTCTTAACAACATTATAACTAGTATGTAAACTTGTAATTAATTACTTTATAAAAGAT
Source organism: Agelastica alni (assembly GCA_950111635.1). NCBI lineage: Eukaryota > Metazoa > Arthropoda > Insecta > Coleoptera > Chrysomelidae > Agelastica > Agelastica alni. The sequence continues at coordinate 19,133,186 of OX467718.1, forward strand.
GTATTTTTTATTAATACATACCAATACAACTTTAAGTAGCTGAATATAAACGAATACGAAATAAATATAAGTGGTACAGTCAATGAAGGAAAGATAAAAGCAAAACTCAAGAAATTAAAAAACAGAAAATCACCCGGGCCAGACGGCATCCCCAACAAGCTTTTAAAATATTTTTACGAAATTTTGTTTTTTCTTGGATTCGGAGATTTTAAACTCTCGATACAGTAACAAAACAATTTTTATTACAATACTTTTAAACAATAAATTTTAATTTTATATACCACTTGGATATTCACTTAGATATTCAACTAATTACAACTTTAACATCTATTTATTTCATAACTCATAAACACTTTTAAAAACTGTCCTTTGTTACGACCACTGTCCTTTTTATATTTCTTAATCATAATTCTAGACCATTTCTTGAAAGCGATAGAACCATATGGAAGTCTCTAGGCGCGGCGAGAGTTTATTAGATGGAGGCGAAAGACGACAAAGGCTCATTAATATGCACCCTCGTTGTAGACTATGCTCGGATGCCGATAAATAAACAGGGCCGGATTGTAACAATATGAAAGCCCCGAACTCACAGGAAAACTATCGCAAACAGATCTTAACCGCGGATACAGAAACAAAAGAATTGGTATGGTGTTACGCCGATGATGCAGCAATTATTGCCGCATTAGAAAACGACCTACAGAGAAACCTCTTCCAGTTCTTCCAAGTAAGCCGCCAACTCAATAAGAACATTTCAATCAAAAAAACTGTCTGACAATCGCGAAAGATCCGCTCATATGTAAGTTAGTGCTAGAGGACAATCCCATAGAACAGGTAATGCAATTCAGATATCTAGGCATAGATATAGCAAGCACCCAAGACCCAGTTTAAAACCTGAGGAGCCAGATTAACCAAACATCCGCACTATCAGGATGTCTACGAGATATAGTCTGGTCAAACCCGTACATGCGCAAAGACAGCAAAATTCGAATCTACAAGACTTGTATCAGACCGATCATGACGGCAGTGGTACAACCATGTAAAACATATAGACGAAAACAGACTTCCGAAAATAGTCCTAGAAAACAACCCGCTTGGCTTAAGACCTCCCGGGAGGCCACCTAAAAGATGGAGAAATAGTTGGCAATCTACCTCTTAGGAAGAGATGTAGAGGAAGCTTCAAAATTAACAGATCGACAGATCTCCAAGAAGCAGAAGAAGAAGAAGGATTTTTTATAGCTTGATTACAGCATAATTGAAGAAATAAAAACATTAAACACATTAAAATACAAAAAAGTAGTTAAAAGACGGTTTAATAATTAAACGAGAATTAAAAAAGATTAAATAACAAAAAAACAAGCGAGCCTTACAATAGTCGCATATGATGTGTAAAATTAAATATCTCACCTTAGTAATAAGCAATTTTAAAATTATTTAAAAAAAAAATGGGTCAGGTTTTATTTGAAATGATTTTTCATAATAATTATTTTTATTAAAAATTGTATTTTATTTAATTGACACTGACAGTGATAGATATCAACCTCAAAATTTAAAAGAGATAAATTTTGTAATATTTTATTTGAATAATTATTTATTATTACTTACTGAATTTTTATCAATGATCTGCACTTTATTGAGATTTATTATCAACAGTAAATATTTATTTTTATAGTTTACGCATATAACAGCAAACTTAACACAAAATACGCTCGGACAATTTGGTGACGTCTATCTGATGGCCAACTCTAACCGCAAGCTCATTCGTCAAATTAACTCTCGGAAAATTGGTTGACATCTATCTGATGGCCAACTCTAACCGCGCTCATTCGTCAAATCATCTCTCGAAAAATTGGTAAAGAGAATACTCTGTACTTAGGTATATAGAAAGTATATCCTATTTTTTACAGACAATCAGAAAATGTAGTAAAATACATGGTTTCCCATAAGGAAAAATATTACTTTGATACGCCATACTTTATTGGGACATCTTGAATATTTTAAAATAATTTTATAATTTAGCCTTTATCAATATATAAGATATGTTACAAAATTTTTAAAACTTTTACCATTTGCCTATAACCTTCCATCTCGCTGCTTGTGATTCTTACTGTAAAAAATCGTTTTTTACGCGATTTTTTCGGTTCTGACAAAGATTTAGCAAATGTTTACCGTTTAACACCATTAAAATATGATACCATTCAGAAGGCTGCCCTATGGTATGGATTTGTTAGCTTTATATACGTGATAAATTCGGATAATGGTGTTTGGAAAAAAAATCCTTCATGTGTAAACATACCAAACTATACTTATAAAAAAGAAGTTCCTGAGAATAAATAAACAACTCCCACGTTCGTGATTTAAACGGTCCATTTGACATTACGGTTACTAATTTCCATCCTCGCTAACGCCTGTTTCGATTCAGAAACGCATTTATTGTCAGTCAGTCACACAACTTGTACACGCACTAATTGATCCTTTCTGCTAAATCCGGGATAAGGGACAACTTAAGGACAACTAACAAGTATTAGCTATCAACGTCGCTACAAGGGCGAAGGGATATCTATTGCTACGAGATTGGGCCTCTTGTCATAATGTTAAGATGGATTATGTCGAGATTGAGATGTATAGAAATGGAGATTCAATAGGATCGATGGAAATGGCTTCCTTTTGTAATGTGTTACTCTTGATATTTGTATATGGTAATTAGAGAAGTTTGATTACAATAAAATTGGACTGGTAAAACGGTAATAGAAGTAAAATTGGGTATTACAACTAAAATAAGGATGCAAACTAAGTATGCATTCATTAAAAAATAAACATCGGGAACCTTGGCATTGGTATAATTAATTTTTAATGTGAGTGTATAAATTGTACATACTAAATCGATAATTTTTTAATGTATACAATGTAATTATTAAATGTATAATTATTAGAGAATAAGTAAATGACTTATACTACTTTTTTTACCACAACAAGCAGATAATAAAAACGGGCAGTCACTTTCCGCGCGCTGGTAAGGACCATACTACAACCTGAAGGATTTAAATAGGAATACATCTTTTTTTATTTTTGGATTGATACCGTTATCTATGTCCGATGTCTTAGATGCTCTGCTTCCTTTGTTTTAAAGAATTAATGGTAAAAAACTCTGGTTAGTTGACCATTTACAGAGAAAGCAAAACTTATCCTTAGAGAGAACCGTGAGATTCCAGATGTCTCATCTGTTTGTTTAAAAAATAATAAAGCCTTTTTCACATAAAAAAATCTTTTAAAAATTAAAAAAATAAGTACAACTTAATAAAACATAAAATATATAAGGATCTGAACATTCAGGAAAAGCTTAAACCGTCGGTTGGACAGATTACTTTATGTAAATTAAAAAAATATGTTAATTTAAAAGTTATAAAAGTTTTATTTACATAAGGCGAACTTTAAAAAGAAAAACACGATCCTTACTTAAAAAAAAGCTACAAAAAACTAACTTAAAATTATTTACAAAAACTAATTATTATTATTATTACAAAGTATAGCTTGCATATTTTGTAGATGTGTTGGTGAATTGTCTGAAAAAAACATGTTTTATTACCTACGGTTACAATTTTAATGAGGAAATGCCCTAGACCAGTTGTCTAACTCTTCTGCTTTGAATTAAGTAAAGTGTTGAAACAATATATCCCATCAAAAATATAAATGTGAAATGAGAGCCAAGTTCAATGGTCAGTCCTGAAATATATTTATAACAACATAAAATATTTCATAACAACTTAAAATATCATTTCTTTTAATAACTAAGGATAATATATAGAAGTCTATGGTATGACTTGTCTTGGTTAAGTTGGAATATACGAATTATTATTAAGTACATACCTACTAAACCAGCCAGCCCTATGTTCGATGGCTAGTTTTTACCAGCAAGCCGAATTTTCGGAATAATAAAATAAGAACTTATAGCTTTAAAACTTGCAAAGGCTATAATATAATTCGTTTATTCGAACTAGCCAAGTCAGACCTTGGCACCCATTTATATCTCACTTTTTTTGTCGTTGAAGTCAACAACCAAGGCATATATCATAATATTGAACTTGGCTCTCATTTCACATTTATATTTTTGATGGGATATCGTTACTTTTTGTACAAAAATTATAAGTAGGTACTTATTCATAATAAAATTAATACCAAATAGTTTTTGATATCCTACTGTATTTTCCTACGTTTACGGGGTATAATTGTCTTTTTTGTATTATTTTCTATATTTTCTTGTATAATTAATACTAAATCCTAGTTAATAATGTAATAAATACGAGTTCAACTATACTCTTAGTTATAAGTAGTTATAAGTACTAAAACATATGTTAAGATTAAAATAAAATAAAGGGTAGTATTTCACTCGTTATGTATATTCACGTAAAGACCTTAAAATCCGCATAAAGACCGGTTGTTATTAATTTTGATTGCTGATTCTTACATTACAGGTACTTTAAGTAAGTTTTCCTAATAGAATCAATTAATTAAAAAATTATAATAATATAATAAAAAATTTCTAGTTTCTGATTTATTCCTTTGTATTTACCCAATTCCTATCTGGATGCAAAATTTAAACTACCTTAGATAAAAGTATCCTTAAAATATCCCCCAACTGCTTAAAAATCCTTTAATTTTCGGCAAAAATCCATCAATATGGCAATTCTAGAAAAATAACTTATAAAATTTAATCCGTTTAAAGAAGTCAAACTTAACTGAAAGTATAAAAAAATACAACAGGTACGTACATACATTATTGTCTTTAAAATACTTTAAGAAACAACAAATAATTATAAATGTGTCGAAGTAATAAAAAAAATTAAAATTTAAAGCTTAGCAATTGGTTGTAAAACTACAAACTTATAATTTATAAAAAAATTTTAGTACCAATAAAGTAATCTAAAAGTATAAGTTATTAAAATAAAATTGTAACCGTTTTTATAATAATAATAAAAACCACAATATTTAAACCTGAGGGAAAAACAAAAACGTTCCCCCGTAAATAAAACAGTTTGTGACGTGCTAGTCACAATTATTTACCAAAAGCACCGTATATACAATGACATTAATGGTCCTAATACAATTATGGAGCCCTTAATGGATTTCATCCCTAATTATTGACGTTTTACCCTGAAGCTTGTTAGGGATCCTGATTTGGGATTTTTTTCCTAGAAGGGTGGCGCAGATTTTTGGTAAAAACGTTAATGATGATTGGAGACATTGAAAATTGTGTTTTTTTTCAACTGTATTTGATAATTAATATAAAAAATATACCAAATTAAATTAAAAAAAATAAAGTTTTTTTCATTACTTACAATTTATTTATAAATAGGATAAACATAAATTTTTTGACAAGTATCCAAAGGACATGTAACAAATAACCCAGTTATAATTAGCTTTTAAATTATAGTTATTGTAACTAATATTAATGTGAAAAATCACAGGTTTTGTTGAGATCATATGGAGTAAAACGTTGTGGAATTAAATTATAAGCAAGTTTATTTGGATGATTTTGTGTAACTTACACCTAAAGCATATTTCACGAATATACGGTAATTTCGGATTATCGTTAAAAACTTGATATCCAGTATTCAACTGTACATTTAAGTGGTAGGAAAGTAAATTTCCCTAATATTTTTAAAAAAATTTCGTTGGTAACGAATTTTATTTTATAAGGGAAATAAACAGTCAATATTTTTATTTGTTAGCACGCTTAATTTTGCAACCAAATCTGTTTTTAATGACTTTATTTGTTGTAAATAATAAGAAAAGTAGGTAAGCAATCCAAACAAATTTCACTAATTTACTAAGCTATTAAGCTTTAATTTGGCTTGTTGATTTATTTTTGTTAGATTTCTAGAAAAGTAATTAGTAATCTTGAGTGTATGTATACCTAATAGACCGCGAAAATGCCGCGACGTGTTTTAGAAGTAGATGCATTATTATTAAATGTAGAAGCTTATTATGCTGCGAAAAATAACAATATCGGTCTGTTGCTACTATTTTTATCTATACGTAAGCGTATGTGTGATGCGATGGGTATTGGTAAAACAAAATTAACCTTAGTTTTAAAAAGTGTGAAAGATGGAAATACTGTACAAACAGTTGAAAAATATAAACCATGCTGACATCCAAAGACTGTTGACTTTTCGGAAGCTTACCAATTTGAAATTCGCGACATTGTGTACAAAATGCGCAAAAAAAGAACACGTCCCTTTAGATTTAATAAAAGAAAAAGATGTATTTGAAATTTCTAGAAAGAGTCTTTGGAGAAATTTGAAACATATAGGGTTTAAGTTTAAATATGAGGACAACCGAAAGGCTTTGTGTGAAAAAGCTAGAGTAGTGTATAAAAGAATTGAATTTTTGAGAAATTATACTCACTGTAAACAGAAATGCTTTTTATTTGTTTATCTGGACGAAACTTGGATTTATGCTTAAGGTGGAACAAAAAGAATTTGGTAGGACGAAAGTCTATAAAACACACGGTGAAGGAAAAAGACGCATTATTGTGCATGCAGGTGGAAAGCATGGTTTTGTCGATTGGGCAAATCTTTTGTTTTCGTTAAAATCAAAATCTGCCGATTATCATGACAATATGGATATAGAGATGTTTGTGAAATGTTTAAAAGAGAAACTATTACCATCGTTACATAAACCATCTGTCATTGTATTAGATAATGCTCCGTACCATTCGGAAATTTTAAATAAGCAACCAACAAACTCCTTACGGTACAGAAAATAAAAAAATTATTAACGGACGAAAATATTTCATTTCCACAGTATTGCTTTAAGCTGGAATTATTATCGATAACTAAAAGGCACGAAAGAGAAAAAATTTAAAAAGTGGATCAAATAATACTTAGTTATGGACATGGTGTGCTAAGACTTTTGCCTTATCATTGCCAATTTAATCCCATTGAGTATATTTGTAGAATATGCAAAACCTACTATGACAATCACATTGGATCTATCTAATGGTTACAGTGATAAGGCTGTTTTGAAAACCTGGCAACGAGCACTTAATACTGCCACTTCTTAAATTTGGGAAAAATATGTCACAAAATATAAAAATTTAATGAACGAATAGTGGGTTCGTGAAAACCGCATTAAAGCAGTTAATCATGTAATCATTTACAATCCGAATGAGGATAGCGACGACAGTAATTCCGATTATAATGACTATAAATCTGATAATACCGTAAGTACTACAAGATTAAACATATTTATTTAATTTGTACCGATATTTATTATCCCTTTTAACATTATTAAATATATGCCTATTTATAACTAAAAAACTTATCGAAAGCTTGGTGGTATATTTCTATCAGGATGCCTTTTATTAACTTGAGCTTGAGCTGTTCCTCGAGCGCATTTGTTATGATGACCGTAAATAAATATTATTTAATTATTTAATAATTAACTAAATATACTATTAATATTTTTAAAACAAAATGTCAAAAAGGGGACATATTTTTAGAAACAAGTTAATTAATCCCTAATTAGACATTTACCTATCCAACAGCGGCGTAGGTCGTTTTTGTTATGGTCTTATGTTATTTCACAAAATTTGTTGTTATCAGCAAAATAATTCGATGAAATAAATTTTTGTTTATATGGCTGATTTGCATTTTTCTTGAATTTTCATTTAATATATTATATTAATATATTAGGTGGGGGTTGCTATTTGATATTTTTAAGAAGGGGTAGTGGATATTAAAGGGGTGCCACCTGAAATCAGCAAAATAACATTTTTAAACCTTTGGCTTGATTTAAAATTCGACGTGTTTTTTGTTTTTATTACATTTACGCAATGGACTGGCTGGTTTTGAAATGAAAGCACTATATATTAGAAATCAATGATTACAATTCAAACATTTTGTGATTTTTTGGTTTATTTTTGCTTATTTTATCAAACAAATATTGTGGGTTCATTGGTGGTGATTTTTGACTTTGTAACATTGGAGCATCTAGTCCATTAAAAAAAATCAATAAAACATATTTATTTCTCTCATGTTATCTCAATTATTTAAAAAGTTAACACTATATTTATCTTAAATGTAATCCAGTTTTAACAAACAATTAATTTTAAATGAAAAAAATCAAATAATACATTTAAGATTTAAGTATAGAAAAGGAGGGTAATTTGTGGCAGTGGTACAACTCACAACACAAACACATTAAGAAGAAACCAAATCATATTTTATTGAAGTACGCAGCTGATACGCTGTTTGCCGTCAGAAACAGACATGTGCATAAACTTTGGCGTAAGAGCTAACAGAAACAAAAAAAACAGCACAAACTGCAAACTAAAAAAAATGCTTTTTTTAAAACATACACGGTATTATAAATAATATGATAGGGTTTGTGCTTTTGTTGATAACCCACTTGTAAAAAACATTTTTATAAAGTCCAACTACAACGATTATACCTAAATGTAAAAAAAATCTTTAAAAAAAAGCCTTTTAAAAAAGATCAGCATTTCCAATTAATCAATGTGCCACTTTTACATTTTAATTATTGGCGGTCGGTATTGACGGTCGCATCCAAGAGTGGAACCGTTGTGTTTCTATTTTTTTCATTTCTCCATACCTTTTTAGTGCTTTAAAGCATTTTTGGCCAGTGTTTTTTTAGTAATTGCCCGTGAGCTGGGAGAAATTTTTAATTGGAAAATCATTTAATTACAAACTCGGGTTGATATCCGCAATGACAATACCAATAATTCAATACCTTGGATAATTAATGATACGAGAGTTATTTTCTGTAAAAAAAATTAAATTATTGTAAATTTTTTAACAAAATACTTTAAAGGACTAACTTTAATTTTAATTTTTAATTATACTAACCAGCAATTTGGTTAAAGTTCCAGCACAAGAAAGTCTGGACAAAAGACGCCGTTAGCGCTTCATTTACCGTTATCAAGTATATATCATGTAGCATTTACAAAAGTTCTAAGTACTTTGGACTAAAACATTTTAAATATTTTTATGTTTAAGTTGGATGGTATGCCTGACAGCTGTATTTCATGACTTTTCATGGTATAACTTCACATGCTACTAGGTCGTAGATCCCAGCTAAAATTTTAATATGACTTTACACAGTAATAACTTTTTGTTAATATATAGCTGGGATCTACGATCTATTAATAGTCTAAGAGCCGGTTGGAGATCGACCTTCACCCATTTGATAACCAGACGAGACGATACAATGGGCCAACAGGCCTAAGTGTCACCGGAAGCAATTGCTAGACGGACCTAAATAGGGGTGGAGTTTTTAGTGAGTAGACCTGACATCAGTCAGGGAGTCATAACTTCTCCGTAAAGGATTTTCTCCACCTCTGCAAAAAAAAAAACTAGACGAGACATTTTTTATCAAATGTCAATTATTTACAAACATGCCTGTGATAGCTTGCCGATCAAAAAGTATTTATGGCTATTTTTATTTAAATGAACTTTAATCAATTTTTTTTATAATCTTCACTCTTTTGATAACCGAAAAAAATTAATTTCAACAAGGTTGGATAGTTTTTAACATAGAGGATATGCCTTGGTAGGCTTGCCTACTTATTTTTGTTCATAGCTACCTGGAAAGCTATTACGAACAGGTAGGTTAGGTTAGGTATCATGTGAGTAGGGCGTGGTCGCCCCTCCACCGCGACCCTTAGTGGGTCTATTATGGCTCACCCCTAAGGGTTACAGTTCACCGCACAATCCAGCCCTTCTTACGAAGTTCATGGTTGTATCGGGTAAAAATTTTTTGAAATCGGTATGTTCTAGGTTGGTGAAACCAAATATGTTGAACCTTATTCTTCCTAGGCCGGGGCATGAACATAGTATATGTTCAGCAGTTTCGTCTTGCACGCAGCCTAAACCGACAGTCTGTTTGTTGGTTCAGACCTATCTTTCTGAGGTGGTAACTTAGACGACAGTGTCCTGTAAGCAGTCCCGTTAGAATACGCAGGTCATTTCTGCTCCATTCTAGGATTTGCCTAGTTGTGTTTCTCGAGGTTTTAGGCAAGAACGCCTTCGACTGAGCCTTCGACCCTGGTATATCGGACCAGTACGTATTTTCCTCTCCGCCCAGTCCGAAATAATTGTTTTGGCGGCACTTGTGATAACTCCAAAAACCGGTTCTGGTCCAGTGAGCACAGATTCGGCCCCCTGTTTTGGAATATTATTACCAGTGTGCATGCTCAAACGTAAAATATTTGAAAATCAACGTCAGCTGGCTTCTTTATGTATTTAAAGAAAAAAATTAATATTGAAAAAAAACCTTGCTAATTGAAAATTATTAATACAAACAAGAATTTTTATTTCCATTTTTGACAACATTTTCAAATTCTTCTTTGTGGAGTGATAACCAACAAAATCTAGCGATTCATTGCCGAGCTGAATATTTCCATATTTAAAGTTTTGTTTTTTAAAAAGCCAATTTTAAAAAACATATTTTAAATGAATTATCATCAAAATCAATAATAGATGTTTTTGAATCACCTCGGACGGTCCACTTTCTCTCTCGCACAAATTAAATTGCTCCGATTCTAAAACTTCGAAGCCTGGCAATAAAATTCCAAGAACGGTTTTTTGCAGGCAAGTCTATACGATTAATTTTGTAATAAAACTATCTTTCTTTTGATATTAATTTTTATTGGTTATTAGATCATAGGCATGTTCGTAAATAAATGATATTTGATAAAAAATGACTCATCTGGTTATCAGATGGGTGAAGGTCGATCTCCCACGGTCTCATCTACTATAACCAATACATATTGGAAAGATTTAATTTCAAATATTTTTTGTTATATTTTTTTATAAGTGATAAAAAACACGTTACTGACAAAACGGAAAGAAGCTTTTAACAAGGTTTAATTCTTCTTTAAATTCGGGCACCACTGCAACCAAATCATGACAGGATTTTAAAAATAAAGAAAAAAGTTCACACCAAAAATTTTAAATGTTACACTTCTTCGTATTTTTTTTCTCAATTGTGTAACGTATTGATTCGTCGACCCAAATGTTCAACCGAGTTTAATGGAGGTAGTTTTAATTCGAATTATAAGGGTTTATTTTCAGGACTCTTGACACATTTCTTTCATTAGCACAAACTTTTCTTTCCAGAGGTTTTTTACTGCCGATCATTTTTTTATCCGACGCTGCAGATCGGGGAAAAAATTGAGATTCGGCTTTAGTCATCAAAAAGTACGGGGAGTTCACTCGTCTTTTTTTGTAAATATGCAGCCGCAGATTTTATTTGACTAAGTGGAAAGTTGTTTGAAAAAATAGACAAAAATTTGTTTGCAAATATTTCCATTGTAAATAGTAAAACTTTTTAAAATAAATTTATTCAATGCTAAATAAAAGCATAATTTATAATGAACGTATAAAAAGATGCCACGTTTTTCTTTTGGGAGAAAAAGTGTTATTATCTATATCAATATTGACGACGCTGTAAATCGTAGTTCCACTAATATGATTTGGATTTTAAATAAACTCCTTAAAATACTTTGGAAGACACACGTTGGTTATTTTATTAATAATTAACTGTTCACTCTTAAGCATCAACTCGAAACTGGTGAAAATCCACTTAGTCTCTTTATCCAGTCATTCTGCATGGTAACTTATACATTTTATCTGTTATACTTCTTATATTCTTGACTTTTAATAGGACACTATTTTAGAGTTGTAAATTATTATGTATTATTATTATCAGTTCGTAATTGTTAATTTGTCGTTCTGCTGAATTTGGTCACCTTGTATTGTTTGCTTTTTAGGTTAGGTTAAAACGGTGGTTCGGAGGAAACCCACTTAGGCCTTTTGGCCCATTGTGATACAGTAATGGACGGCGGTGCCTTTCCCACCTCCTACCGTGAGAACCAGTTTGAACTTTTAATAAAAAGTGTAAGGTCTTTAATGCTAACTGAGCTGAGATCAGATAAGTCATCAAAGTTCGGTTGCCCTAGTATAGAAAGCCGTTTTCTGACTAGGGCAGGGCAGTGGCAGAAAAGATGAACCATTGTTTCTTCCTCCTCCTCATCGTGACAGCTTCTACAGAAGTCGTGTCGTAGCTCTGCGATTTTCATGCGCCGTGCATAGGATCCAGCTGCCCAGTGTCCTGTTATGGCAGTTTGCAATTGGTACTCCTTGCTGAGATAAGACAAATACAGCTAGAAGGTTGGTGTTCTCTCTTGCTAGCTTGTCCGCCTTACAGTTGCCTGGTATGTCCCTGTGTCCGGATATCCAGACAATGTGAACTCTAAACTTAGCTTCTAGCTTATTCAGGGCGGCTCGGCATTGCACCGCTGTCCTGGAGGTCAAGTAGACTGAGCTCCGTGATTTGATAGCAGCCTGGTTATCGCAAAGAATGGATATCTCGCTGAACTTTTGTTCATTGCGGAGTGTCCAGACAGCTGTCTTGGTAATGGCTATCATTTCGGCTTGATTCATACTACAATCAGGCAAACGAAACGACAGGCTAAGTGATGGATTTTCTGAGAAGACATCGCAACCAACTTTCCCCTCTAGTTTAAAGCCGTTCGTTTAAAATAATGCGCCCTGAGGTTTAACTAGATTCTCGGCCCAATCATTTCTGGATGGGATATCCAGGTATAGGTAGCCTTTGATCATAGGGGTAGGTTTAGTGTGGTCAGCTTGCTTTTTAAGTTCTTTTCTTAAGTCCTTTTTATTCCCTATGTTAGGTTAGGTTTGGTTTTACGTGAGTGGGCGTCGTAAGACCTTCCAATCACTTCCCTAGAGGTTACAGTTTTCCGCACAATCCAGTTCTACTTAAAAAGTTCATTGTTGTATGAGGTGAGATTATCTTTAATTTGGAAGGTTTTACTAAATTTATTAAATTTCTTCCTAAACAGGGGTATAAACATAGTATGTTACGCTGCAAACTAATAGCAAAACCAACAGTCCGTTTGTTGGTTTGGATCCTTCCTGCTAAGGTAGCATCTTAGATGACAATGTTATGCAAGCATTGTTGTCAGAATTCGCAGGTTATTTCTACTAGATTCCAGGATCTCCTTGGTTGTGTTTTCTATGGGTTTATGTAAAAACGCCTTCAAACATGTCAACCCTGGTAGAGCAGACCAGTTTTATAAGAGCTATATATTGATATTACGCTCTACGTACCCCATTTAGAGAGTTTTATTCTTTGCACATAAAAATTCTATTAAAAAACCACCAATGAGTTAACAAAGCGCATTTTAAATAAAATTTAGCATTTGCAACATTTTTTTGATCACCTTTTATTCAACAATTTTACTTGATTGTCGTTGTAAACACGTTTTTTAAAAACCAAGCAAATATTTTACAAAACAGGCCCGGTTAAGCCGAACAAACATTTCCTGTACATATTATTCCACTTTTCATGAAAATCACAATGGAGCAGCTCATATCAAAATCGACGACGCGTTAAAACAGCTTTAATGTATAAATCATCATACTTTCCAGCATATCTCTATAATCCAAAATTTAATTTGTTCATGAAACATTTCTATTTTGAATATTAAATGACCGTAAATTTGAAAAGCCTTATTATACATTATTCAGTAGTTATGTAAGCTCGTGACAGTTCCATTGCAATAAAAATCACATAGACCCATTAAATTTGAAAATAAATATAAACCAATAAAACAATAGTTTTTAATTATACCCACACAAAAATATTATGTAACAAAGTTCCTTATCGTACGTTGCGGAAACCGGGGCTAGCCAGCAAAAACTGTGCGTTACAAGAATGCGTTAGTCGCTATCTCTCTTCCTCTACACTTGTGTATTCTGACTAAACCAATCATTTGAATTCGTATATTTGGTAGAGATAATTTATATAACGTTATTAATTTGTATAATCTAATTAAAAAAATGAAATAATATTTTTTGGGTATTTATTCTTGATCCGTTGACATCTACCATTAACAATGACGTTTATTAGTTATAAAAACGTTAACGGTTAAAAAAAATATGTAGTTAGACTTTTAAATAGGTCTTAAAAGGTGATTGGGATTTAGAAAAGCAATTTGAATTAGTGTACAGCAGTGTGCGGTAAGTTTATAATATGTTCAAATATTAAAACTAAAAATTAATAAAAGTTATCACATTATACATATTTGTAAATGTATTTTGATATTAATTTTTTTAATTGAAAAGTATTGACAAAACTTTTATGTTTTACTTGTTGTTTTACTAAATGAAATTTTATTTGAGCTTTAGTTTGTTAAATAATAGTATTGATTTATATCTTATTAATGTTACCTTACTTTTCTTATTGTTAGTTATTTAAAAAAAATTTACGTATTTTGAGGTATATACATAAATTTCGGGTATAATTAACTTGGATAATTTGCTAATATTTATAACAATTACAAAGTTGACTGGTTCAAAAGTAAAAGTTGATTATTAACTTAAAACATATTAGTTAGGTACCACGGCCTACCTCACCTATCCTACCTATTGTTATTTAACATTTAATTACATATTTGTCGAATAACGTAAGGAACTTCGTTCTTATCGGGTGTCTAATGACACCACACGGCTTGTTTGTAGTAAAAGCAAATGTATTTATCTAAACAAAAAAAATCACAGGACTCAAATTTGCCATAGCCGCGAAGGCCAAATAATTCACCTTTGCTAAAGTCTAGGATACATTTTAAATCTAGCTAAGTAATCGTAATTTAACAAAGAAAATCGTGCTTTGTTTGTCTTGATTGTTTGTTAGCTGTTAAACTGTAATAAAAAATTTCTTTTAACGAATTCTCAAGTATATCGGATTCGAAGGTAATCCAAAAAGTTGTGCTTTATTATCAAATTGCAAAAATAAGATTGTTGGTGAACAATTCCTAAATGCTTTAGGTTAGTAAAGTATCTAATGGAATAAAAAGAAATTTATTATTAACCTTTTAATTTAAAGTTAAAAAAATGAACAAATTATCTACTAGAAAAAACTGCAGGATTTTGCACTTTTATACCTAGTAAATATGCAATAAAGGTACTTGTCACTAATGCTTTTGGCATATTTTAGTTTTAAGAATATGGATAAAAGAAAAGGATAGACAAAATTCTTATGAAATTTTTTTCTTTTATAGTGCGGTACCACAATATTAAATACATAAATATAGTCACGCCTTTTTCCCGTAGGGGTAGACAGAGACCACTCTTTGACTTGCTACGATTCTTACACACATCTTTTGCTTTCTCTACTTTCATCAGTGCTCTTATACATGCTCGTCAGTTGATGGTACTCTTGACCAGGCCTTTCTTCAAAACAATGTTGATCTGATCGAGATATGTTCGCCGACGTCGACCTCTACCGACTTGTCCATTCACGCTCGCTTTAAAAATGAATTTCGTCAATTTTTTTGATCCATCCTTTCTACGTGTTTAAAACATCTAAGCATTCCATCATCTATCTTTGTAACCACACCTTTTTTTACACTACAGCACCCCCTTATCTCACTATTCATTACTTTATCCCATCGAATCACTCCGGCTATACTTCTCAGAATACTCATCTTCGCAGCAATAATCCTATTTTTGTGCTGCTTCTGACAAACCCAACATTTACTACCATACATAAGTGTAGGAACCAACACTCCTCTATGCACGTGCCTTTGTTGACACTTTCTTGCTGTTCATAAAGCTATGCAGTGCCCCGTTTATTTGTTTTCCAACATCCTTTGCTCAATGTCACTGTCATACTTTTCATCTCTCGTAAATTTTGAACCCAAGTATACAAACTCATATACTTATTCCACTCCTTCTCCCTTAATTAGAACTTCACAGTTTGTCATGCTTTCTTCTCTTTTTAATTTTCAACGCTTTGATTTTCAGGGCATCATGCATAACATTAACCTTAAAATATTTATAATTATTGTATTTTGGGGCATTTCATGTGTAGTGAGCAGAGGAAAAAATTCGAGGTCCTGACATTTGTTTATATTAGACCTACATATGCTTCTAGATGGTATAACCGTAAACACATTTTTTTTGTATGGGGCTGAATTGCAAAGTTATCGGCTTTAAAAAAAATAAGGTTTTTAAACAGAGGATTTTTTGTTAACTATTTTTCAAATCAATCAAATTGTTAATTAAATAACGAGATGATTTGTATTGAAAATTTACTGTTTTATTTAATTTTTAAATCAGATGTGTTTTTTTTTTCTGCACAAAACCGGAAGTAAAAATTTTAAATAAGAATTTAAATAACTTTAACTATTTTTTTTAATTATTTTAAATGCAACGATCTGCTACCAATGAGTCCATATAGCCCAAAGGCTACCTAATAATAATAATTTAAGCCTACACAGCTCAAATAGTAATTTGTTCATTTTTTTCCAGGTTTAAGAAGCTGCGCTCAAATAATCTTTTTGGTTATTGTATTTAATCTAGAAGAGAAAATTTTTCTTGATTAACTGCACAAGACCACACATTTGAACTTGTAGTTTCAAACACCTAGACTTTTTAACAAGAAACAAATCCTGTAGATAATAAAAGTAATATTTATTAAAAAGTCCACAGTACTTTTATAAAGTCATCATATCAGTGAAAAGTTTCCAAAAATACTTGTAACACCATTAACCCATCCGTTTAAAAATGCTTTAAAATTTCTGCTAGTTACTGCAACAATTCCAAAGGCAATACCCTTAATTTCTACAGTGACACCCCTAATTCCACTTCCTACTGAGTAAAAAAAAAGGCGAACAGCACAATACAGTAAATTTAAGGTTTATCATACATTGGCTGTGTTGTGCTGTAGTTCGAATGGACGAATAAGTGCATTAGGCTAATTGCATTTGGGTTCATTTGTCCTGAAACTGCAGTTACAATGAACGCGGGCCCGTATTGTGTCGGTGTAATTCGGAAAAGGGAAATAGCAATAGGAAATTAGATACAGAATTATTTTTCTTTTGCTTAATTTCGAGGGGTAGTCAATGGGTGGTGAGTCAACTGAGACGTCGAATGGGGGATGAAAGATTCTTAATTGAGTAAGAGTCGCAATAAACATTATTTACTATCGCCAAATGGGATCTTGGTGCGTCATTAATTATTATACAAATCGCATGAATTATTCAAAGAAATATGCCATCAATCAATCATAAGAGGTGAATTTATTACTAAACTTGCCTTATCAACGCTTTTGCTAGGAACAATGAATTTCCAAACCAAAACAGGAGATTGCTAGCAGCATCTCTAAAAATTATTTATAACATTGCACCAGTCAACACAGAAAAAATGTCTCGTTTTGTTAATCGTTTTTAATTAAATTAAAGACTATGATAATGAAAACAAAAAAAGTTTTTTTCTAGCAGCTTTTTGTTTTAAATAACACAAAAATAAACTCCCAGTCAAAATTAACACAACGACATATTAAATTATAAAATTGCTATAATGAATTATTTATATATTTTATATGGTTGAGGGTGCGGTCGTGAAAAATTTTCCTGCATAGGCAATTAGAATTTAAGTCCATTTTGCCGATTCTTCCTTAATACTCTCTCCATAAGCTTGGTGCTCTCTATGTTAAGATCTAATGCGCTCATGGGGATCTTAATAACCTCCTTCGGTCCGCAAAATTGCACTCTGAAGAATTTATATCTCAGCCAGGCTAGTTCCTTGCAATCGCACAGTACATGTTCTGACGTTTCTGTGGCCTCCTCATCACACCTGCGATAGCTGTCGTCTTCTACGAGGCCGAATGTTTTCGAGTGACTCCTAAGCCGGCAGTGCCCTGTAATCAGACCCACCATTTTTCCTAGTTGTCCCCTGTTTAGTCCCACCAGTTGTTGGGCATCTTGTCAGGTCTCACCAAGAAGATGTGGGCCAGACGTGCCTTGGGTTCGTCTCTCCACAGCTTTCTGTGCTTCCTGTCCTAATATGAGCGGATTTCCGCTTTAACGTAGCATTCTGCTACTCCATCTGCGCGTCCTGGCCCATAGAGTATCTGTGACGACCCTTCTAGCGCCTGACTATCCGAAAAAACACATTTTTTTTTGCTTACATAGCCTCTGTTGATGTTTTACTGTGCACAGACCAAAATGGCCATAGTTTCTGCCTGAAAACCGTACATTCCTCCTCCAGTGCCACACTTAGTCCCCTTCTTAAGTCTCGTAGCCATATCCCATATATAATGAATTAATTTTAATAATTTTTATGGACATTGGTTACATTAAAGTTAGAAAAAACTTATTCGAATTCTTTACAAGTGAATAAGCTGCAATATTTTTCTATAGGATTGGAATTAAAATTATTCTTAACAAAATTGTCGTGTTAAAAAAAAATATGGTGTACATAGGACAAAGTAGGGAAGTTAATGTTGGAAATGCCTTACTAGTAGCGTGTGTTGCCTCATCTACTTCGGATCATAGCATTAATGCGTCTAGGCATGCTTCCTAAGCTGTGATAATTGCATTTTTCTCAGGTTTCTAGGTACAGGTATTTAATATTTAATATATTTTTTTAAATAACCCCATAAATAATCGATCGGATTCAGATCCAGGCTTTTTGGTGGCTACTGCATAGCTGGCATACCATATTAAATAATATAATCAAGTACCTCCCAAGCTATGTTAGGTCGAGCGTTGTATTGCATAAACAAAAAATTGGGTTCCAAAATAGGACCGAAAGACATCACATGTTCTATTAAAATATTCTCAAGATAGTGATTAGCATTCATGGATCTCGTACGAATAAGAACTAATTATGTGCGAGCGTCAAAGCATATTTACCCCAGAACATAACAGAGCCACCGCTGAATAAAACTAAAACCAATTATTTTAATGTTCATTTGTTTAATAGGTAAGCAAAATATTCACCATTTTCTTTTTTAAGAGCCTTAACAAATTGTTTTATAATGCCGAGTTTAATATGAAGCGGTAGCAATATCATTCGATCTCCCATTTTTATATAAAACCTTTAACGTCATTACAGTAAAATAAATTCTCTTTATTGGTAAAATCTGTTTCTCAAGTACGATAAAATGTCATTTTCGTATCTGGTATAGGTAATTCTTTGTCTTTTAGACGGGATGCCAAAATTTTAGACAAATCTTTTGATAAATTTAAATCGTATAGCTCATTCTGATTAAAAGGTTAAGAATCTGTTACAATAACTCGCCAAATCATTTTTGTCCTGAATGTAGAATTCCTACTTGACCATTGTCGTAGGGGCACAACACAATTTTGACATACAGTATTTGGCACCCATGTGATGGGTTAAACTTAAATAAATACGAACCTACCCACTAAATGTAAAATATAACAATATCTCAAAAACTTATACTGTTAGAAAAAAATTAGTATGATTTATGAAATTACCACACCAAAATACAATAATATGGATATCAATATTTTAGAAAAATTTAATATAATTGAAAATAATTATCATTAACACATTTTGTTGCCATTTTTACAAAAATTATTAGTTTTAAAAAATGTATACTGTTTTCAATAAATTATTTAAACAGAAACTAAAAAAAATATTTTGGTATAACAGTAAACCCCTTTAAAAGATTCCACCACCAATGATGGAACCTTTAATTTAAAACTGTCTCCATCAGCATTATTTATACTGCATTAAAGCTGGAAGTAGAGTTCCTCTGAGTTTGCGACGGTATGTTCGTCAGAAACAAAACAGAAGAGAACGGAATTCTGAGGCTGGAGTTCATTAATTTTCCAATGAACAGCTGTAGGACAGACTTCTGAACTCTCCAGTGGCGGGATTCCAAATAAATTAGGTTAAGGAGTGCGAATTTTGTAATGACATCCGATAAAAAAAAGAACATTTTTACAAAAATCCTCAAATAAGATTTAAAAAATACTCTCTCTTCGAGAAATTAAATTAAATACTAAAGATAATTTACCGATTAACGTAGGTCTAATAAAGAATTTTTCTTACTCAAATTATACTTTTTAAGAAGTTGTTTTTAATACAGAAGATGATGAACCTATTCCAGCAATAGAAAATCTGGTTTATTCCAAATAGCTGTAATTTTCGAAGGAAATAAAGTAAGTTGAGGTAGATTTAATATTGATACCATTTTAAAGCACTTATTAGTAGTAATATCCCAAGGACATTGATGGTAAATGAGAAAATTTTATGACAATCGAAAGCCGAAGGCTAAGAACTGTTACCAAGCAACGAGTTTAAAAAATTTGTCATAAAATTATGAGGCATTTGTCAATGTTTGAGGGATATTTAGCGGAAAATTATTTGACAAAAGAATTTATAACTTAACACAACGAAACATTTATTTATTTATAAAAAGTACAGTAAGTATAAGTACAATTATTAAAATTTACTTTTATTTAGTCCATCCATTTATTGTAGTTATTATAACAGGTACATTATCGTACCATTTGTCAGTTTCCTTTTTTCAGTGTCGGTTTGGTTTTAAGAACAGTCGTGGTGAGGTAATATTGTCGCCTCGTTTTGATATCAGTTTATAAAAAAGACGTACAGGGCTGCGTCTTTCACCACTGAAAACCAACCATTTACTACTCTAACAGCTTTTAAAACCACCTTGGCACTTTTTACTAAACATACATGGGTAGGTAGGCAGAGACCACTTCCTTACACTTGGTACGGTTCTTACACACATATTTTGCTTCCTCTACTTTCATCAGTGCTCTCATACATGCTCGTCGGTTGTTGGTACTCTTGACTAAACACCGAATTGTATTTAATCCGATTTGTTGGAAAGTCATAATTATTTTTCTTGATATGAAAAAAATCCACTAGACAATCAATTGCCTCTCCGCCTCGCCACGCTAATTCTACAGCAGCAATATGGTTAAATTAACGAATAAGACATTCAGGAGTATTTTTATTCCATAGTAATATTATTTTGTTAACTTCAGACAAATTTAACGAAACTGAACTGGACTTACGTTTACATGGACCTGCTTGTACTTTCTTCCTGATTGCATCGCGGGCATCTTAGGCTGGCTTAATTACTATATTGTTAAACGGTTCAATCATAATATTACAGTCATTATAGTACTTTTCTTGCAAAAGTTTGCACGAAACGTTCCACATTGTCTTCACCGTTGCTTCTTTAAATTCGGTCCCGTCTCTTTTTCTCATATTGACCGCCCAAACATTTGGTATCAACGCCAATTCTTCTAAGCTTCTATGTTCATTTAATTTATATTCTCGTTTACAGAAAAATTCCATAAATATTCCCCAAATATATTTGTGACTGTAATTTGTATTTCTGGGCATTTTTTCTTTGATTAGCGCATTTATACTTCAAACATTCGCATTGCCAAAACGTGGCATTTTGAAATTTACTTGAAATAAAGTTGTTAAACTCAATCGTGTTGTCATAGTGATTGATAATTGCATTAAATGCAATTATCAGTAGTAATAACCCAAGAACATTGATAATTGTCGAAACAATTTTATAACAGATTTCGAATCTTGTTGCTTGGAAACAGACCGACGCCGTAGGCGGAGGTCTGTTTCCTATAAGCAACAAGCTTGAGATAGATGTTATAAAATTTTTGAGCATTCATCAATGTTCGAGGGTTATTCGGATAGAAATTTTTTTGCTGATCGTGACTTATTGAAATATTTGAATTGTCAAAATCGAATTGAAAGGAAATGTAGGTATGTATCCATAGCAACATGAAATGATTTAGTGAAAAGAACCCATGGGCTCTTTTCAGTATAATTTTGTTTTGATTGGTTGTGTTCGATCAGATGACCACAAATTGACTGATTTTATTGGATATTAACTTGAGCAAAAAAATTTCAGTAGTAATAACCCAAGAACATTGATAATTGTCGAAACAATTTTATAACAGATTTCGGAAGCTTGTTGCTTGGAAACAGACCGACGCCGTAGGCGGAGGTCTGTTGCCTATAAGCAACAAGCTTGAGATAGATGTTATAAAAATTTTGAGCATTCATCAATGCTCGAGGGTTATTCGGATAGAAATTTTTTTGCTGATTAAGGAAATAAATACAGAGCAGAAACAATCCTTAAAAATCGACGCCAATTCTTCCACCGTCCGATTTCCATCTAATTCATATTTTCTTACATCACAAAAGTCCATGAACGCTTTCCACACAAAATTTTTATTGGGTCAAAATCGAATTGAAAGGAAATGTAGGTATGTATCCATAGCAACATGACATGATTTAGTGAAAAGAACCCATGGGCTCTTTTCAGTATAATTTTGTTTTGATTGGTTGTGTTCGATCAGATAACCACAAATTGACTGATTTTATTAGATATCAACTTGAGTAAAAATTTTTCAGTGTAATGTTGACATGATTGGGTAAAATTGTTTCATATGATATAAAATGACAAAATTTGAATGGTTGTAAGAACTGTCAAAAAGTCTCTCTCAGGTTATTAATTAAATGTGGTTATCATTCAATAAAAAAATGTACATAAATAATTCTCGCTGATATAATGTAAGTAGATTATTCCTACTATAATAATGTTTTGATTGGCTAGAACGTATATGAATTAATGCACAAAAATTCAAAACCTAATTGTGATTCAAGTACAAACGTTACAATATGTGGCGTCTTAACATCATCATCAGGTTTATTAAATTCAATTGGGGTTTGTTGTCATTATGAACTGTATTGAATTGATTTTAGTTTAATGAAGGAAAATGTGTTAGCCACGCATCTGGATAAAAAATACATGAACTGGTAGTGTTTTTTGTAAAAAAACACTGAACGGTAAAAAATCTCATATATATTTAAAAAGAAGAGAGATCATTGGGGAAATTTCAATTTTTAAATACTTTACGTGCAAGCTAAGTACCGAATAAAGTTTGGTTGTAAATCCCAACTCGACGAGATTTATATCTTTTGTCTAAACAGCCAAAAAAAGAGGACTAAAAAAACCTTTGTAAGAAATGCTTTGGCTCGACTTGCGGCCATAAATTCTCATTGGATATTTATAAGAATGTTTAGATGCACGTTTTCGTTATTTGTCTAAACTTTTTTTTGTCGAACTCACTCGAATTATAATATCGATTTAAGAGCTTCGGGAAATTTACTGTGATTTCCGAGAAATTGAATTCGAATAGAAAGTAAGGTTCTAATTTATTTCACCGGAAATACGACTATAGCTTATTCGCAATAAAAAACGTTTTCTAAATTACCTGTCCAGCCCTGCAAAATAAATTTTAGAAAACAGTGGCATATTTTTATAAAACTCAATTTTTTAATACTACAAAAATATTTCCTTAAATCTTAATTTAAAATTTTTTTTAGGTATATAAATTAAAAAAATATATCACATTTTCTTTTAAAGTAATTAAATATGGTACTTTTAGAGGAGTAAAAAGTAAATGTACTCTATGCTTTAACATATGTTTCTAAAAAAGGTGACCCTGTCTATAGGATAGGTAGAAAGCTAAAAAATATTTGGAGTTTGCTTAGCAGACCAGACATTACTCTACAGATATTTCCATGGCAGATGCTCGAGAGAAATAAAAACTCTTGTACCAACTCTGGCCATTCGGCCGAAGAACTCGGCACGCTGATCAGTCTCACCCATTTGTTCTCAAGATTGACACTACAATGACCAATCTTCATCAAGAGTCCTGTTTTAACAGGGCTGCTACGGAATTAAATAAGCTTTTAAAATCAGTTTTTCCAGAGGAAAAAAAATTATTAATAAAAATTATGAAGTAATAACCAAATTTTTTTTCTTCATCGCCCTTTATCTCGAATACGGATGGCGTTACGAAAATTTTTTACTAAGCAAATTCCAATTATTTTTTAGATTTCTACCTATCCTAGAGACGAGGTCACCTTTTTTTTGAAACATCATTACTTTATACCAGCATCGGTTATTACTTCATAATTTTAAAATCAAAATCTTCCGAAAACGGTACACAGTTTCGAGTTTTACCAAGAGTATCTTTTTGGTGTAAAATTAAATGGTGTTTAAGTTCATTTGAAATTTTGATTAATAAATCTAACCTTGAAAAAGTTATGTTCAATACTACTTGGTACGAACCGTGTAACTAGCGCCCTCTATGAGAGTCGGATATGAAAACAAATTCATGGAATATATCCGTTTCTAAAACATATTGGTATAAAATTTTATTACAATGTTTCCAGTAGTTTCGGCAAAATCGTAATAAATGTGTATACATTTTTTTTCTTCAACGCCCTTTATTTTGAATACGGATAGCGATACAAAAATTTTTTACTAAGCAAACCCCAATTATTTTTCAGATTTCTACCTATCCTAAAGACGGGGTCACCTTTTTTTTTAAACACCCCTAAAGACCAACAAACATTGTTCTTAAAATTAATGTTTTGTAAAAACCGCTGCAACTACACGAAAAAACAAACAAACGCAAATGCAAATATCGTGTTTTAAATAACATGCAGTGCCATCTATATCGGCATAGTTAGCAAAACCGCTGCTACTATTATAATTATACAAAAATTCAGACAACTGCATATAAATTTACTTGAAATCGGTAACTATCGTTACAGTAGAAAGTTAAAAAAATTTGTACTTTTGACGTAAGTTCAAACAAATGGTGTAGAAAAACATTTTTTGCATAATAGTAATATTTTAGTTATTTTATTTTTAACAAACAAATACTATTTTAATAAAAGTGACACTTTTCCATTTACAAATAATATGTTTTAACGATTCTTGATATCAAAGGACAATAGAAACACAAGATTTAATCCATTCTAATCTTTCAAACAATTCACATTCAATATCCAAAAGGAAATACCGTCAAAAGTAACTTATTTTAATGGGATTTTCCAATTTCTTCGAGCATCTGGAATAATAAGGTAAATTCAGAATGCAAACTTGGAGATAGGGATGATTGGATACTCTTTTAAAGATCGGAAATAAGAAGATACGCAAAAATAATGATGAATTTTTTTTTTAATACTGAATTTGTATTTAATTAATCAGCATATTCTAGTGTACTCCTTTTCGTAGTATCAAACTTTTTTATTATTTTTCCTTTTTGTTTATTGGTTATAGAGAAAAATCACGGAGTGGCCGACATCTATTATTGATCGTATGAACTTTATATATTATTCTTAGCAATTTAGGCATTGAAAGTATTATTTTTAAACAATATTTAGTGAAGAATTGGTGATAATAAACCACAAAATCCGAAAATGAGAAGAATAAAAATGGTGACATGGAGATAAAATCACGAAAAATATCTGTTCCACATTGCTTTACATATGGCAATTCGATTATATCTTTGCATAAATTTTCTTCAAATTCTAGGACAGCTCAAAAATGGAAGATGATCTTAAATCTTAAACGAGCATGTATGAGAGCACTGATAAAAGTAGAGGAAGCAAAAGATGTGTGTAAGAACCGTAGCAAGTGAAAGGAAGTGGTCACTGCCTACCCCTATAGGAAAAAGGCATAACTATATGTATGTATGTTTGTATTTATGGAATATTAGATGCAATTGATCAGTACTGTGTATTGTTAAATTATTGTAGACTTTTATTTTACCCCGATTTTTCCTTTACTGTCGATGCCATCAGTAGGAGTAAATCAGTCCAACGCATTTTAAAACACAAAAAAGGTAACTCCGAGAAAATTTAATTATAGTAAAAGATAAGACGGAAAACCGAAAAGGAAACAAGAAAATTAAACACTTCGGCAAAGTCGAAGTGGCACTTTGTTAACGTGGTATAACTACAAGAGTGATGTAATTAGTATAAAATATTATTGAAGTTACAAGAAGTTTGCCAGTTTTCATTACGTTTTTAGCATTTTGAAATAAAGCAACTTTCGAAACGTAAATATTCAAAATTGCGAAATAGTTTATGTATTCAATCGCTTTGTATAATGAACAGGAAAAATTCCACGTTTGGTTATATTTTTAATAAGTTTAATTATAGTAAAGGATCCGGAGTAAAGTCGACCTTCACCTATCTGTTTAATGGATAAAAATTATTTTATAAGTAATTTAGTATGTTAAAAATTATAAAAAAATGGTTTGCCTAAAAAAATCCTGGCCAGGTTATAATTAATTAAAAATTCAAAAATCACTTTTTTTTTTAATTTTTACCGATGAGTTTAACGAAATTTTTTTACACCAACCGTAATTACAATTATTGCGCAATAAAACTGCGCTTATTTTTAGGTTTAATTTATATATTAAACAAGTAGGTAAAAAAAGCTAGGACCAAAATACCTATTTATATCTGGAAACCCAATAGTTAGACCGGGAAAAATATAGGCAACCCTACGTTTACATATTCTATAGGATTTGTACTTACTGTGGGTGTAAATTTTTTTTGTTAAACTCATCGGTAAAAATTAAAAAAAAGTAATTTTTGAATTTTTAATTAATTATAGCCTGGCCAGGATTCTTTCAGGCAACCCATTTTTTTTATAATTTTTAACATACTAAATTACTTATAAAATAATTTTTTATTTTTAGACTATTATTTTTGTTTTATTTTTAAATTGAAGCTTTGTTAAATACTGAAAAGTTTTAATCAACTTAAAAACTTACAAATTTAATAGGCACATTTAATTTTAGAATAAATAAAACATTAAACATGACATTAAAATTTTCAATTTTACAAACAAAATCATAATTTGTAAAAACTGGTTTAGTTTAAAATTTAAAAACGCTTATTATTATACCATTATTTAAAATTATATGTTTTTGGAGAATGTGTTGAAGTATGAAAGGCTCAAGTATGATAGACTCAGTACACTTTAACCGTAATATGGGTTTTCCCTACTCATACCCAACAAGCTGTAAAATTACCTTACCATCACGAATAATCACCATTTGGTACTTATGCAGCTTATTTCTATGTAGGTGGCAAATGTGGTTGTTTGCACTTGATTTGCATGCGAGACAGTACCATACATAAGACTTAAAATTCACGACCTATTTGCTTTCACAGGTACATTACGTGATGACTCTATCAACTTTAATTTATTTCATTTTTTAAAAAATATGTGTTTCTAATGGATTAACAGACAGAGCTATCAAACTTACTTCTGAATACCGTTCTGAATACCGTCCAGAAGTTCTAAAAGATGTAAAACTAACCTAAAAAGCAATCACTACCCTGTAAATAATACAGAACGAATTTTTAAACAACGCACAATAAGTTATACAACAACAACCAAAATAACCTTGAGCAAACTCAAGTGAATGCAAACAAATACATAGTAGTGCCCATAAACCAACCAACTGTCAGAAAATACTAGAACAAAAATCTTCTTAAATTTGACCCTCGTACAAAGGGAACTAGGAAAGTTTTGCAATGCCGCTCTATTTATTTAATTTTTGTAAATTATTTTCACCACAGGCTAAACATCTTTCCATGATCAGAAACCAATCCTTAAATCACATCTGCCCAACTGGATAAAAAGTATGACGCACTTGTTGTCACAAGCCTTTTTCACTGGAAAACTGTCTCCCTTTCAGCTTCATTTTTACAAGAAGAAACCGTGCAAAGTAGCCGGCGGTAAGGTATGGACTGTAAGGAGGGTGCTTAAGCAGTTTAAGTACTGTAGTGTTCAAATATTCAGTGAAGGCTTTCGCTCGTTGAGCTGGAGCATTGTCAGAACCATGCGTTTATTCTTAAATTTGGTGGAAAGTTGTTTAAAGAGTCGATTACTTTAGGAAAGCACTGTTTAGTGTACCACTTAGTTGTGATTGTTTTTTGTGCGTCCAACACGACATTTTCTTCATTTTCTTCTTTACTGATCGGGATTTTCTGACTACTGCGAGTGTATCCTCGTCATAATAGAACCAAACCTTAGTAGGCGCATCATAATGGTTCAGCTTTGCGTCAAGATTTTCCTCACAACAGTGTTTTCCTTTGTAACGGACATTGGTATCCTCCCTGTCCTCCAGACAAAAATTTCTCCTATAGAATTCTCTGTAAGTATAGTCATACTATGTGGACAATCATCGCCTAGTGCAAAAGTCATTTCTTCTAAGCACTGGTCTATTTTTAAACCACGAGGGAAGTTATACTGCAAGACTTCCCGAACATCATGTCGTGACCAAGATGCCATAGCATGCACTTTTAACTATTACTGCTGACTAACAACTCAGCCAACCAGCATGGCGCAGCAAATATTGTGCAATTATGAACAAGTCTCAACATGCCCCAACACTTAGGCTCCTACGCCAAGTGGTTGCGTTATATTGCAAAACTTTCCTAGTTTTTTTTGTATAGAAAATCACCATGTAAAATTTTATCATCCAGGGCCTCGTTGTTCGTGATCACTTTGTGAGTGAGTGGTATTTGGCAAATATTTAGATTTTTGAATCAATAGTAATAATTTATTTTTCAACTTGTATTTGTTTTTCATTTAATAAAATTTTCTGTTTTATGTTAAATGTAATTGAACACTTATAGAAAAATAAGTAACTTTAAATCAAATTTCCCAGTTGGCAATAATATAATCAATGCTTTTGATCAAACAATGCACAAAAGAAAATAAGTTCTCTTTCGTAAAAATTTAAATAATAAAATAATTTTTAGATAATGGGAAATTCCGATAATTCCTTCAAGCATTGGACAGCGAAATAAAATACGCAAAAGAAAATATAGTCTGGTTTATAACAGAAAAAACATTTATTTAATAATATAAATAATAAAATGTAATATGATATCAGTTTTGCGGTGGAATTGAAATACCTGGGTGTAGTTCTGAATAAAAAACTCATCCATCTAAAAAAAAAACAATAAGCAAAGCCAGGTTTGATCTCTTCAATATCAGAAGAGTATGCGGCAAATCTTGGGGAATGAACTCCAAACAGATTTACTGGATTTATCAAAAAATGATAATATCTATGGTCACTTATGGTTCAGTAGTCTGGTGGACCAAAGTGTTACAACATACAGCTAGAGCAAAGCTTGCTGGCCTTCTGCGGCTGGCATCCCTGGCCATAACTGGAGCTATGTCCCGCAAACCAATGACAGCGATAGAACACCTCCTAAATCTTTCTCCCCTAGATATTGTTTTAGAAAGTCAGGATACTCTTTTACTGATTCCTGTCTTTGGAAAGGCAAATTAATGGAGAGCAACTCGGGGACCCCTCCGGGATACTGAGTCTAACAAAAAACCACCAAATTCTCGGGATGGTTCCTGACATGCTAGCCACAAAAATACACGTAAAAAAGTCGTTTAAAGTCCTCTTTCCGAAAAGAGATGACTGGGCGAGAAAGGAAATCTTCCCAGAGACTGAATACGTAATGTACACGGATGGCTCAAAAACCCCAGATGAAGTTGGGGCCGGTGTTTTCAGCAGCAAACCAAAGATTGAAATATCTATCAGTCTTGGCAGGTATGCTACAATTTTTCAGGCTGAAGTCTTTGCTATAGAATTGTGTGCAAAAGAGCTGACTTACAGACCACTAGCAAAGAAAAACATAAGTATAATATCAGACAGCAATGCTGCTTTAAAAGCACCGAGCTCCAACAAGATAAACTCTAAACTTGTATGGAATTGCATAGAATCACTAGAGTACCTTGGTGCGAACAACACGGTGACTGACTCTGCTGTGGGTACCTGGGCGGAGAGGAAAATACTCACGTACTGGCCCGATGTACCAGGGTTGACTCACTCGACGAAGGCGTTCTTATTTTAACCCCCAACATATTTGGTTACACCAACCTATAGTCCGTACACAATTTGTTGATAGCTCACTGCAAGTTTGACCCTCATTAGAGAACTGAAATACAGAGAGGACAGGTAGTATGATATAATAACAAAAACCAACCTAAAACTGGCAGTTTAAGATGTTTTTGACTAACCCACCTTGTATCTAAAGAAATACAATACAGCTATAGAACTTTTAATCCGATTATGTAGGTATTTTGAGTGGAAGTGACTGACCAGTGTCGTAGAGTATATGATTAAATCATTACGTTACTTTAAATAAATAAATATATTAATATTCTTAAACTGTAGGTACTGTAAATTGTATTTTTATTTTAATAAAATTTCTTTATTTTATTTAAAAATAAAAAGTTACTTGCAATTTGTAAAAGATACATTTATTTAATTAATACCTATTTTTAAATGATATAAACTACGATTACTTACAAAACTATTCAAATTCAAAATAAACAGGATCATCTTCGGAATCCGAGTCGTCTTGCAGGTTAATAATTAGCGGTTGTGTCTCTACAGTCGCATCAATTATATTGTCAAGATCCCACATTTTTTGTTCTTCTTCTATTACATGTCTTACTGCATCTCGCCAATTTTGTTCTGTAATATGTTGTAAAGACTCATATAACAATTCACGTACAGCTTGTATTTTATATGACGTATTTTTTCTAGCCACATAGCTTTTCATTTGTGCCCAAATGAGTTCAATTGGATTTAATTCGCAGTGGTAGGGTGGAAGTCTAAGGACTGTGATGTTTCGTCTTTCCGCCATTTTGTCAACTACGTATTTCTTGAACTTAGATTTGTGTTGCCGGGCAATTTTTAAAAGTTCTGCTTTAACCATTCCATCTTTGTAAGGCAGGGACTTATTCCGCAGCCATTCAATGATATCCTGTTTCTTCCACGCAGTCGTTGGAAGTCTTTCTACTAGTCGTGAATGATAAGGTGCATTATCTAATACTATAATTGAGTTTGGTGGTATATGTTCAATCATCTGCTCAAAATACTCTTCGAAAACATCAGCTGTCATCTCCTCGTGATAGTCTTTTGTGCTTTTGGATTGAAATTCCAACAAACCATGCTTAGCAAATCCTTTTTCACTGCCAATGTGAGAAACTATTAATCTACTGCCTTTACCAGAGGGTGGGGAAATACCAGTAGACCAACCTTCCATAAAGGCTTGCCTGGAGCTTGATATATTTTTATCTGACCAAATTTTTGTGAGAGTATGACCTGCGTTTACCCACGTTTCGTCCTGATAGTAAATTGGCTTTCCTTCAGCCCGAAATTTTCGTATAGATCTTAGATACTTTCTTCTCCAACATATTATCTCTTCCCGGTCAATCAAAAGTGATTTTCGGTCTGATTTCTCCCACCGGAAATTTAATTCTTTTAAAACTTGCCACAATTTGGTTCGTCCGACATGAGGCAAATCCGGGTCGTCTCTAACTTCTTGTAAAATTTTGTTTAAGTTGGGTATTTCTTTTTTGTAAAAAAATTCGTGAATTTTCCTTCGAATACCATTTTTGGCAAATTCATCAATTTCAATAGGTTTTCTCCCCCTCTTTAAGTATTCGTTTGTATTTGGGTTAGCTATACCTTGTTTTTTTCTTTCTGATAGGAACCTATATATTGTTGACTTCCCTACGCCCGTCATGTGGGCACAACTCTTGATTATGTTCTGAACAGTGTTTGTGGGATTCTGAGAAAGCAGAGCATCGTGAACTTTCAAAACAATAGTCTTCTCTCTTGGTGAATAGACAGACTTACTGACTGTACGCAACAGTACCGGTGTAAAACTTGATGATGTTGATGATGATGACGAAGCCATCGCAAGCAATCAAACAAAACAAGCAGGAACGAAAGGTACGTATATGTTTGTAGGAATATGAAAAAAAGTTACTCACGCACTGCACAAAATTCGCAAAATAAATATTAGAGACGTTAATTACTACCGTAGACGCCGAAACACCAACGAGCCGTAAATTAAATGCGATCAAAAACGTACTAAACCTAATGAGGGTCAAACTTGCAGTGAGCTATCAACAAATTGTGTACGGACATGAATAAACACCTCAGGAACCTCCGCCTATGATTTTACGACTATTACGGCCGTTTTATGACTTGGACGCACATTTTGTGCCATCGACAAATTATGAACGGACTATAGAACCTGCCGATTTCAAAAAAATCTCACCCTATGCAACCATGAAATTCGTGAGAAAGACTGGATTGTGTGGTGAACCGTAACCTCTAAGGGTGAGCCATAATAGACCTACTAATGGTCGCAGTGGAGTGGCGACCACACTCCACTTACATGATACCTAACCTTACCTAACTTATGATATCAGTTATTATTTTGTAAATTACAAAAAAGGCATTATTGTCAAAAACCTGTTACCGTCCATATAGCTGAATTAATAATAATTTAAAAGCTGTTTTAAATTTTCAAATTTTATCTACTATAATTTTTTATAATTGTATATTTTACCTTGTTTAAAAATATTAGCATTTTTTTTTGCTATTTTACAAATACATGTTATGAACTATAATGAAATAAAAATCATTTTTGAATAAGGGAACAAAAAGCTAAAATTATAAATTTGTCTGTTGGTGATAATGTTATACTAGTTTAATAACTATCTAGAAAGTTAAGCATTGAGAAATTAATTTCTTCAAAGATCATCTTTATAAAAGTAGGTTTGATTATTTAAAGTAAAAAATCCACAACATCTGCCAAAAATTTAATGGTATTTTTTAAAAACATAAAGTATTTTTGTGTGAATCGACTGTATGTAACCAATTTAAGATCAAGATATGATTTGTGCTTAGTAATTTCTAAAGATGTTCCAACTACAAGCTTTAATGGTTAATATTATGCAGCTTTAGTGACTTTAAATTACTCTTTATTTTTCCAGGTTTTAAGTAATTAGAACTTGCATTATTAGCAACCTCATACCCATTTAGACATCCTTGGTATTTTTTTACCCAAGCAGCAACTTTTGTGTAAGCTCCAACATAAAATATCAAAACATGTTTATTATGTTAAAAATAACAAGCAAAACATTATTATGTATATCAGAAACGTTACATATATATTTATTTTAATATACGAGTAGGTACCTATTACTTTAACAACTTTGAAATCTTCCAGGACTATTGAGTAAAATAAAGGTTTTAATGCTCCAATAATTTTATTGGTTGTTATGACAAAGCGAACCCTATAATAAACGAAAATGCAGAATATGGAAAAATTCAAAAAATCAGTAAATTATTTATTTGTTTGTATTGTGTTAAATCCTTGAATCAAAATATTAAAATAATTTTAAAAGTGGTTGGATACAAGTAGTGCAATATTTTTAAAAATATTGTTTAAGGTTTAATAAGATGTTGCGGTGATGAGTAGTTTGAGAAGGATAGCTAGAGTGACTCGGTTGGATAAAGTGAAGAATAGTGAGATAAGGAACGCTGTAGTGTGCAAAAAGATGTGGTTACAAAGATAGATAAAGGAATGCTTAAATGATTTAGACACGTAGAGAAGATGGATAAAGGAAGATGGACGAAAAAGATTTATAAGGCGAGTGTGAATGGGTAAGTCGGTAGACTCTTAAATTATAATTCATTATGTATAAGAACTTTTAGACAAAACGAATAAGAATACAACTTAATTTTAGACAGTTCCTGTTTGTAATTCTTATTTGTTATTTTGATCTCTTATTATAACTACCGTTTTACGTAGTTGTTCGAGGTGGATTCTTAAATAATAATCCATCATGTGATAGCTCCAAAACAAATAAAACTACAACTTGATTTTAGACATTACCTTTTTGTAATTTAAACTGTCATTTTGATTACTTGTTATAAGTATCTACTGTATTTATGATGTACTGACTGACGTATTTTTAAAGATGTGTAAATTTCTGATGTAATAAAAGTTTTTTTATTATTTTTTTAATGGCAATAATAGCTTGATAAATAAAGATTTAGTAGAGGCTTAAAACATTGTTTATCTTAAATAACCCCAAATGGTAATGCGGTTTCTCCTTAGGAAGTACGACTAATGCAACCTTACATACTGTGGAAGTCATAGTAACTTCCTAGAACATACTGTTCCGTTATTCGTTGTTCCGTGATTCGTTATTGGTTGGTAACAATTATATATCTAATCGAACTACAAACAAACAGTATTAATTAAAATTATAATTATTACCAACAAAGAATCACCGTTTTGAACGAAACCAGAATTTTCATACTAATCAATTAAGTCGCTTAGAAGTAATGTTCGTTAAGTGATCAACTAAAAACAAAACATATATGCCAGTACCGGTTTTTACAGCTAAACAATTTAATCCATTTACCAAAGTTAACGACAACAGACCCCCAGCTGGTATAAATAACTCTCTAACCGGTCCATCTATTACTAAAGACGAGATTGAAAATGCCATAAGTAATTCAAAAAATAACAAAGCGGCTGGTCCAGATGAAATTCCTTTAGAAATACTTAAACTTCTAGATGAACGGGGCGTCACATTACTACATATATATATATATATATATATATATATATATATATATATATATATATATATATATATATATGTTTGAGAAAGGTCACCACCCCAAACAGTGGTTGTGCCCTATTTTTATCCCCTTTTCTAAGAAGACCAATGCAAGAAAATGCGAAGATCATAGACTTATTAGCCTGATGAGTCATACTTTGAAAATATTTCTTAAAATCATACACCAAACAATTTACAAAAAAATATGAAAGAGACACAAGCGACTCGTAATTTGGGTTTATACAAGGGTTAGGTACACGAGAAGCGATAGTCGCAACACAAGTGCTTGCCCAGAACTGCCATGATCAGAGAAAGGATGTGTGCCTATGTTTCATAGATTACGAAAAGGAATTTGATCGCGTACAACACCACAATTAATGCAGCTCCTTAATAGGCTTCATATCGACCAAAAAGACATTGGATGCATCGAGAACCTATATTGGAACTAAACAGCGCAAATAAAATTAGGCAATACTTTGTCCAACTCCATACCGATCAAAAGGGGAGTGCGACAGGGATTTGTGCTGTACCCACTTCTATTCAACATTTATTCGGAAGCATTTTTCCAAGAAGCTCTAGAAGATGTAGAAATGGGAGTCAGAGTTAATGAAGTGTGAATTAAAAATATCCGTTACTCCAACGATACGGTCTTAATCGCTGATAGTATACACGACCTACAACAACTTGTCAACAAAGTAGGATAACAGAGCAAAACAACGGGTTTAAATATCAACACCAAAAAAAAAACAAAGTTTATGATTATCTCTAGAAACCTAAAAATGTTTAAAATTTTAACCTTAACATTTAATGCAAAGCCCAATAGTAGACAAATTTAAGTACTTCGGAATTTGGCATTTCGAAGACTGAAAATCAGACAAGGAAATAAAGTGTCGCATTGAACAAGCTCGTCAGACATTCTTGAGGTTTTAAAGAGTGCTTACCTGTTCCGATTTCGACATTAACCTAAGACTAAGATTCATGACGTGCTACGTATGGTCGGTGTTTCTTTACGGTATGATGGGTTGGACATTGAAGACGACCGTAATTAAGAAATTAGAGGCTTTTTAAATGTGGCTGTATCGCAGAATCCTCAAGATACTTTGGACAACCCGACTGACAAACGAAGAAGTTCTAAAACGTATCAACAAACAACATGAACTGTTTGAATTGATTAAGAAAAGTAAAACGGCATATTTGGGACATATAATGCGAAACACAAAATATCAATTCTTGCATCTGTTGATCAAAGGCAATATCGAAAGCCGTAGAGGGATCGGAAGAAAAAAATGTCTTGGTTGCGAAATATCAGACAGTGAACAGGGCTACACGATATACATACAGTCGGTAATACACACCGCAATGAACAGAAAAGCAATGGAAAATGTTATCGCAAACATCCGTTAGTGGATACGCATTAGAAGAAGAAGACCAAAGTTGGCCTGATGGTTTTACCTTGGAAAAAATTCTTGTTTTATTACTTATAATGTTATATTAAGAACTTATTTCTAGTCTCTATTACTGTCAGGAAGGCTTTTTTATTCGCTTCATAAACATCATCCCATTGTAGCTAATTTCAGTGATTAATTTATTGCACACTCTTTGTTATATTTATTGTTATTTTACCCACAAGTTTTTTTTTAAAAATATTATTTCTTCCTTTTCACAAACAAGACTGCGCTCGTAGTTTTTTTTTCAATTTCACTCTGCCTCATATAATAGCAAATTATTAAAAAAATAAAATTAATGTTATTTGAAAATATTATCTCGGAACTAATCCGAAACATGTAACAGGTTTTCACGTTGAAAATCCGTTCGGCCGGTGGCGTACAGTTTTATTCCAGAAAAGTTAGTGGATTTTCGTTTGGAGGATATGAGCCGTGAAACTACATCTTGTGGCATGTAATTTTAGAGTTAAATTCCCTTAAGGCGCCTTATTTATCTTCACTACATAACTTTTAATGTCGAGATGTAATTTTTTTTCCGTTTATTTTTTTCCGTGTTCAGCCACTCACGGTTAGTGATGCTGTAGCATATTAAACATATTGTTTAATACTTAATAAAGATACGGTACATGCTTCAGCAGCAGAACGAAATGTGGGGTTATTATTTAAAAAAAAAAAAGGTGATACGTTTTTTTTAACACAGTCCATTGCGAATCTAACAATTAAATTATAACGATTACTTCACAGGAAAAAAGTACTGTTTAACGTTTAGATGTAACAGTAGCAATTTGGTCTTTTATAAGTATGTATTATAAGAATGAAAATAAAATTTTCAGTCAATATTTAAGGTAATTTTTATTTAAATTAAAGGTTGATGGGTCAAATATTTTTTTTTCAATTGTGTGAATCTGTAAAAAAATTTATCCAGTGAGAAATTGTTATCAGAAAAAAATTTATACGCTAATTACATTTGTTAACCAAGATATCGCTTTCGGGTGTGTGAATTGGTGAAAAAATAAATTATGGTTAAAAAAAACTAAAAAACACGCAATTATTCAAAGTAAAGAATAATTCTTAGCATAGGAATAAAATTACTGACGAGAAAATTAATATCACTGTTCTAAAAGCGTGTGGTGCTTTCATTCCGAAACGCACAGTAAGTTTAAAAATAACATACAAAGCACTCCACACTTTTAGAACATTGACATTAATTTTCTCGTCAGTAATTTTATTCTTACGTTAAGAAGTATTTTTTACTTTGATTAACTAAGCGTGTTTATTAGTTTTTTTAAAATATAATTTATTTTTCGCTTTTTAGTTCGATTTGTTTTACTCACTAAAAAAATTAAGTATTAAATGGTAAAAGCACAAATAAAATGTATCGGCTGGGAATCGAACCTGGGCCACCCGCGTGGCAGGCGAGGATTCTACCACTGAGCCACAGATGCGATAAACTGTGTTAATATTTGTTCTGCGCGCATGCGTAGTTCACGCACTAGTTCTATCTCTTTTACTCTCATGTATAGGATCCCTGAAAAAATGTATGAATCCTGGCGAAAGTTATCAGGATTATTGGATATTTTAATCGAATTATTGCATTAGCGTCGGTTTTTGACAAGTGTGCTAAGTTTAAATTAAATCTGATCGCTTAAAGTAGAGCAAAATCAAGGCAAAAGAGTCAGTTACATACATTTATGCAAGCAAACAAACAAGATACAGGTGAAACTAATAAAATCGTGTTAAAAAAACATCACAGTTAAAAAATCTTTTCAAAAATTATTTATTTTCTCTCTTGGTTTTTATTCACTGCCCTCTAGACGTCGATATTTCAGTCCGTCTCTGCGGACCAACAAGCGTCGGCGTCGTTTTCATAAACAGAACTTTATACCGAACTTAAATCAACATTTAGTTTATATCTGCGAGCATGGCGCTTTCCCTTTGCAGCAAAGAAAATTTATTTTCAAATTACGAATTATGTCGCTGATGCTGTTTTAGTTTGGAAAATATGGCAATCGCTTTGCCGAAATTGCATACGTTCATCTTCGCAGAATTCTATTTTTTTTTGTTCGTTTCAACCTATAGATTTGTTTTAAGACTATATTTCAAAGCAAAATAAAAAAAAGACAAGCTATTCTTTTAAAAATAATGCAAAAGAATGAAATTTTGATGAACGGTAATAAAACAAATAATAAATCTTAATCTGGATCAGTGTTTCTCAACCTGGATTTCTTGAAGGTGGTTTGGGGTTCCTCCGTAAATACAAACGGAAATCATCCTACAAAAAAGAGTATTATAAAACGTCAACAAAAAAATATTTGTTGTACTCTATTTATTGCTCTCTTAAAACTATATTTAACAACTCATATATACAATGTGACTACTCCAGTTGGCAGCATATGGGAAATTTTTTTTATTATGAATTGTACGCTCTGGTGTAAAAAAATATGTGGTTAAAAAAATAGATAAAGAAATGCTTAGATGGTTTGGACACGTAGAAAGGATGAATGAAGGAAGATTGACGAAACAAATGTTTAAGGCGAGTGTGAATGGACAAGTTGACAAGGTCGACCTCGGCGAACAACCGACGAGCATGCATGAGAGCACTGATGAAAGTAAAGGAAGCAAAATATGTGTGTAAGAACCGTAGCAAGAGGAAGGAAGTGGTCTATGCCTACCTCTTCGGGAAAAAGGCGTGACTATATGTTTGTATGTATGTTAATTTTACGAAAAAAAGTTATTTCTCATAAAAAGTTTTTCATGGTGTTAAACCCAAAATTCAAATATCGAAGCTTTTTGGTCATATGCGAGGTCTACTAGAAAACATAAATTTTACCCAACTGTAAAATACTTTTTTCGGCAACCGTCCAGGAAGTACCCACTTGTCGGACGCTTTTGCTTTGAAAAAGTAGCATTTTTCCGGCCTAGTCCGGGAAGTACGTATTTTCCTGACTATGCCAGTGAAAGAACGACTGAAAGCTATTTGATATGAAATTAGTTAAAATTTTGATTTTAAATAGTTTGCAATTTTGGCTTATTTGGCGCAAAAATCTGTAAATGTCAAATCTTTACCCATTGGAGCATGTACTCTATGTTGAAAAGTACCATTTAAGTGAAAAAAAAATGTAAACTTAGTCCGATGAAGCAAAAAGAGCTCCGGATTCGGAATCAGGGCATCGAAAACAAATAAAAAAGTAGGTCAGGCCAAAAGTACTGACAACTTTTTTTTGTGTGCCGGTGTAATTTTCGGTGTATATAAGTAGATATATACTTTTAAGTAAATGTTGTTTCCATCTTTTCTAAATTTTAACCATAGAAGATCTTTGTTAAACTAGTAAAATTGTTATTTTTTAAATATGTGCATGGGAGAAAGGAAAAAATAAACAATATTTAAAATACTTTTTGAGAGTAGACTATCGAGCTAAACTTTGGTAAAAACCACATTTGTTGTATATAAAATAAAATGGTTCATACGTTTGTGTGTTGGATTTTAAATCTATCAATATCGGCTGCAAAAATATTTACTTAATACTTGTTACAGAATTATTTTTCAAATATGAACGTACTAAAACAATACAACAATTAAGCTTAAAACAATATCCGCAATAACGAACATTTCAAATGTTTTTCCATCATTGACACTTGCAGCAATTTTTATTTGTAAATAGTAAGCCACGAGTGTTGTCCGTTTAGTTGGTTTAGTGGCAAAATTGTTTGGAGGTTAATTCGTGTACGCCGGCCGGGGTGTTTCTACTACTTCTAATGTCGTTTGCCACCCCTTTTTTTTAACAAGTAATTATTATTTTACACGATGAATATATTTTTACTCAACTCACACAATATTCTAATATTATAAACCGATAGTTGTTGTTAAACAAAATAGAATTTGTTAAATTATTATACGATGTATTTGTACAGATTGTGGATTTTCTTCCCGTCTATGACCTTGAAAATATATACACTTAACACCTACCTGCAAAAGTAACAAAACTATTAAGTGAAAACTAAAAATATTTACTTGATGAATCGATTAGTGAAAGTGTAATAGTCCAGTCAAGGTTTAGTAGAAATTATTATTAAATAAATTGATATATTTTAAAAAAGTAAACATAAAAACTACACTTAGGTACTAACATAAAAAGTTAAAATAAACTAATTGTAGGTATTAATAGGGCATTTACAATAAATTTAATGTAATGGTTGGCAACCGAAATCGTCATGTTCTGTTTCATTGTCAGACAGTTCTAATTCACTCTCGCTAGTAACTTCTCCGACAAAAATCTTACAGTGTCTTGCTTTCTCAAGCGTTGACGACTCCCATATTGACTACTTCTTTGTATCTATTTCTATCTTGAGCTGCGTGGAGAAGTTCCTCAGCAGTTAAACCTGTCCATTGTCGGAGATTTCGAAGCCAGGATAGCTTTTTGCGGCCTATCCATTTTTTTCCCTCGAACTTGCCATTCAGAATAAGCCGAAGCAGACTATAACGTGGTCCACGAATCACATGTCCCAAGTATTCCAGTTTGCGGCGCTTGATGGTAGATAAGAGCTCTCTATCGTGCCCTATTCTGATGAGTACATTCTCGTTGGTAGTTCAGCTTGTCCACGGAATTTTGAGCATCCGTCTGTACAGCCACATCTCGAATGCAGCAATGCGGTCAATAATTTTTTGGTGGAACGTCCATGTTTCGCAAGAGTACAACAGAATTTACCATACATAATACTTGGTAAACCTTTCCCGCAGATGAATGTTAAGTTGCTTGGCACAGAGCAGCGGCTTGAGATTCAGAAATGCTCTTCTAGCTATTTCTATTCTAGCCTTGATTTCTTCGTCTGGATCCATCGACATACTACCTACAGCTAATAATAATTATTATTTAACTAAATTACTTATCTTGTAGATCGAAAACCTTCACTTATAGCTTGGAAAATCTCCCTAAATAATAAACACCAACTAACTACTGCTCTTAAAGACTTATTAACAATTTTTAAAAAGTAAAATCAAAATAAACTAACTTTAATAAAAAACACAGCTTTTTAACAATAAAATATATAAGTTAATAACTAAAAACGAAAACACAATTTGACTTTACTATAGCTTGAATACGTATACACGCGCACCGGTTAATCCTTAACCAATATATTTGTAGTGAAAACTTCTTTTTGCACGTAGAGCAAAATTTGGTAGGGGATGGGTGACGTCATGGCTTCTTCTTCTTTTATCTGTCTTTCAATCAGTGGCCTCAAGCTAAAAGCCCACTGTTATTAGGTTATTTATATATTATTTAATAATTTTAATTTACAAATTATAAGATTTATGTTAAGCCACTGGTACCTAATTTAGTTTTATACGGCACTAAAAATGGTGCTGCTATTGCGAAGAAATAGGGACGTTTAAAGTGTGTCATTCATCCTAATTATATTCTATGATATGTAAACCAACTCTTTTGGGCTACCCTGTATGAAAATTTTTGCGCATTGTGCTTTTTTGTTAATGAAACATTTGTTTATTCATTCGAAGATAAGTCGTCCCTTGCGTTAACAAATAAAGTCCAATTTGTTTTAAATTTTATCCACAGCAACCTGAATTCGAATTAAGCAATTTTTTTCCTGCGGTTAAACAATTGCCTATTCAGCATTATCGGCAACATAAATCTCTAATCTTTTACTGGTTTAAAAAGCTGAACCATACTTTCATGGTGGGTATTATCAGCTGAAACGGCTCCTCGATGACTACTAAATAAATGAATGCATAAAAGTATATTTTCCAGAGAAAGAAAAGCTCGGTTATAGGTTTTCCCTGATGGGTGCTTTTAACGCTAAAACCAATTAGCTGTTATGAATATGTGTACTTTATTTTTGTTTTACTACTTTTTTCCTCCCAAAACTTGCACATCTTTTTAACTCGAAATAGCATTAATACGGGCCGTATGACTTTTTGCAGTCATTTTAATAACTGGCATTACAAAGTTTGTGTTCAATTCATCCGCATTGACTTAAATCGTATTTTTTTTAAACAAAAATTCATCGCAGTTCAATTTTCCTGGATTTATAATGACTTCCACACCGCAAACTTGAATATAGAAAATCATTCTGATCAACTTTGTTTTCCGAGCTGTGTGAAAATCTTTTTGGGTCTCGAGTGCGATTTTAGCTGCTTTTTCCTGCATATATTTGTTTTAATTACCTTTAACTGAAATATAAACCATCTCTAATTTATTATCGCAACTTGATATAACTTGTTTTTGTCCATTTTTACCTCACAATATTAATTTATTAGGTCTAAAATACAACCATCCTTTTTTGCGTTGTTTTAGCCCTAAAAGTTGTAGTGAAATCGTCCAAGCGTCAAAGAAGGGAGCGAAAACAGAGGGTTGTTATTTTACATGGAAATTTTGTAACGTTTTAAGTTCCTAACTACGTCTCCGACGAGATTTCTAATGCCGACTTTCTCTTCCAAGCTTCCCAACTTATTAAACAGCTCCTTTGGCAAAATTTCAACTCATTAGGAAAAAGAACAGCTCATTATATTTCATTAATTTAAATTTTGTAATAAAAATTCAATTAATAATTAAGTGCATGAGATTATTAATGTAACAAACAGATCACTAGATGTGGTCCAAGCATTCGACAAAGTACGGCATCAGGGCCTGCGTCGTTTTACATATATTTTAAGTGACATGCCCAGGATATGCCACATTATGCGTTGCGTCGTCGCACGCGACGTTTCAACAGTTCGATGGACCAGTGGTTATGGTATCGTTATAGGAATTATTAATATATTAAGTATAACGATAACATCGACTCGACATCGCTATTCGATTCATTTATAGGTTACGGTGACGTGGAACGTTTCAGTCCAAAACGTTATCAAGTTAGAACCGTTATTCCCATCACTAACACTAACACGCTGTGCTGCGATGGCGTGTGTCGCCCTCTGTAGCATACAACGTGTTATTTCGTTGCGACGACGCAACGTACTAGTAGTCCAAGAAAGTTACGGTTTGGGGTGGAAAAAAATCGCTTACATTTTTTTTGACGGTTTTCGACTCATTAGACCTTCTTAAACAACATATCCAAATTCCCCAAAAATCTCCGCATTTGTAAAAGATTTACTTACATTTATGTAATTAAATAAAAACTGAAACAAATTTCCGGTCGCTCGGACAGGTTTCAAATTGTAATTAATGCTAGTTTTATATCAGCATTAGGCTTAAAATAACAAATATCCCATAAAAAGTTTAATTAGCGATAATTTTATTGACTGCATAACAAACGAATTTGCAAAACAAAGTTTTCTATCTGCAGTCTCGTATGCCGCAAACTGTTATCAACAAACACTTTTTCCCAAGCGATGCATTGTTATATTGTCACTCCACCTTTTATTGTTCGAGTTAAGTTTAATTAATGAGGCACTGTCGTTTTAACTTCGCGCTATAAACGTCTAATGAGAATGTATGACTGTGTTGCTGTATGTACATTACTGGCTTATTTTATATTTTCTTCCAACGAGCGCAATTTGGACTTACTAAATACTTGCTGGTGCATGCATTAACGTACACTTTGTGCTTCAGAATAACAATGAGCCCGTTATGTGCAGTGCTTTTTTAGGTTTTGTAAATAACGCTAATTAACAAAAAATTATAAAGCAGACAATTATCAAAAAAAAACTGCTTTCTTGTATATTTATTACATTTATTTTTCGTGGACATTTTTTGAAGACGAGCAAGACATTATAAAATATTATTCAAGAAGGCAACTTTAAAATATATGAAACTGCAAATGGTCATGATATTTTGTGATTCATATTTTAAAAAGAGGCAGTCCATAAGAAATAACACAAAGAATATAAATGGATAAAAAAAATGTTTTTCACTTTAATTGTTTGAATTGTAAATGCGTTAGTCTGGCAGAGATTATTAAGGGTATAAATTATATACCATCTAAGCTTTCTGTTGGTCCTAACAGTATACCCTTATTTTTACTAAAAAAAATGTGTCTACATTTTAGCTGTCCCACCTTATAAAATATTTAGTTGGTCCATGGAATCTGGTACTTTTGTTAAACCAATTTTCAAAGCAGGTAACAGAAAACATGTAAACAACTAGGTATGCAACCAAAGTGAAATTCCTAAATTACTTGTTTATCTTCTAAACAAGAAATTAACTTGGGATTGTATTAATGTGCTTAACGCCGAGCAACATGCGTTTATTTCTGGCAGATCAGCTAGTACTAACCTTTGAATTTATCTTAACTAAAAAAAAATAGACGAAGCAAGGGAAATGCTCTAGATGATGACTAGATAATGCCTAAAAAACAATTGGTTTAAAGATTAACTTTAACAAAACTCAATTTATGACCCACTTTGTAAAAAGTAAACTAATATCACTGGGTAAAAATCATGTATAACAAGTAGGCTCTAGGGAACGAAATTTTCATAGGCAGAGATAACCAAATCCGGGAACTAAAGAGAAAAATTGTCTTTAGTTAAAAAGCTTTTG
Source organism: Agelastica alni (assembly GCA_950111635.1). Taxonomy (NCBI): domain Eukaryota; kingdom Metazoa; phylum Arthropoda; class Insecta; order Coleoptera; family Chrysomelidae; genus Agelastica; species Agelastica alni. The sequence goes on from OX467718.1 coordinate 19,177,329, forward strand.
GAAGCCTAAGCAACATCCTAAAATCAAACATCCCAATCTGTTTAAGAAGCAAGGTCTTCAACCAGTCAGTTCTTTCTGTGCTAACTTACGGAGCAGAAACATTAATACTAACAAAGAGAATCGTAAACAAAATTCGTGTTGCACAGAGAGCCTGGAAAGGTCAATGCTGAGAATATCCCTGAGAGATAGAGTTTCTAATACCAGACTTCGCCAACTGTCTGGAGTGACTGATGCGATAGAACGCATAACAAGGTTAAAGTGGAACTGGGCTGGACATGCTGCAAGCACAACAGACAGACGATGGACAAAGCTAATCCTAAAGTAGAGACCACGACAAGATGCACTTCGGAACAGGACCGATGATATCAGAAGAATCGAAGTGCAGCACAGGATCGAGGACGCTGGACTAGACTACGGGAGGCCTATGTTCAACAGTGGACACAACTTGGTGGATTAACTACATTTTAACTAATATGGAAAAGGGCTTGCAAGTAAACTTGGTTTATACAGATTTTTCAAGAGCCTTTGACCTGGTTGACCACAAGCTTCTGATTTGTGAACTTAAAATATTGGGAATAGGAGTGAAAGTTATTAAATGGCTGCACAGCTTTCTTACTGATAGAATATAATTTGTTAAATATGGTAGTGTTGTCTCTAATCCTATAAGTGTAACTTCAGGGGGGTTCCACAAGGATCGCATTGTGGCCGCATTGTGTTTAATTTATTTTTAATTGATTTATGTCAACAATAACTTAATTCTTATATATGCTGATGATAAAAAGATCTTTCGTTTAGTAGCATTCTCGTACGATACAAAACTTCTGCAATTGGATATTGATGATTTTAGCAAGCAGTGTCAAATTGACAAAATAAATTTAAATATTAAAAAATGTATCAGCATTACATTTACAAGATCACCTGACTCAGTTCAACTTAATTATGTTATTGATGATACCATTATTTAAAACTGTGATGAAATAGGAAACCTTGGTGTTATTGTTAATAAAAAAATGCTATTTGACCGTCATTTTACAAATATTTCTTCACGTGCCCTCAAAATGTTGGGATTTATATCCAAATCTTCTAAAGACTTCTTAATATTCACAATAAGAACACTTTATTGCTCTCTAGTAAAAATTTTACCTAAGTATGGCTCATTTATATAGACTTCAGAGTATGGACTCTTTTAAACGCATCCAAAACAAATTTTTAATGCTAATAGGCTATTGATGTGGTCATGGCAGGGAAGACTACTCGTATGATGAGATAATATCATTATTAAAAATTAACACTTTGAAAAGAAGATTTAATATTGACTTATGTTTTCTTTACAGAATTCTACAATGTAAAATTAACTGTCCAGACATATTAGAATTAGTTCTATTACATGTACCTGATGGAAGAAGTAGGCATACAAGTGAAATATCACCATACAAACTTTGAGAGAAACAACCCCAATTCTAGGATCTTAAGAAAAGCAAACGAAATCGACAATATAAAGGAAATATTGAATGTATTTAATTGTTCACTGTTACAGCTTAAAAATAACTTTTAATCATTTACAATAAAATAGTGCAAAAGCTAGTTGCTTATATAATTATTTCTCCCAATGCGCTAGCAATGTGTTTTACTTATATTTTAATATTTATTGAGTACGATTTGTTATTTTTACGTGTAGCATTAACGTGTAGCATTTAAAAGGGCTGTGCCGTCTGTAAATAAATAAATTGTGGTCACAATAAAAAAGTTTAAACGTTCATTAATAATAAACCAAGTACATAAAACAAAATTCTTGTCATTTTGAATTTATCAATCGCGGTAGCTTGATACAGAATAGACAAGAAAATATAATGAACGTTTTTCATCGACGTGTATAAGATGTAATGGGAAACTATATTTTTCCATTATTTTCCAGCTTTGGACAGAAACAGCAAATCACAGCCATGACGACTCGACATTTCTATAATTTATGAGCCAGTCTTTCAAATTCTTAGACATCATTTAGCTTTACAGCGACAAAATGTGCAACAATATTGGAACAGAAGCACTGCATTATTTTTTTAGAACAGTTAGTGTTGCGATGACTACAACATCTGTAACACAATTCGCTAGCACATTTTAGTGTTTCTTTGGAACAGCGCTTCTCAAACTTTGTGGCTTGCCTTTTTTGTTTTAAAAACATAAAATACTGTTAACATAATTTAATCAATTCTAAAAATAAATTTTTCACTTTTTAAAAGGTTTATTATAACGGAAAAATAATGATATAATTCTCCATATATGTTAACACCTGTTTCTTGGATTACCTACTGCCAACCTTATACTTATAAAATAACTAAAAGGAGCACGATTTCTTATTACAGATAGGTGAATACAAAATCAAATGTCATTTCTAAGAAACACATTTTGAAATACAAAACAAAATGTTACCTCGGTAGGTAGGTAGTAACTAATGCAATCAATAATTAAGCCATTAAAATAAACAATATTTGTATATACTTAACAATCAGTGGTTCTTTTGAGTCTTAAAAATGTGACATATTGAAACTCCCATTTTTTTAAAATAAGCTATAAATCTTGTCTTTAAAACTGTTACAGTAGAAAATCCGGCTTCGCAAAGATAAGATGTAGGAAATGGAAAAGTATAAGAAAAGCTCTTTCCTTCACTTAAAAAACTCATTAACCACACTAGACCAAAACTTTAATAGACTTTTATTACCAAACTGTCTTTTAAATTCGCCACTTGTCGTGTAGTCTATAAATTATTGTTCGTGGACTGAAAGACCTCCAGGATTTTATGAAATGGATCCATTCGCATTTTGCTATTTAGTTGTCGTCTGCTAAAAAATACATTTTAAATTTCTTTAAGTTTGTATTCCATGATCCTAATTTTCTGCAAAAAGCGTTCGCTTTGTAGCTCTTATTTAAGAGATGTGTGTATGTTTCTTAAAAGTGAAGATTTACGATTTTTAGTTTCTTGAACATGCAGATCAAGTAACTTAATTTTATTACAAGTAAGGGATATTAAAATGATTTAGCTTCTGGTGATTTCCTATGGCCGGGCGACAAGAATCGTTATCTTTAGTACGAATAAAATTAAATAAAGAACTAATTGAAAGGTAAGAAAAACAATAATATTGAAGTAAAGCTGGTTGGTCCAGGGCCAAACAAACCTTTTTGAAACAATAGGTATAACAGGTATAACAGTAGGTATAATGTTGGTCGGAAAATTTAGTATAAATAATAAGTAAATAAAAAAAAGTCCCGGAAGAGAAGTGGATTCATTTTTAAAAGCAAATAATGATTTTTACGATAATAAGCTAAACTACACCAATCGTAAAAATTTAAATGTAAAAGTTGTAGATAATAAACATCTACATTTAATTTTTTTCTGCAACAAATATGATTTGAAATATTTATTTTTGTTTTTGTTATGAGTAACAATTGAAAAAAAAAACGAATTATCAAACCAAAAATTTAATTTGTAATTATTATTATTATACCTAAGCTAATAAATTAATAAAAAATATTTTTTAAAATACTGTGCTTATTTTTAACTTTTTTAACCAGTTTGCCATTGATTCCTAGATTTTAGGTATGTTTATCTTTTGTAATCAAATTGAACATTCTATTAACATTTAGAGTTTATCGATTTTCTGTACTACTCTCAATTACCAGATCAATTTATTCCTGTAAATCTAAATTAAATTTCTATCTTGTCGTCTGCATATCTAATGTTTAACTAATTGGTTTTCGGCTGACTTTAATACTGAATGTTGTTTCGATTAGTACTTCCTTTGCACAAAGAACAATTTTCCCTTTTTATACTTATTTCTTCTTTGTGCAATTTTGCTCTGGATAAAATGAAGGTGAGTTATTATTTGAATATATTTCATGCCTAGATTTTTTTCTATAAGTAACGGGATAACAGGATAAGACTTTTTTGTAAGGACATACACTTATTAACGTCCATACATCTCCGGTTAAGAATATAAAGGCAAATAGAGCTATCATTTTTTTTATCGTTTAAATCTGTTTAAAAGTCTTCTATAAAATAATTTTTAAAATATCTTTACAGTGTGGCTTATTAAGTTTATTATCTGATAAAAACAAAAAGTAAATATTATACGGATATTTTATTATAAACTGTAAATTTTCAACTAAATTAAGGTTAAGTTAAAAGTTTATTTAAACTACAATCCAAAGAAAAATTTGAAAATAACTTAAAAAAGCAATAGTTAAATTTAAATTGATTTCAATTGCATCATAAATTAAATTAATAGATGGGGTATCCTAAATTATTAATAACTGTCAAACATCGTCTTTGTATGGATAAAAAAAAACTAGCCATTGTTGACGCAACATGTGGTCGTACATCATGAATCAGTACCATAGCATATACCCCTATAGCAATGCAACTGGTCAACTGGAGACTTCAACCTATGCTTTCACCCAAAAAACTGCATAGACAACAGAGAACTCAGTGTGAACTTCGGCAACAGGCTGCAGCTGCTGCACCACAACCGATATCCTAAATACCTAGGAGTAACTCTTGACAGAACTCTATCCTTTAAACAACCGGTCGGCTTCGAGCTACCACTAAAAATTTAATTTAAAATGATTTGTATACATTCATGAAAAAAAATTTAATCGTAACTGCATTCAATATTTTTTATTCACTATATATATTTATAATTTAGACAACATTTTTTTTATTACCTTGGGATAATGTTAAATTAAGATAATTTAGGAGCGCAAAGTCTTTTAAAATTTAATTTTCGTAATTGTGTTCCGAGAAGTACGTTTAAATAATTCAAAAGTTCTCTGCCTTAAATCACCATTTTAATTACGATTATTTGTCAAATTGTCAGACCATAAAGACATTGCTGGTTTTTAAGTAATAGTTACCTAAATCTTTTGAAACTTTACAAATGTTTCATGTACCCATTTGAAAAATTGATTTACCCCAAAAGTAAAACTTCGACCTGTTGATTGTACATTATTGGTTAAGAATAATTTGTATTTAATTAGATTGCTTTTTTTTTCTATGTTTCGGTGAGACTTTATAAATAATTTTTTACACTTTATTAATTTATTTTTTAGCAATGAATAATTAATAAGTAATAGATTCATACTTTGAGTACAATTTAAACTACTGTTTCTTGCATACCTAGGTATATTTTTTAATAATTTTTTACTGGTCTATAAACCACCATCAATTTATTATTGCTTCTTAAAATGACATCTTTTTTTCAATTTTCATTTTTACCTACAAATTTTTTCAATTTGTTTAGCCTAAAATTCAACCATCCTCTTCAGCGTCCCTCCTTTCGTTTTTAGACCCAAAAGTTGTACTGAAATCGTCCAAGCGTTAAAGAAGGGAGCGAAAACAGAAGGGGTTGTTCCTTTACATGGAAATTTTGTAACGTTTTGAGTTCTTAACTACCTCTCCGACGAGATTTTTAATGCCGAATTACTCTCCTTTCGTAACAATTTGTGTCGATAATGCGGCCACTCGTGTTCTTTAAACTAGCAAAAAGTAAAATGAGATTTGTGCGGAAAATCAAGTAGCCCAATTCAAAAAAATAACAAATTGCAAAATAATTGTGTGGAATACCGGAAGTACTTGATATACATATGTACTAAAGCCACAACAGTTCGAGAACGACCTCGAGCAGGTAGTGGGAAATTACTAGACAAATTCGAAAAGCAAAAGCCTTTATAAAACAAATTTAAAAAAATGTACTATTGTTATCAATTTTTATTAAAGTTTGAGTGTAAAAAAATTATTGCATTTTGCAGACTCTTTTTAACACGCTTACATTAGTTTCACCTGTATCTTGTTTGTATGTTTGTAACTGACTCTTTGGCCTCGATTTTGCCCTACTTTAAGCGATCAGATTTAATTCAAACTTTGCACACTTGTCAAAGACCGACAACAATGCAATAATTCGATCAAAATATCCGATTATCCTAAACTAAACTGAGAGTAACCATGGGCCTGCTGACATGGCATTGTAGACTCCGCATACACATTTGTATGTTGGAGAACAGTGAATGCCGTTTCTGTCTTAAACAAGAAAATACTGTGGAACACTTTCCATGCCACTACGAGGAACTGATAAGGTCCAAGTTCTTGTGCTTAGACAAAGAAAACCTAAACCAAAAAGCTACGTCAGGGCCCCCACATTTTCTGAAAAACAGTAAAATAACGAAGGCTAAAAGAGGAGCTGTAACCACAGGGGGTCGAATGGCATACGTACAAAAAGCATTCCATTTAATCTTATCCAATCAAATCTAGCAACGTTTTAATACCTTAAATAAACAGTTTATTTGCTTAAATCTAGTGCAACTAAGTACAGCGTAAGTATTTTTATTCATAAAGGCAGCTTTAAAATATTTTAAAAATTTTCGGTTTAAAAAATAGATTTAGCATTATTTTTAACAGTAAGTTATTAATAATAAAAGAAATGCTTTTGTGATATTTAATAAAACAACTTTTCCACATCAATGAAAGCATAAGTGTAGCGTTTACACCTCTACCGTATATTACATAAAAATGATTCTCACGTTTTCTGGTTCCCATTCTTCTTCGTAGGTATATTAACAGCCGTTAACAGAAATTGCAATTCCCCAACAAACACTGATGAAAGAAAAACGAAAAAAGAAGACAAGCAAAAATGAAAGAACAGTAAAACCGACTCACAACCAAAGTAACTTTTTTATATAATGGTGACGTATAAATCAAATAATCCCATTAGCCGTTGCCGCAATTTCCTCGAGCTCTATGAGCTTTGTTTGTTCCTATAATACCATCAAGAGATGTGACTGGATTCCAATTAGACCCCGGCCGGACACTTCCCTAACAACACTCACACCTGTCATCGAAAGAGATATATATGAGACCCCTTCAGCTCCCGGAAAAGAGATATAACCATGAAAAATAAATAAGGAACAGCACAAGGTTACACTTTAAAAAATTTGTAAAAATTGTTGCAAGGATAATATTTTTTCTCGGCAGTTAAAAATTTGTAATTTGTTTTACAAACACTGTCGTCTGGTTTTATTACCAAATTTAATTCCTGCATATTCACGGTTAACCTCTAAAAAATAACATCATCAACAAGTGGATTGTACTTTCTTTACTACCACTACCTACAGAAAAGTAAAGTAAGATGTTTAAGACTTTGATCAGACTATCCATTACTTACGCCCTAAAAGCAACAAACATAACCCAAAAAAAAAAGATACTAAAAAGAAAAATACTTGGACCAAAAATAACAAGATATGTAGACAGAGGATTATCAGATTAGCACCAACAGAAACTTTAAAGAGATTGACGACATGAATTCCATTTAGAGCGATCAAGTAGAGAAAGACATAAAGTCATTAAATCAAAGACTGGAAAACAAAATGCAGAGACAAAAAAAATGGAAAACCATAACAAAAAGGGCTAGGATTGATAAAAAATTATAAAGGAACCGATATAACAGAGGTAATCCACGTCGTAGCCATAATTACCCTGGATTAAACGGCTATGATAATTATAACGATGAATAGGGCCTATTCTTTTTCTCATAGAAAGTTGGCTACAACTTCGGCAAATTGCTCTGTGTCTTGTGATATTCTTGTTGGAAACGACAAAATATTATATCAATACATTCATCATTCTGTATGATTAGTTTCTATAACTTCAGTTTGTTCGACATATGTTAATTATTATTGTCAAAAAAATATTGAATATAAAATATAAAAACGTTCTTCTGTGAATCTTATTATAGAAATACCACAGCCTCTAACAATTCTTAGCAACAACTGCGAACTTAGACCAGTCAAATCTCACATTTTTTTGTCATAAACAATTTTGTAACGATTTTGCGATACGCCACTGGAATATACGTAACCAAGCTGGGCGGTATAATGACGTCACAGCCAATGGCAAAAATGTTCCAGTACCTTCCGGACCAAACTCGAATTTTCGATAGAACAGTTTGAATACGGCTAGAAGCCTACCGTCTTTTCCCGATTCAGAGTTATATATAAATTGGCCTTGGTTCGCGAGAGTAAGTCAGTTTTCTAAAATTAATGATTGTGTTTGCTTGTTGACATAAATTGTATTGTACAGTTTATAAATAAATGTGCACATAAAGTCGAACCCTAAGTGTTCATTAAAGTAAAAACGTTACAATATGAACATTATCTCCTATATGATCCTCTTTTACCCATAAAGTTGACCTCCAATATTAGTTTTAAAAACTTTCCTGCCTCCGTTCATGTGTTTTTGACAAATTTTAAGAACTTTTCCGTCCAAATTTATTATTGTTTGTAAAGTTTTCTTGGAGATATATTCGGTTTATAATATTTTAATGATTTTAAGCATCATCCACATCTCAAAAAATTTCCAGTCTATGCTTTGGCGAGTTTTCATCGTCCAAAATTTAGTTTTATATAAGAGGGTTGAATATATATATATAAGATTTTTTTTCATACCCTTCGCATGTTTTCATTTCCAACATCAAATCATACTTACTTACGTCTTCTTGCAAAAGAGAGTAGTAGTAGATTTCTTTGTTGGATCTGTTGGCTTCTCCTGTCTATAAGTTTTCTAGTGATTTTTAAAATATCTTATTTAAATATATAATAAAAAAAGTTGAAGTAAGTATGCAAAATTGTCCTAACTCTTTTTTAAAATTATTCTGCTAGTTAATTAATCTTCTATTATTACGTATGCTATATTTCCAATGTCTTACTTAATCAAGGGATTTGTTATAGTCCATAAAACAAACATGGATACTTTTCCCATAATTACTCTTTGCAGTTTTAAAGTGGTACAATAAGTCTAAAGAGTGCTTTTCTAGTAGTCCCTATTGGAACTTATCATCCATTTTTATAACAATACCACTAAGCAAAATAAATTTAAATATTTGTATATTAGGGTCCTTGTGATATTTTTTAACATGCAATTTTAACTGTCAGGGAAGAAATAATAACAGATGGGCCAACAAAGAATGATTCTATGTAATGACTATGTAGATGAGGGTAGATGGCGTACAGTAACTTATTAGGAGATATTTAAAACGCAACCTTTTAAAAATGGAAACAATGCTACAAGCTGGGAATTTCATTTTTTAAATAACTGCCATTGTTATAAAACAAAAAATACCATTGATGTCAACCTAATTTAAGTGTAAAATCTACAATATGACTTGGTTAAAGTTTTAAATACCGGTAAGATAACTTTGAGTGATTTGTTTTTTAAACTTGATAATCGTAACAGTTCCTTGGTAGCTCCAATATTTTTTCCAGTGTAGGTAGAAAAGTAATCGTGAAAAATAAATAAGGATCTGACTAAAGTTACGTTAGACGTGAGACGATCATCGCCTGATGGTACACACCGAGTGTTATGGATCATATCTCTATATGCTTTTATATAAATTGAATGGTAGTTGGCGATACTTTGGTTGTAAAGTTCAGGAAAGTAAAATTACATTTTCTAGAAAGAGTATGCTGATCGTATCAGTTTTATTTTTTTGCCAAATTGATGAAAATAAGCTGGTATAGCGATGATACTTTCAACGACAATGTACTTAAATGCATTTTATTATAATTTTATGTGTTTTAAATAAAAACTTTGTGCACTACACTGTAAAAATATATTAATAGTTATTTTTAGGAGTAAAAAAACCTATTTAAACAAGATTTGTCAAATTTTGTTGTACTTTCAAAAAACATAATTCGAATTATTTATTTTTTTGAACGTTTAGATTTATCAATTACTTTTTATTCTGCTTGTTCATATTTTTGTAAAATTCTGTTTGTTAAATAGCTCTTATCTATTTACTTAAAAGTGTTAAAGAAAAACGAATAACAACCCTTTTCCGTACACCAAAGCGTGCGGTCATCAGTTTGAACATTTATTTCATTAATTAGTAAGTAAGCAACTAAAATAATTGGAATTTTTGACATGTAATTTTTTTCAAAGTATTGGAAGGATATGTAAAATTTAACGACTATTGTAAAAAAAATTGTCAGTTTTCAAAAGACATCTTATTCGACCCCCAATGTTATTTAAAAATTTTGGGGCAATTCTTACCCTCGCTTGGGGTTGAAAGTAGTGAAGTCAAAAAAACCGGAACCCTTTAATCAAAAATCGACAAATCTGAGCGTTTTTCTAAAATGTTAAAGAGGTTCCTGCAAATGGCTCTGTTTTGTTTTCGGTTGGCCATAATGTATAGGTGCAATTACATTATTGATAAATTTGTTTTAAATAAACTAACTCTAAATTTAGTTATGGAAAACATAACATTTAACAACACACACTTTTCTTATAGTTACTATTATTTTTAATGCTTACACTTTATTTTTAACAGATTTTATTTATTAATAAAATTTTAGTATGTACTCTCTGGAAAAAGATTAAACTTTACTTTCGCATCACCTCCAATGTTACGACGCGAAGTATTTAAACACTTTTAAACTCTTTATTATTGATAATGACATTTTAAATATTATTACGCACTCCTTTTTTAATCTTTTAAACAACCATCCATAAATAAGTCAATCATCACTGTCTAACTCCTATACAGCGCCGTAGCCAGAGGGGGGAAATAGTCCCCCCCAAAATGTTTTAAGCCCTCCCAAAAATTTTCTTATGAGAAATTTTTGGTGTCCCACTTAAAATTTAGTGTCATGCAAGAAGGTAAATGAAAGAATGAATGATCTCTTCGTTTTCGCAACAGAGAACTCGGTATCGTCAGGCAAAATAATCCCAACTTTATTCAATGGTTTTTTGTTGTTGGAGAAGGGGATGACATTATTTAATGGTTAACTTAGCTCACAGGAAACTGATAAACTTGGAATCTTGGAATCCCGGGCCTCGAATAGATCAAGTGTTATGCACAAAAGATCTGGTAGGTCGAAGTGCTTAAGAGGCAGCATAGCCATCACGACCCCACCCCCTACAATCTTATTCAATGGTTGTAGCTTGTCCAAATCCATCGCCGAAGCATCAGAGCATGACAGTTGTTTTCAGTGAAACGTCCAGCTCTGCTCGCATGACAAGGATCGATACATTTACATATACATATCTACACAAAGACATCTATACGAGCCCCTCCAAGCCCCCTTTGCCTTTTATTTCTAATTACGGCGCTGTCCTATAACGAGTTTAAACCAGTCTGTGTTAGCTTCGTTTATCCTGTCACAAGCGCTGGAATCCCCGTAAATTGATTTTAGCACCCGTAACATTCTACCGCTCACCCCATACATAGACAATGTCGACCACAATTCATTCCTCACTACTCTGCCATAGGCCTTTTTCAAGTGTACAAAAGCGCAGTAGATCTTTTGACTTTAAGTCAAGAATTTTTCGTCTATGCTTCGATATACTTAATCGATATTTACCAAATTATCGTTGTTTGTAGTGTTTATTGGTCCCTTCCTCTGTCCTTTATCCTTCGTAAGGATGTAGAGACGTTATGGTAATCGTTTTATTGTTGTTGTCCATTCTTCTCTTCGTTGTGAGTGTTGTGCTGCTTCGGAGAGAGAGTAACCGGTGATTTGCTTTATTTGATCTGCCCATCGCAGTGGAGATCTTCCTCGAGCTCTTTTTCCTTCAACTTTGCCCCCAACTACTAGTCTCTCCATACCTTCTCTTCATCTTGTTATATGTCCAAAATATCTCAGAATGCTTTGGTTAATAATTGTGGTAAGCCTAGTGGTTATTTTGAGTTCTGTTAATACTGAGATGTTTGTGCGGTGTGCTGTTCAGGGTATGCGTAGCATTTTGCGATAGACCCACATTTCGAACGCCAATATACGTTGTGAGTCCGACTTTTTGGTGGTCCAAGTTTCTGCAGCGTAAGTGGCAATGGGAAAGACAAGCGCTCGTATCAGGCGTAGTTTGGTGTTCTTAGTTATGTTAGTGTCTTTCCATATTTTTGTAAGTTTGACCGTTGCTGATCTGGCCATTGTAAGGCGTCAACGTATTTCTACTTCGCACCCTCCACTGTTTGTGACGATCGACCCCAAATAGTTGTAAAGACTCACCACTTCATAACCTGCTGTATTTCTTATCTTCGGTTGGTTATTTCTGCACCTGTCGATGATCATCACTTTGATTTTCTATGCATTAATTCTGAGCCCGTATTCCCTGCTAATACTGTCTAATCTATTCATGATATCTTTTTCTGTTGAGGAAACTAGTATTAATGTATCATCAGCATAGCGTAGGTTGCTGATTTTTCGTCCCCCAATTGTTATTCCTCCTTGCTTATTGGTAATGCTGTTTAATATTTCCCAGTGTATTTAAAAGGCGTTTTTCCCGGACCTAGCAGACATATTCCGCAGAAAAATTGATAGCGGCAGAATCGATAACCTCTCAACGTCGAAGAGTTTCAATACTTTGAAGATATTACCCGCGATACATCCGATAGTTGTTTCTTTTCTAAAGAAAAATGCCTTTTCGAATCGTTCTCGTCAAGCACCGAAAAAAAAAGAAAATAAATAAAAAGGAAATCGAATCAATTTCGGTAAAGGCGTGTATCAGAACAACGTATGTGTCTACTAAATCATCGCCTTGGCTTTATATCCTCGTTACAAACAGTGAATAGCTCGTGTGGCTCCGTATCGCAGCCCGTTTACGGATACGGATTTTAAGTCTCGGAAACTACACGAAATATTAGCTTATGTCGCTGCTCGGGCTTTTTGTTAACATTTTCCAAGAAACCGGCTCACATTTATATTATAACTGGGCCCGGAAGATTTATTTCCGATTTTTGTGAACGTAATAATACAACATTATGTACGAATTTATGTAAGAACATTAGGCACTTTTTTCTTTTCATAATGCCTTACTTTAGAATAAGAAAATGGTAAATTTTTTTAAATATCGCACAGAATTAATTTATTAACTTGACAACAATTTTACAACTGAATAGAAGTATGAAGGATATTGTTGTGATAACAGTCGAAACACTTCTTTTTAAATTTTCTTTTTTTTTTAATTTTTATCCTTTTGCGACGCCAATGTCTTAAAACCGTTTTGCCCCGGGCAAATTCCGCTCCCCTCTGGCCTTTTATTTCCCCTTGTTTGCATTGCGCTGTCTCGAGTCGGCGCAGTAGCAAGTTTATTCTCTCAACGCGCCGGCTCGATTTAACGCAATCACAGTATTGTTCCGAAAGTCGCAGCGAGCGGATGTCATACAGCTCTTTTTCCACGGCGATTAAAACATCGTTTGTTACTTCAATAAGGAGTATTCCTCCGACAGCCGAGAGCGACGAGTCATTCCTTTGTTCCAAGCTTTATTCGTTCCTATTTTTCTACGACAAGATTCTAGATTCAATGTTTGTAGTGCTCGTAGTGCCTTGTCTTTTGTTTGAAGAAAGACATAGTGTATGTTTTGTGTTACATAAAACATTAAAAAAAAAACAAGCTTATTGTGATTATTTCTGTCCACTAATTATATCGAAAATCAGTTAACATTTTTCCCGTGTGGAAAAAGGGAAATTAGAAACTTCCCTATTCCAATAGATATAGCAACAATTATTATCACTTTTTTTTTAATTTAACTAACTGTTTTGTTACACAAGTCCGTGCTTAATTAGCAATCCAATTACACTAGTCAACTTGCACATACGAGGGTAAATCAAATATAAACGGTAATTTTGCTATTGTTGTTAGATCCTAGCTACCTAGCTAATACCGTCAGTACAGCCATGACCAACACAGTACAAAACTAGGAGAGAAAACAAATAGGGTGCTTCGGGATTTTAGGCGGTTTGGCGGAGGGTTGTTTGGGTTGTTTAAAGTGGCATGAATTAAAAGTGGATATCACTTATGGAAGTGTTTAATTCATAATCACTGATCAACTCGGATACAGACAAATTAGTGCTCGATGGGTTCTGAGGTTGTTGACTAAAAAAGCAGAGACATGTCAGGTCGGAGATCGCTGGAAGGCATCTGGATCGATTTCAGCAAGTAGGAGAGGTGTTTTTAAAGAGCATTGTGAAATGTGATGACACGTGGGTACATCACTACAACCCCAAATCTAAAATGGTTAGTAAGGAGTGGCGGAAAAAGGATGAAGGTTGCCCAACAAAAGTCAAAACTTGCCTCTTTGCTAGAAAAATCCTTGTAACGATTTTTTTGACTCTAGGGGAATTTTACTGATCGATTGACTACAGGATCAACGCACTGTAAACACGTCAAATTTTATATCAAGGGAGAAGTTTAATTATGTTATTTTTAAGTGGCACCCCTTTAATATCCCCCACCCCTTTTTTTAAAATGTCAAATAGCAATCCCTACCTTGGGATACATCAAATAAAAATCCAAGAAAATGCAAATCAGCCCTATAAAAACAATTTATTTTATCGATTAATTCTGCTGATAGTAACAAATTTTGTGAAATAACATGATACCATAACGAAAACGACCTACGCCGCAGTTGGATAGGTAGATGCCTAATAAGGGATCAATTTACTTACTTCTGAATACATGTCACCTTTTTTTGACATTTTTAGTCATTTTGTTTCTTTATTTCAAAAATATTAAAAGTATATTTAGGTAGTTATTCGTGACGTTAAATTAGCCATTATTTGTAGCTGTAGTATCTTGAGTTATTTTCAAATGGTATATTCTTTGCAAAAACAAATGGAAATAATATTTATTTACAGTCATCAAAACAAGTGCGATCGAGGAACAGCTCGAGTTTTTAATGAAAGGTATGCTGATTGAAATATAGGTCACCAGACTATCATAGAGTTAGTACGGAAATTTGGAAAAACAGAATCCTTCTTCTTCTTCTTTTTAATATGAATACATATTGGTAGGCTACTGCCTGTTCATTGCCAACACGTCCTCCCCGGAAGATGAGGTCCAGCATTCTCTCCAGCGCTTTGTGATCTACCCTGTGGTCTTTTTCCTACTGGATTATTCATTTATGTGTTTCTGACGAGTCTGTTGTCCTCCATTTTTTTTAAGTGTTTGTTCCAGAATCGTCTTCTCTGTCTCACCCATCTTCCTATGTCCTGTATCCCGCATTGTATTCTGATATCCTCATTTCGTAATTTATAGAGTTTTGCATTGTATACTTCTTGGTGTCTTCATTTCAGTTGTTCTCATCATTTGTACATTTCTGTTTGTATCTGGTCTTGTTTCTGCTGCGTATGTTATGATAGGTCTTACTGCCGTTATATACATCTTGACTTTGATTTCCGTATTTAGGTATTTGTTTTTCCAGACAATTTCTCTCAAACATCCCAAAATTCGAACCGCTTTCATTGTTTGCTCTCTTACTTCGAGAGGTAGATTTTCATGGCTCGTTATATCTGCTCCCAAATATTTGAAATGGTTTACTTGTTCGACGATGGAGTCGATTTCCAGCTTACACCTTATCGGTTCCTTTGATATTACTAAACATTTAGTCTTCTCGGTGTTGATAAGCATGTTTAGTTTTTTTGCTTTGGTGTTAAAAAAATGGAGTAGTTTTTGGAAATTATCTTCGGAATCTGCTATAAGAACTGCGTCGTCAGCGTAGCATACAGCATGGAAGAAAGTATTTCCCATTTTGTATCCAGCCGTTCTGGGGAGATTTTTTATTATTTCAAAAAAAAACAGGATCAATTTGTAATAAAAAAAAAATAATCCCAGAGTTCTCGACGAAGCTGCACAAATTGAAGTAGTGGGGCATTTTGCTATAAATCCTTCCTATTCCATTCCAAAAGTATAACAGAATATATACCGTCAACAGAACAGAGTTACACCACATTATTGCCTACAATATAACGGATCACACTTTAAACAGTTACTGTAAATACATTTAAGGAGCGGTTTGTAATAAACTTTATTTTAGTTTCTGTTCTAATTTCGCTATGTTTAATGTTATTTGCAAAATAAATCGATAGAATTAATTGTTATTCATACGGCTGATTTGCATTTTTCTTGGGTTTTCATTTGAAGTATTACAAGGTAGGAGTTGCTATTTGACATTTTAAGAAAGAGTTTGGAGATGTTAAAGTAATTCCGCTTGGAAACAGCAGAATAACATTTGTAAACCTCCCCCTGGATTTAAAATTCAACGTGGTTTTTCTTGTATTTACGCAAAATTAAAAGTTATTTAGACTAGTTTGTTTTTAAATGAAAGTAGTGTATAATCTAGTGTTAGTACTCGAAGAAATTATTATTTTTTTAAATTAGCAAGTAAACGTTAAACATTGTTAAACTAATTAATGTGTGCCCTCTGCAATTCTCAAAGAGATTTTCTTTAATTCTAAACCAAATTAGTGGGATTACGATTTTGGGGAGACAATTATATTGTAGATCTTTTGGTATACTTCGTAGGAAAGCGACAGACACAATTCATTTTTTTTATAACAATAATCAGCTTCGTCGATAAATGATAGTTTTACTTTTTTTTCAGTACTTTTTGTTGTAACATTTTTATCCGTATTTTAAGATAGTCATTCCTTATAAGTTTTTAAAATGGTTTAAAAAACACCACATGTTTTTCAATCGTCGCAAATCTTGTGGAAGTGTCGGTGCACAACAGCGCCTGCCGATAAGTTTGAAATTTAATTCGGGATAGAGCACCTTCCTTATATCTCCAAGCTCGCAAGTATCCCCCAGAAGCTGCACCGCAGCACAAGTGGGCAAACTTTTCCGCAGTATGTAAAATATCCTCTTCATTCGAACGATTTACCATTCTAAACTACCACCGAACAACTTTACACTTTATACGGCGGCCGAGCTACTATAACGTTATAGCGACGTCGTTAATAAAGGTTGTAGTGTGAGGCAAAACAATGCTCTAGACCTGCCATCTGGAATACGAAATTTTATTATTACACCCGAGTTTGGGAAGTGTTAAGAGGATGAACGTGTTTATGATGGAATAAATGAAGTGGGTTTAGTTAAATTAATTGAAATTTATTTCTTTGCTTATTTATTTTATGGTAATCTAAGGAGATGGTTAATCGAGAACATTAATAATTGTACACTGATACAAATGGGTGATAATAACAGGTTGGTTATTTAGAAAACATCTGCTAAATGTAATTGTTTAGTGCCCGCGTGAAGTTTAACGCGTTATGGTTTTCGCGCCATATTCAATGACACAATTTCTCTATTTTTCCCGTCGACATTAGTGTGGGTCATAGAAACCGTCCGCATTGGCCATAAAACTAACTGGTGACAAAAATGTAAACTTTTTGGAAAGTTGTATCTATGTAATTATTAATTACATAATTTCTAATTACTTTCGTCATTTCTTAATTGAAAAAAAAATTGAATTAGTTGCCATACCTGGATTTAATTAGTTAGTAAATATTAATTTATTAATTTCCTAAAGCACACTTGAATTTTATGAAAAATGGCCATCTAAATACAATATTAATTTTACAAATATTGACACAATTCATTTTAATCAAAAAATTATAATAAATAAAGCTTGTTATATTGTAATAAAAATGGTAAATAGTATTTACGTTATATAATAATGGAAACGTAAAAATTAAAGTTTTTATTTTTAATTTCAGTAAATATTTAAAAGACTACTCCGCAACTGGTAAAAATCAGAAACCAAGATGGTAGTATGGTAAAAGGAGAGGAATGCGTAAAAAAAGATGGAAGGGATACTTCGAAAGTTTATTTAAGAAAAAGGATACACAAGTACGGAGAGTACGGAGTTGCAAGGCTGTACCGCCTTTTTAACCTTTGTTGGAGGAATAGTAGCGTTCCAGACGACTGGTGCAAGGCCGTTATCGTGCCGCTTTACAAGTGAAAAGGTTCGCATCAGGACTGTCCGAACTACCGAGGTATTAGTTTACTCAGCATAGTCAGCAAACTAAATGCAAAGATATTGATTCAAAGAGTGACGAATGAAACTAATAAGATGATATGGGATGTGCAAGCAGGATTTAAAAAAGAAAGAAGATGTTTAAATCAGGTCTTTTTATTACGAGGTATAGTCAAAAAATTCTTGGCTAGAAGTCAGAAGGTCCATTGCGCTTTTATAGACTTGGAAAAGGCCTATGACAAAGGGGTGAGAAGTGAATTGTGGTCGACATTGTCTATGTATGGGGTGAGTGGTAGTTTAATACGAGTACTAAAATCAATTTACGAGGATTCCACTGCTTGTGTCAGGATAAACGGAGCTCACATGGACTAGTTTAACATAGAAAAAGGTGTGAGACAGGGATGTGTGGCTTCGCCATGACTGTTTAATTTATACATAGACGATTATTTAAAAGATTTTAAGAGAGTGCGTATGGATTAAAAATGAATGATTTGATCGTCAAATGCCTTTTACAGTTACAGGCGATGGTTAATGTTATGCATGATGGCCTGAAAATCAAAAGAAATGAAAATAAATGGTAGCAAAACGAAAGTTATGGTTTTTGAAAGAGAAGAAATCATGACAAACTGTCCCAATCCCAATTTTTTTAAAGAACAAAATGGTACGCCACTGAGATATTAAAATTAAAAACCATGTTTAAATTTCTCGGTAAATTAGTGACAAAAAATCTTTCTTAAATTTTTTTCGTATAGGGTGCCTTTTTTATGCAAAAAATAAAACACTATCTAATATAACAACATTAAACCAGAACACTAACAGAAATAAAATTAATAAAATTTTAAATAGGCATAAAGCTATAATAAATGTTTAAAATGACCTTCTTCAGACGTGACACAAGATTTAACTCTTCGCCTCATTGATTGTTGTATTCGCGTAAATATTCCTGGTGTATTTCTTCTTGTCTCGCAACCGGCTATAATTAGATTTTTCAGGAGGACGAGAGTGGAATAAACCAAATACAAAAATCTAGAGGATTTAAATCCGGTGGTCGAGCAGGCCAATGTTCCGTACCTTCCCTACCTATTCAAAACAAAACACCCCGTATCTCTGTAAACGAAGAATTTGCTAAAACACATTTATACAGCAAACTGTCATTATATTTCCATGCAGAATCACCCCCTGAAGTTTGTTGCACTTATTAATTAACACCCTGTATATATTCTTAAAAAGCCTTCCTTTTCAAAACGAAAGTGGGTTCATATTTAAAATGGTAATATTTTTAAGTAAAAATATAAACCTGCATTAAACTATTATATTGATTTGACTATTAGTGTGTATTCCCCAATTCTAGTCAAGTGTGGATTTTTTTATTGCCATCGGTACTGCCTTATTTTGACAATAATTAGTTCTGCTTGACAGCAGTCTTTCTCAATTTTGTGCCTTAAAGCGCTATTAGACATTCACAAGTAATTTGGGCTCATAAATTTTTGTGTAAGATATTTGGTAAAATATTACTAAATCTTGATACTATGCGGTATAGTACCATTCAAATTTCTAGTACCAAGGCAATAATAGCACTAAGGCAACTATTTGTAACTTTATAATGCGAATCTATTATTACAGAGCCCTGTTAAAAAATTTAATAACATTTTAAGCATTGGCAAACAAAAAACAGTAGCTATTCCTTTAATTTATGTAAAATGATCCAAGTCTCAACTAACCTCTTAAGTTAACTGTTATTAAATCACCAAACCAATAATATTTAAAATGTTCCTTTAACCTCTTTTGTTAATGTGTACTTTAAGTATACCTAATACATTCAAAAGAATCAACTAATGCATAATCTTCTTTTTTCAAGATCGTCAATATAATAAGCTCCTTGTTTCTTTATAAAACAAATACATATTTAATACTTTTTTAAGTATGTCATTATTTCTCGATTACCCATTAAATATGTTGATAGCAAAGCTTATACATAAACTATTTTCTTTTATCTTTTTCACCGATTTATGGCCGATAAAATTGCAATGTACCGTTTTTTTTTGTAAAAAAGAAACCTCTATACAAGTACAGCATAAAATCTCTGAACATAAAACTTTACTGATGTGTACCTAGTTTCAAAGTTATATATTTTCATTTTCATAGTTTTCTATATTATTTTATTTTAAATTTTTTTTTTGCTTAATATATCAGTAATGGTAGCGTGTAAGAATTAACATTAAAGAATAAATTCTTTAAAATTAACTTTAAAAGCAAAATATTACAAACTTTCAAACACAACCACAACATTGAAGGTTCTTTATGGTTTACCATTCACTATAGTGTCCCAAATATTTACTTATTATTCTTCTAATTGTAAAGTACTTAGTGTTTTAAGCGCCCCAGTGCAAAGTGCACCTGAGACCCCAAGCTTGGATCACTTGGCAAGCGAGCACTTTGTTCGTCTGCCAAGCTGCCAAAGCCCCAGGAGCAACTTGAAGAGTTGAACCTGCCGCCATCCCCAGTACTCATTGTACCAGGCTTACTCTCGAACCGAAACCCTGAGGTCCAAAGGTGGCCGATGAAGTCAGCGCACAAGTACCTAACGCAGTGCAGGGCACTATAAAGTTAGAGTCTTAAAGTGTTTTAAGAAACATGGTAAGGGTTTATATGGTTATAGCTTTTTGTAGCCCTTATTTTTAAGCACAAACTTGCATTATTAATCTTACTACACTTGAATTTTCTTTTATGCATCATTTGTGACATCTTAAATTCAGTACACAGGGGAGTATGGAAATTGAGTAAAGAACTGAGTTACTTACTTCATGTATTTTTGGTCATTTTCAAAGGCTGTGAAAAAAAACAAATTCTAAATAAGTGCAAGGCGGAACACCAAAAAGAATAATTTTTATGATTATGGAAAGCACTTTGTTCAGGTGTGTGGTTAATATCGTTAACTCTTGCTACAATGCTGTTGTATCTACTTTTTTTTATCTGTGCTTTGAAAGGTTGTGGATATGTTTCACCACTACTGTAATAATTTTTAACTACTGTTCGAGCATAAGCAAAAATGGACTGTATATTTAAGAGATTTAACCTTGGTACATTTTGATTAGTGTGGTTTTTTTGTAATAACAGCTGCAAGCGAAGTCCGATTAGCCAGTTTTTGGTTTAGGTGTTTTTTTAGTATTTAACTTGGGTTTTGATTAGTATATTTGTATTATTGATGATTACTTGCGGACAGATTGTTTGCTTTCTGGTAAACGTCACTTGCGTGGACCAGTATTTACTTTTATTTTCTGCTTCTGTAGCTAATTTAAATGATGATGTTGAAGTTGTTGCGGTGCTCTTGCAGGATCTGGGTCCAAAGACCTAATTGCTGTGTCATCTGCAAAGGTTTAAAAAGCAATTAAGCCGTAATAACATAAAACGTAAAAGAACGGGTTATATTTTATGCTTTCAAAAAACAAACCAAACACTTAAAGAACCATACCGATATTTTAAGTATTTGTGGTTACAAGAAAAAATGATAACAATCAATAATACTAATAATGAATTATTGTGGCATTTGACCAATCAAATTGAAAAAGGCATCTATATTCCTTATGTTGTTGACGCTGTTATGTTTCAGAATTACTTTACCCAAAATTCTTCTGGTAAAATGTGCATCAAAAGCAACAGAATTTGTAATTATGTTTATTTCCTCCATCATGTTTAACTGGAATCGTAGGGTTGTTAACGTTAACTTTTTTTGTATCTTTTTTATGTTCTGATATCCTTATCTTTAAAAATCTTTCTGTTTATCCCACATAGCATTTATTACAATTGTTGCAGTTAACTTTGTAGACAACATTGTAATTCAACTCTTCTCTGTTGCAATAAATTTTGAAATGGTTTTAACGTATGATATTTTATTACATATATTTTTAAGAATGTTAAAAGAAAGACATAATTAAAACTGATTTTTTTAATTATGAGGTACATCCTTTTGAAAAAAATATTGCTCTAAGACACGAAGCGAAGCTTCACAATCATGTTAACACCGAGATGATTTCGCCACTTGATCAACATGACATAGAAAGGAGACTTAAGAGGAAGAAACCTTCGGACCTAGTGTAATAGTTGAGTGAAAGAATTTTAAGCAGAGCACAGTGCTCAGTGAAATTTCACAGCCTTAACCTGAGAAACGCCAATGTGTGAATTTTATTTTTAAGCACTTTTTGGATAATTTGGTTTAAAATAAAATTGCTGGTTGGTCATTTCTTGATCAGGTGCAATAGGTATTAATATAAAGAAATTCCATTTTTTTATAACATTTATTGTAAGATTGATGGGTATATTGGTTGATAAAAAAACGACATATTATTATTTTGACAAAATAGTGTTTTTTCTTTAATAAACTGATCCAAATTCCATGTAACCTTTTATGTTAATTATTTACTATTATTGGAAAATTATATTGGTGCACATATGTTACCATACTTAAAAAACACAAATCAAAATTGTCGATTAATTTTTAAAAATCATTTTCGCTATAAAAAGGTTATTTGACCTTTGTAGGCTTTCATAATCTAATTCCATTTAATCAGAAAATTCAAAAGAAAATAGAATAGCCGGACATATACACAAAAGTAGTAAATGAATGTGCAAATTGAAAAAGGGAGCGCGCAATAAATGTTCTTATTTTCATAATAAATGAAATTGCGAAAATGAAAAAGAATCACGTATAGTCGTTCAGAAATTTCCGACTTTGCATTCTATGCTCGCTTATTATTCTTTGCAAACTGTTGATTTTGAATACAACCCGTCTATTTGAACGAAACGTCTGCTATTTGAAATTTTCTTTTATTTTTCATTTAATTTAGCGCCAGCTGTACCAAACAAAAAAAAGCAGTGAAACTTCAAAATGAATTTCCTCAGGAAATAAGAGAAATTATCATTGACCATCCTCTCGTAAACTTTTACAGCCCGTGAAGATATAAGAGAACAGTGTTGAAAGTAAATCACCCTTTGCTAGATTAGCAGCAACGTTGGACAAACAACACGACAACGATGCGATCAGTGTCAAAGAACATACGACCTAATCAAGTTTTGAGTTAGGGCGGAAAATTCAATAAAACCGCCCGGAAAATTGGGAATTTTCGGAGGTCAAATCAAGAGGAGAGATAGCCTGAGGTGGGCCGTCTGAGTGATGAAAGGATATCGACAGGGTCGGCTGCTGTAATGGCCACCGGAGCTTTTCTAGAAAGAAATTTATCGTAAGGGGAAATGACGGTATTTTTTGGGGAGTGTAAAATATTGTTCGCGATTTGAAAGGGATTTTGAGGTCGAGTATGGATTAATTTTATGGAATTAACTGTGATTGGAAGTCGACGATGATAAAGTTTTGTTGGCGGTTACATTAAAAGTAATAATTTAAACCGAAACTTTTTATTGATTGCTAAAGAAAATAACTAGCAAATGTAAAAAAAATTAAAATGTTTATCGTTTTTAAAAGTATTATCCATCGGGCATAACAAAACACTTTTTTCATTGGCTTATCGTAAAGTGGTGCCAAGATTTTTCCTTTTAAAGAAAACGTTTATATTATCGGAAACATTTTTTACTTGGGTGGATAATGCTCTAACCATATGCACCCCAATTTGGGGAAGCTCATAGCACAATGTAAATCATAATGTAATAAAGTAGGCATTTTGCTGCCAAAAAATATTAGTAATTTTACTTATTAGTAAAAAACAATATCTAAAAAAAAATGTAACTTTTTGACCACAGCGGCAGGGGTGGATCGTGAATTTGTGGAGCCCTGGTCTAATATTACTTAGGGGCCTACATAATTACTCAACTTATTACCATTTTGTTAATAAACTCTTTTCTATGGTGACGGTATATGGTTTTATAGAACATAGGTATGACAGGTTATGTCTAGTTATGTAACAGAAATTATAAAGTGACCTTTCTGTATTTTCGTGCAGCAGAATTCCTTTGTTAAATCTTAATTTATGAAAATGAGTATTAAATAATTAATTCAATAGTTCGACATTGGTGTCCTATATTTGTTTTTATATACGACTTCCTGTAGAAAGAGCGCTGCGCTTCAAAGCTAGTGATTGGCAACTTTAAAAAAATTTTTAGGATGGTATAGAAATTTGGGAAAACATTAACAAGTTTTTTTTATGAATTAGCATAAAAATTTTACTTCAAAAAGGTGTAAGACTCTGGCTTACACTGAAATAAGTAAGATTTTAACTAAATGAACTCATTTACTAAATGTTCGCTATGTCATCTGGATAATAATCATAGTCTCATAGACTTTTCTTCTTTTATTTAAATTCATAATCAGCTTATCCAACGCAACGTTTAGCGTGTCTTTTTTCAATTTTTTTGCGCCGTATACTGATACTTCATATGTAGACTTATTTGTAGAATTTTGGAGTTATGCGTCTCATATTTATGTCACTGTAGTTGGTTCCCTCTCTAGTACCTAGTTTTTTAGTTTCTCTTCGTATTCCTTTAGCTTCTGATCTGATTGTCTTGTTGTTTACGAATTTTTTTAATGAAACAAATAACTTGTAGGTAACCTAATTAAATCGCTTTAAAATTTCTCTGCAAAGAATAAAAATTTACCGACTGAAAACAAGCGACAGGGAATTCCCCGTTTCGTTCGATAAACGCGCACACGGGTTAATTGATCGCAGTATTGCCACCCTTATAATCGGATTTTAAGATTTTTTTCTATACAAAATACTATTTTTTTTAATGAATGCTGAGGGCCTTTTGTAATTTTTAAAAGAAGGTAAACGATATAAATTATACCACGTGAATCCCAAAAAACTATGGCCATCACCTATCCAGCTGACTTTACAGTCTTGGCCTACTCCAAGCTGGTTCATCCAGTGCAATTAATTGTTTTGACTGTTCTTTCATCTCATGTGCGTAGTAATGAATCCTTGTTTCATTTATAGCAACCAATTAACGCAAAAAAATTTAGCAGGGTTACGTTTAAATATCTCCTAACATTGTTTTAAAATCATCACACTGTCGCGCTTGTTTTCACAGTTAGCAAACACGGAACCCATCTTGTTGATAAGTCTCCGATACTCAATTTTTTGTTTAAAAATAAAAATTACTGTGCACTTTCACTCGTCGATTAGTAAAAACAATATCAATGATTTTTATGGTATAGCAGCTTTAATTGGACGTCCCAAACGAGGTGCATAACATGTGACTGAGTGACCACGTTTGAATTTATTGACCTAATTGTTCACAGTCGCAAACGCTAGAGTAAATGTCTTGCAAACGTGATCCAACTTAGCTTTATTTTCTTTTGACGTTGTAAAAAATACATATACATCCCAATTTTTAAGTGATTTGTTAAACGTTGCCTTTTTACGTTGTCCTTCTTAACTGGATGACTTGAAACAATAACAAACACCGAAATAATTCGAATGCCGTGGATAATATCAGGAAAATCAATCGTTCGATCAATTTAATGATAAAATGTTTAACAGTTTTTAATTGGCGATTTGAAAGATCAGTATAATAGAAAAACCGATCGTTCGATCGGTTGGTAAAAAAAATCTATCGGCTGTCTCTGATGGCGTTTGCAAAGATACTGTCAATAAAGAGAAAAACCAATCGTTCGATTGGCGTTTGGGAAGATACTGCCGCTGTGGCAATTGCCACTGGCCGGAGCGAGGTGAAAGGGGAGAGAGTTTTTCAGAATTTAACCAACGTTCATTTTAAACAAAGAATAAATTGCGCAAGGGCATTCAGGTATGGCTTAAGAATGAATTAGTACTGGTAGCGAAATGCCAATAAGAGTTTTAAACGTTCCATTGTATTCTCAAACTGTTGGGTATTTAAAAATTTAATTGTTGACGTAATAATCAAAATAGAAGAAAAAAATTGATTATTCACTGTGATTTCTTGACTTATGATTTAAACCAATCTCTACAGTTAACTTAGCTGAATTTATCGTTTCAGAAATTCACTTCTGAATAAAGCTAAATCATTTTATAATGTCGAAACCTATTTCGTATCCATTAAATTTTATTTATAAGCGAAAACCTTTAGTTTTCTTTGTATATATTCTCTGCCAGATTATCTGGGAAAATAATATTCCACCGATGTCATTCAGCGAACGTATTGCTGGAAGAGAAAAGTTAGTAAAAGGCTTGTTAAATTTTTTGCCGGTGTGTATGCGTAGGATTACTCTCAGAAAACTTGAGCCTTGAGTAAGTCGTCTTTGAGTTAAAAATAATCCTCGAGATTTTTCCACAACTTTTTTTCAAGCATTAGAGTCGTGGGTCCGTTGACGTGTACATACAGAAAGTTTTGTGAAATTTTTATTTCTTACCTAATAAATTAGAACGGATTCATTGGGTTATTTAACGGTTAGCTTTTTAAACTTATTTTTTCTTTTAATTTGCCTTTTTCCTTCTTGCTTAATACACTGCGAATAATCCTGGCTTTAAAAGCATTTATTAATTTAATATTAGAAAACGTTTTGGTTTTAATTTTTTCTTAATGAATTTTAAAAATTGCAACCACAGTCGGATTAAAAAGTACACACAAACTGTCAACAAAAAAAGTCCTATCAACAAACAAACACGTAACAATGTTAACCATAAAAAATAAGTTAATAGGCGTCTTTTAAATTTTAAACTGGTTATTGTTAACAGATATTTTCCGGTCCAAATAAAGATAATTAGAAGGGCTGTAATGATATTTCAGAGAAGGAAAATACGAGCCACGTCCAGCTTTAGTTGGTACGCACATAAAATATGTAGGTAGTGTTGTTGGAATTTATCGCTTAGGGAGTCAAACAAAAAAAAACCAACCCAAATAATTATCAAGGTATCATTTAATGAGTGCGGTTTTAAAACTGTTTACTAAATCTTAGCAGAAGAAGTAATGTCAACGGAGATCTGTGAAGAACAGCAAGAACAGATCGGCTATAGATGCCATATTTATAATCCGCCAAATAACTGAAAAGGCCACAGAGTTTAACAAGACAGCCTCTATATGTGCTTTAATAACCTTACACAGGCATTTGATAGGGTACGATTAACTGATGTTACAACTCTACTAACCCTACTCCAATATAATAAAAGTTATCCAAAAGCTGGATACCGAGAATTATGCATAAGTGAAAACGGCAAATAAATTAGGCAATAGCAACTGGGATCAGACAAGAAGAAAGCCTTAGCCCAATCTTATTCATTATCATAAATGATGAAATAATATACGAAGTAAAGCAAGCTGTGAGAAGATGCCGGATGGGAGACAAATAAATAAAAATAATATACTATGCTGACGACGCAGTGATCATCTCGGAAGTCAAAGATAACCTACAAAGGCTCCTGTATAAATTCTAACAAATAGCAGAAACGTTCACCATGCTAATATCCATAAAGAAAACAAAATCCTTTACAGGATCTAGAGAACCGAGTAGATGTTAACTAGCGATTTACGATCAGTGTGTAGAACAAGTGATGTCCTTCAAATATCTAGCGGCAAACATAACAAGTAATAGGAACCTAAAGGACGAATTAAAAGCCCAAACAACAAAGGCATCATAAATATCAGGATTCTTCTTTTTAAAGTGCCTATTCGGTCCGAATGTTGGCAATCATTCTGGCTATCATTATCTTGTTTGCTTCCGCACGGAATAGCCCGGTCGTGGTAGTAGAGAACCACGTTCTCAGGTTCTTCAGCCACGAGATACGTTTACTTCCCGGTCCTCTCTTTCCCAATATCATTCCTTGGAGAATCCGTAGTAGAATTCCGTATCGAAGTTCGTTGCGCATAATGTCACCAAGATATTCTAGTTTTTTGGTCTTTTCAATATCCATGACTTCTAACTTCTTGTTCATTTTTGTAAGCACTGATTGGTTGGTTACATGGTCTGTCCATGGAATCTTCAGAATTCTACGGTACAGCCACATTTCAAAGTATTGTAGTTTTTTTGTGGTTGCCTTCGTCAACGTCCATGATTCTACTCCATACTGCAACACAAAGAAGACGTAGCATAGAAGAAACCTTATTTTGGTGTTCATTTGTAAATTTTTGTTTTTTAAGAGTGATGCCATTTTTAGAAATATTGTTCTCGCTTTCTCTATACGGCAGCGAATTTCTTGTGAGTGATCCCACTTCTAATTTATCGTGGTCCCTATGTATTCATATTGTTGTCTGTACAGGATACTTAAGAGATTTAATTTGGCAAAATAAACATATGAGCCCTAGGAGAAAAATCCGAAACTTGCGTAAGACCTATTATGACATACGCGATAGAAACCAGAGCGGAGAACGCAACAATCAAACGACAATTAAGAACAACAGAAATGCGAGCAATAAGATCGTTAACAACACATACGTTATTCGACCGGAAGAGAAATGAAGAAATAAGGGAAATATGTAAGATTTAATTTATAGTAAGATGGCCAAGAAACCGGAGAAAAGAATACAGAGACCACGTGGACAGAATGCCAATGAGCGGTTGGCAAAAATTGCAAAAGAAAAAAAAGCAAATACACATCGACCACGTGGACGATCACCTGTTATGAAAGCTGGTATTTGCCCCTGGCAAACCATTGATGCAAACACAGAACTTAGTACTAACGTAAAAATAAGAAGAAAAGGAGCAAAACCAACCACTACAATGTAACTTCTCTTCTTTAAAGGAATATAGAAAGGATCTGGGTTAAATAAAGCGTGTAAAGTATCAAAATTATTCAAAATAATAATTTCCTTGCAATCCATTACCTATTACTAACGGGGTGGGTATAAAAACAATGATTTTGTTAACAGAAGTGACAGCGTTTGAAATCCATAGATTTCTCCAGGGCAATTTTCCTACATATTATAATTTTTCCTTAACGCGACCCTGCGCTCTTTTTAAATTTCGCGCGACGTCAAAAATCGTGCCTAATTTATTTGGTGTCCAGGCAAACTCACTCGTCCAGAGCAGTCAACCATGTAAGACAATTCATTAATTTGATACTTATGAAATATCGTAAAAAATAATTGTTTGCGCCACAATGCTCATTTAGTTCAATTTTATTTAGACTTAATTCTTGGGAAAGTCGATTTTCTGTTTACAAATTGGTTGTGATAATTTTAAATCGTTTCTCTTTTATATGCAAACGTCGAATCAATCGCCAGATACATTTTGCTTTTCCGAGGAATAATTAAAAATTAATTTTTTTTATTGGTTATACTTTGTGGAAATACTCCGTTTAATTAATTTAATTTGCTGCTAATTACTATTTTCTTATAGTTCACCAAAGTTTATCATTCGTAAATTTATAAAATTATTATATTTATTTTTATGTTATGGTAAGTATTTTTTTAACAAGAACTCTACCGTACTATTGGGATACCCTGTATATTTGAAACAAAAGAATTTAAAAATAAAACACCTGTAATTTATTTATCTGCATTTCGTTTATTTGATGGACCAGTGAGGAAAATGGCGTTAATAAGACTGATATCGAGTTTTTATTGTTGCAAAAACAGAAATTTTATTTTATTGTAGTAGCTGCTGCAGCAATTTATTTTTGCGAAATCCTCTGCTTAAAATAAATTAGTAACATATCATTACATTAACAAATTACGATTATAAATAAATCTGTATATGCCTGCTGTCTCATCACTCATCCAATTAATTTTTCCATCCGCATCCGTATCTATTGCAATTGAAATAGACGGATGATAATATGATACTGAACATGTACAATGGAAACATCCAAAGTGGAAATTAGTACGGTAACTCCATGGAAAGGCAGATCCTATTAATGCCGGGACGATAATTTGAAAATTGATTTTAGGGTTTACGATCCGTTATTTTTAAAATGTATTTCAATTTTATTTTTTCATTTCAATGTTTAAAATGTATACATAATATTTTTACCATAATTTTGATAAAATATTTGAATTCCTATTTTTTTTTTAAATAGAAAATTCATTTTTATTTAATTATTATTTACAAAATAAAATACCTAATTTTTAAAAATGGTTTATTAATTATTAGAATATTTCTATAAAACACCAAACAAAAAAAATAGCATTGAATTATTATTGAAGCTATGCTTCTTGTGTTAGGCTTCGCGGAGGGGACTCGCCGTAGAAAATTGAAGACGTAAACGTTAAATTCCCCCTCCATGCGGGCCACGGCTGGTTATTATTAGTTATATTATGTTTGACATCTTTTTTTATTGGTTGTATTATATTGACATTTGTATTTTTTCTCTCGATTATATTATGTGGCAGCAAGGTCAAGATTTTAAAGACCTGAGTTAGGCCAACCATGACTTACGGTATTTAAGCTCGAGAAAAGACAACTTAAACAAAAAGCATTCTGCGTGTAACAGAAATGGAAACCCTAAGAAGCATACTCGGAAAGACAAGAAGAGACCGAGTCAGCAACGAGGTTATAAGAGATGAATGTTAGGTGAGATAGGGGCGACAAAGGAAACGACAATGGCACGCTCATGTAACCCGAATGGCAGAAGACTACCGCAGATAGCATTCCAGAACAGACCAGCGGGAGATAGACCCCCAGGAAGAACACTTAAGAGACGGAAGGACAGCTGGCAATCGACATCCAAAGAGATCCTAAGGCGACACAATTAACAGATCGACAGATCTAATTAAAGAAGAAGAAGAAGGGAATGTTTGGTTTTATATATTATGTCATGTTAAATAAGACGTGTTGTTATGTAGAATAAAGCCATAATTCAGGTTTTTTATTCTTTAATTTAGTTAAACTGAGGTTCATGAGTCATTTTTTTATTGCATAAATTTTTAATTTAATTTTGTAGTTAGTTTAAAATATGAAAACTGGTTCGTAAAAATTAGTGAATCTGATGAGTGATAACTGTGATATGTTTTACCATACTTCGTACTTCGTACTCCAAACGTTTATTTTAATTATTACGTAAGAAGTTAAAGCGTCTACACGCGACTGACACGTATTTTTTTTTCAATATTAACTTCTCGCATTAAATTATTATCAATATTAATAATATTAATCCGGGTGAGCGGTAGCTTGATACGAGCACTGAAATCACTTTACGAGGATTCCACTGCTCTGGTCAGGATAAACGGAGCTTACACAGACTAACATAACATCGAAAAGGTGTGTGGCTTCGCCATGACTGTTCTAAGTTATACAAAGACGATTTGAAAGAGAGTGCTTATGGATTAAGAATGAATGATTTGACGCGGATTATCAGGTCATTTAGCGTCATATGAAGAGGAGTTACAGACAATGGTTAATATTATGCATGATGCTCTAAAAATCGAAGCGATGAAAGTAAATGTAAGCAAGATAAAAGTAATGGTTTTTCAAAAGAAAAGGAAGCATGACAAACTGCAAGGTGCTGATTAAAGGAGAAAAAGTGGAACAAGTGAATGAGTTTATTTACAAAGCTTACAGGAAACGAAAAGTATGACTGTTACATTAAGCGAAGGGTGTTGGTGGGGAAACAAATAAATGGGGCCCTTTATAACTTTATGAGAAGCCAGAACGTGTCAGAAAACACGTTTTGCTGTGCATAAAGAAGTGCTGGTCACTACTGAACCATGGTAGCGACCATCATAAAACGAAGATGACGACACTCAGTTAACTCTATGACGAAAAAGTTGAAATATTTTCTATTAGATGTCAATTATAAGATTAATAAAACTTCCTACTATTTTATAATTGAACCACTATCTATTTTTTACCATATTTGTTTGAAAAAAGAATAAAATACATTAAAAGATATACACCAGGAGAAGGTAATAAACTTTTTTTAAAAAATACAGTATAAACCAATATTTTTAAAGCAAAAAAAAATGATTAAAAAATCAGCGCGTATAACTATCGAAATTGTTAGCAATCAATTCGATCTTCAATTAGTTTTTCCATTCGAGTTGAAACATTGACCCACAACCGAGAGTACAGTCGAAATTAGCATGTTAATTCGTTGAATCGGGTTAAACTGATGGACCAACGATCGACATTGATGTTTAGATTAGTTCCGATTGGATGGTCCAAAAACGTTGCGAGTAGTCCTCTCACTAATCAGATTATAACTAAGGCATTTGTTATTAAAGCGGGAGATTATGGTTTGTCGGCGAAAGGCCTATGTTGTGAATTTGTTCGGTTGCGGTTAACGTGCGGTTTTAATGACGCGATGACGCGAGAAATTGCGGTGATAAAGCGGAATTTACAGTTGATTTTTTTTTCGACCTTTGTTTTTAGTGCGGGTTTCGGGTGCGAAGCAAAATCAATTTAAATTACTGGTAATAGTCCAAGCGATGACCGGCATATTTTTTTAAAACTTTATTACTTTACGAAATAGACAAAATATTAGTACAATAAAACAAAATATACGTAGATACAAAAAAATATATAATAAGGCTCGGTTCTGTCGCTCTACCGAATGAATTACACGAAAAGGCATAAACGTGTACCCATAAAAGTTTATAAGGTCCGCATACAATCAATACATTGATCACCAACGAATCGTCAATAATATTGTCAAACCAAGTATCAATATTATTATCACCACAGGTCTGAAACTATATGGACAATATTTTATTCAATATTTATTATTTGCACCGTGCGCGCCATGTGGTTTGATATGTTGTATTTTTTATTGTGGCGGGGTTGAAATAATAAAGAATAAGAAGAAAATGGTATGTGCAACTATTTTACTACTATTAGAAACGAAACGAAAAGCAATATTTTCGTTCTACGCCGTATTACGCATAAATAAATTACAAATCGCCATGACAGTAGTTCAGTACTTGGACACAACTAACAGATGGCGTGTTCATCGATTATACTCGACCTTCCCCTCTATCTTATACACTTTGGTCAGTATATTATATTTTTCTGTCAAGTCTAAATGTATAACTAAATATTTTCATTCATCTGCTCGTAAAATAAGAATAATTGAAGTCTTTTTAGAAATTAAAAAACACGGTATTTTCAGCAAAAAAAAAATAACTGCGAATGCTAGCCCGCGATATTTTTCCTGTATTTTGAGTAGACTGGCGAGTTTAATCCATAAATATTTAAATTAATCATTTAAAATTCAGTCAGAGTGACGATGCCCACTGTTAAAAAAAAAGATTCAAAACTTAAGGAATCATTTTAAAGTACTTTAAGGAATAATCTTTCACCTCTTTACAATAACAGGTTGAAAAAGGTTCATTGTCGGCGGCTTGCAAATTCCTTTAAATTAAGAACTCAGAAAGCTGATGATATTCGATTTCATTAAAACTTCAATAATAATGTTTTTGCCAGACTTGGATATTCCTCGTTTTTCTTCGTTTTCGTATACACAAAGAAAAATGTGGCAGACGTTTTATTATTTTACATGACTTATTATTATCGTTTTCTTATCACTAAAGGTTAAAACAGTTTACTTGGCTGATTTCGCAATGTAAGTAATGACTTAAAACTTTTTGATAATATTCGAAAAATGTAATCCATAACTGGGTATGTTTAAATTTTTTTTTTTTCGCAAAACCACTACTAAATAAGAAAAGATTTTATTGGAAGGCCTTTTGTTAGTGTGCTCTCCACGCTGATAAGGTCTATTGTGTCTATGATTAAAACTCCTTCAGCAACAAATATTTTATCAACTTCCAGAGATTGTTTGCGGTTCTAATAAAACTCTCTGGCTCAGCTTGTTTTTGCCCAAGCGCAGGAACCAGGACCTTGCCAGTCTCTAGCAGTAGCATAGGACGTGTTCCGCTGTCTCTTCCTCTTCAAGACAGAAACGTCATCTACTCTTCTCAGCTCCTCTCAACCGACAAAGGTGTTTGCAGAGTCTACAAGTCCTGTCAACAGGCCCACTGTTACTTAATGTCTAGTACGACTAAGGTTAAGTAGATCTACTGTGGTCACGTGCAGTGGTTTTTTTCTGAACTTTCTCGCGTGTCTCTGACCTGTGAATCCATTCCATTTAGCCAGAGCTTCTAAAAGCATCCAATTTTTTATGGTGCTCATTCTGAGGCTTTTTAAAACCCCTTAGTGGGAATCAGGTGCTATGGAGACAGTGTTTCAGTGGCTTGCAGTGGCATTAGAAGCAGGGTAGGCAATAGGTGGCATATTTTTTTTATTGTTTTAACTCTCCTATCCATTAAAAAATTGTTTTTTTGTTAAAGTAAAAGTCACAAGTATTGAAGTTTTTTATTGATTAGAATAAATTTTGTTTACCAGATATACAGAAAATTGGTGGTATGATCCTCGTTCCCGGAATACGTTTTTGATTTATCTTATTAGATGTGTTTGAAATGTGAAAGTGGAATCTAACCCAGTTAATGAAGTGTTCTTTTCTAAGTAACGCATAATAAACAAATTAATTTTTTTTGTTTTATGTATTTTTTGTTATTTATGACGTCGGGCACCTATTTATTATGGAAAAAATGTCTCATTACACACAGGGTTATTTTTGTATATTTCGTTTTTTTGGCACTATATTGCAGTTACAAAGATTTTTTTCTGAATTTAAAATGATGTTCTAATACTAATTGGTGTCGAGATTAATTTTATTCTCGTTGGTAGCATTTATTAATATTTTTTTTGCAGAAAAATAATCAATCGATTAAGAATTTTTATTAATTTTAATACTATCATTAAATTTTTCTTGGTGTAATTTTATCGTTTTCTTGTTCGCGCGTCAGCTTTCGCGATTGTTTTGCATCTAAAGAAGAGCTATTTGATTGATTACTTCTCGAAATAAGGGCACTCTTGATCAATGGACGCCATTTTACATTATGGCGTTGAGAAATATTGTTTGCTTGGAAAAAAAATAATAAAAAGAGGGTTTTATAATGGTATGAATAGCGCCAGTTTGTACTTACAAGTGAGTTTAAAAAAAAACTGTTTTCGGGAGTTTAGCAATGAGATAGATTAGTAAAGGGGACTTCATAAATATTTGAAGATCAATAATTAAAAATTCAAAGAAAATACATGAACATAGCCATAAAATATTATGTCCTGAGCAAAATATTGTTAATTTAATTAGGATTTTAAAGTTGATTATTAAAAAAAAGTTAATTTTCACATAGTTTATTTTAACTACAACCTATTTTTTTACAAAAAAAATAATATTGCTAAAATATAATGCCAAAATTTAAATTTAATTTTATTCAAAATAAAATAAATTCTTAAGTGGTGTTTTGGTGTATCCTATATTATTTAAAACAGCCCTGCATCGCCTTAGCATAAATAAAATCAAGTTATTTAGTTCTTGTTGCGGTATAGTTATCCATGATCCCTGAAATCCTTAAATATTTGTTGGCGGTTCTGAAAATGTCTGTCATCTTTAAAAATCTGTTGTTAAAGTATGTTCCATACATACTCTAGATTTAAGTCCAGCGATTGCGCGGGCCATGGCAATCAAAATTTTGAGTAAACTTAAACATCAAATCAATTTTACACCAAAGTCATTCTTGGTAAAACTCGATACTGTGTACCGTTTTCGGAATATTTTGATTTGAAAATTATGAAGTAATAACCAATGCTGGTATAAAGTAATAATAAAGTTATTAATTATTATCATTATTAATAAGTATGCATTACGTGAATTAAAATTTTTTTTTCCACTCCCCCTACACAAAATGACGAAATTTGTACAACTCGCCAACTATGTAACTGTCTATTTAAGCACTGTGCGACGTAAAACTGTACGATTTAACTTACCGTTAACAGAGAGCATGATCAACAACCAATATGGTAGCATCTGTAAAGTAAATCGCACGACATATAACCAATAAGATAGATCCTTCAGTAGTTGCCATGGAAACAAATAACAGGCCGCGTCGCCGATAATATTTTGACGTTTCATATTTGTGTCGCGATGTGTTACCAGTTTTTGGATTTGCAAAGTTCATTTGTAGATAAATCCCTAATTACAAATAAAAATTGTTGTGAAAAATGTCCAGTAGTAGCGAAGATGAAATGTATACCCCGATATAGTGGAAAAAGCGAAAAATGCTTCGTATAATTTGTTACCAGCAAAATCTCGTGAAAGATACGAAACAGTTTATCGAAAATTCATGGACTGGAAGCTGAAACACAAAATCAATTCATTTTTAGAAAATGTTATGTCAGCATATTTTGAAGAACTGTCCAAAGAAATGAAGCAATCGTCACTTTGGTCAATTTATTCAATGCTAAGGTCAACAATCAACATAAACCATGAATACATTAACATTGCGACTTATCCCAATCTGTTGTCTTTGCTAAAAAGAAAATCGGATGGTTTCAAGAGTAAGAAATCGAAAACGTTGAATCAAAAGAAAGCAATGTCTTTCTTTAAAACGCTCCAATTAGCAAATATCTGCTCACTAAGGTATGCACGAATTATATAAATTAACAGGCAAGTATTGACACTTTTTTATTCCAGGTAGTTTTAATTTTCGGTATAAGTGGTGCTTGTAGAAAGCAGGAGTTACGCAACTTGAAGCCTAAAGACGTGGAGGATACGGGAAAATGTCTGATAATTCATATTGCCAAATCAAAAACCAAAACACAACGTTTATTTGTCGTTTCCGAGTTCTTTTATCACATTTGTAAAATCTACATCGATCTACGCCCTGCAGGACAAGATGTTCAGACTTTGCCTTTTTTTTTAAATTTCGTAAATGGAAAATGCACCAAGCAATGTGTTGGATTAAACAAAATCGGCAGTATGCCAAAACAATTGGCACAAATCTGGGCTTAGCGAATCCCAAACAATACACAGGCCATTGCTTTAGACGCTCTTCAGCAACAATTCTTGTAGATGCTGGTAGCGATATATATAATCCAGGATATCTACAGCTGTCGCTGCCTTCCTGCTTTCAGCCCTTGTCTCCAGTTGTCCTTGTCCTGCCAGTCTCCGTCCTGCAGGTTTCTTAATTCCATCGCCTCATCCACTTCGTCTCTCCATGATCGCCTTGATCGACCTCTCTTTCGTCTGCCTAATGGACTCCACTCAGTTACCCGGTGTATCCAGCGATCCTCCGGAGTTCTTCTAACATGTCCGTACCACGTTAGTTTCTTTTCCTCTATGTGTTCTAGTATGTCTTTTTTTACCTCCATTCTTCTCCTGATCTCCTCATTTCTTATTCGATCTAATCTGTTCACTCCATTACTCCTTTTCCAAAAGTCCATTTCTGTGGCTACAATCTTCCCTTTGTTTTTTTTGTTGATCACCCACATTTCAGCTCCATAAGTCATTATGCTGCGAACTATTGAATTGAATATTCTCGTTTTATTAGTCTCGGTTATGTGGCGGTCCCATAATATTGGGTTTAATTGATTAATACATGCCCTCGTTTGACCTAGTCTATTTTTTATTTCTTCCTCTGTTGTTTCACTTTTTGATATTATAAACCCTAGGTACTTAAATTTGTCTGTTCCTGAGATCTGTCGGTTATCATCTATTTCTAGGTGATATATCCTGTCTTGTGCCGTTGACATATATTGGGTCTTTTCGAGGTTGATTTCCACTCCATTTTTCCCATATTCCTCCTCTAGTTTCCGCATCATAAAACCTAAATCCTCCTCATCTTGAGCTATGATTACTTGATCATCGGCAAAGCTTAGAGTATACAGATGATCATTTCTAATTGGTATTCCCATTCCTGCACATTTTCTCTTCCATGGTCTTAGTGTCTGTTGTAGAAATATTTTGAATAGTGTGGGTGATGTTGAGCATCCTTGGAGGAGACCCTTAGTTGTTTTGAAGGCATTTGATAGTTTATTTTTTTTTTATTTTATTTATTTTTTTTTTTGGTAGCGATATGCTAGCATTAAAGAGACACGGTGGTTGGCGGTCATCAGCAGTGGCCGAGAGCTATGTAGATAATTCTGTGAAAAACATGACTGCCAACTCATCAAAAATTATATGTGCCAATAATAATACTACTACAATAAGAGAAAACAATAGTATTATGTTTGAAAACTCAACAAATCAGACAACCAACCCGCCCTCTCTTGTTTTTTATAACTGCACAGTTACAATTATTAATAATTATAACTATAATTATAACAAACGTAAACTATACTAAGTAATATAGTAACGTATAATAGTTTAAT
Organism: Agelastica alni; assembly: GCA_950111635.1. Classification (NCBI taxonomy): domain Eukaryota; kingdom Metazoa; phylum Arthropoda; class Insecta; order Coleoptera; family Chrysomelidae; genus Agelastica; species Agelastica alni. The sequence continues at coordinate 19,215,189 of OX467718.1, forward strand.
TGATCGATTAAACATATTTTCACTTAGTGGAATCCTAATTTTTGATGGGAATGAATGCGGTTCTAGAAAAAGAATTACGTACCCGCCACTTTGCGGCTCGTACGTAACTTTTTCTAGTCGTGCGTAATATGCTTCTTACATACTATTGTCGCGTAAATAAAACCTCATCGATAAAACGGATACATGTTAAAAATTGGGATTTCTTGCAGTGTTTGACAAAGTTGTTTCGGCAAAATAGTAATAAATATATTTAAATTTTTTTTCTTCAACGCCCTTTATCTTGAATACGGATGGCGTTACGAACATTTTTTACTAAGCAAACCCCAATTATTTTTTAGTTCTTTACCTATCCTAGAGACGAGGTCACCTTTTAAAATAAAGTGCAAAAACTCTCTACACAGTGATCTAGCAAAACCTGTGGTGAAATGAAAACACCTATGGTTGAGCGAGGATAAAGGAACCTTGTCTCTTCATCAGAATTCAAAAATTGCATAATTTAAGCAAAGTTTTTTTTTAAAGATCATTACATTTGTTGAAATACGGTTTGTTTTGCAACATTGACAAGATTATATTTTGCGTTAGCAATTAAAAGTAAAATTGGCCTGAACGTGATTGGAATAAATTTACAAAAAAATACAACAAAATTTTATTTTAGTTAAAAAAAAGCTACTTTTAAAGTCTACGTAAGACAGAGGTCGTGAATAATTTAAAACTTTCCATCTGGAACGGTTTTCGTTCGAGTGATGAGTATTTGCCTTACTCTTGGAGACGCTATCCACAATGGCTGCATTCTCACGATTTAACTACATAAAACCGCCTCTGGAGTTAATTGTTTAATGATGAAATCGAAATGGCACCCCAACTTTTACAGGCTACTTACTTATCAGGACTACTTTAATTGATTCTTTGTCCAAGATGTAATTTTTACCTCAAAAAAAAATCTGATAGTTCCTTGAAACTTTTCTTTTCGAATTTCCATTTTTTATGAACGCAGATAGTTTCTATTTAAACGTAAATTTTTTTACATCCTCGAACCAGTAATTTTTTATTTAACATCAATCAGTTCTCTAGCTCTCAAATCCTAGTCATTGCAAGGGATACTTAAAAAAAAGTTTGCTGTTAACGTAAATATTTTAAAGTGGTTAGAAATGTATCTAAGCTATTATTAAAATGTTATTTTAAATAAATACATAAACTAAGAAATGTGAGCAACATTTGATTTCTAATTATTTAAAAAAATAATATATCATATGTAAGTAATTTTAAAATATTACTGGCTATTTAGTTTTTAATTTTTTTTTGTAAGAAAATTAATAATTGAATTTTTTTATAAAAAATAAATAAAGATTATAAAATGGTTATTGGTTGTCTCACACTTCGTTCTCCTTCCTCTTTAGCGACCAACACTTTTATAAATGTGATCGTTATTGAGGAGGTTTACAATACCTTTTACTTAAGAGGTCTATTAAGCTACCAGTGAAACTAATTGGCAACAAATTTTGGTGGATTATAAAGTTAATACAAGAACATAAATTCGATCCAAACGATCCCTAATAGCGTACAGAAGCTGCAATGTTTTGGTGATATTTAATTGACTGCAGATATTATTTATTAGGTCCATGGTCTAGAAATTAAAAAAAATATTTACAAGCAAAAACTTCGCTGAAACTTTAACAGCAATTATGAGATTTTGCGGATGCAGTCGAGTCGACCGGATAGCGAGATTTGTGGTGCAAATGCGGTGAACGTCGAACGAGGAAAAGCTGGAAGAACGTTCAAAGTGCTATTCACTCAGTTTTGTGTTTATACGCTTGTTTGGGAATGCAATTGTGGTTGTCTGTACTTCCGGTCGGGTCGCAGATTGGTAAACAAAATAAAGCTCTCGAAAAAATAATTGTGTGGACGATGAATTTGTATTAAGAGTTCCATTTAAAAGGATTTAGTACAATAATTTTTCATTTATTTCAATAGTAACACTTTTATATTACAGTTAAAACGATAGATTAATAATTTTTTTCAACCATCTTTTTCGTGGTCGATCTAAATTTTAATTGGCAATATTAACAATTTTAACCTTTTGTTATTTGTAAGCTTAAAATTGGAAAACTGCGTCGAAAAAAACTTAAATACTACTTAAAAGTGATGGACAGTTGTATTCAAAAATTATATTACTTCAAATCAGACAACGCCAAAAGAAATTAGTCACCTCCACTTACTTTTTCTCAATTTTCTTCGTTTTATCTTTCTTATTTTTCTTCACAAGTAAATTTTTTTTAGCAAGTATCTAGATTCCAAATTGCTTTTAGCTTTATCCAACATGTTATAAAAGTTGGAGTTCTTCAATAACTGATTTACAAACTTTAAAATCTTTTTTAAACTGACTTATAGTCCGTACACAATTTGTTGATAGCTCACTGCAAGTTTGACCCTCATTAGAGAACTGAAATACAGAGAGGACAGGTAGTATGATATAATAACAAAAACCAACCTAAAACTGGCAGTTTAAGATGTTTTCGACTAACCCACCTTGTATCTGAATAAATACAATACAGCTATAGAACTTTTAATCCGATTATGTAGGTATTTTGAGTGGAAATGACTGACCAGTGTCGTAGAGTATATGATTAAAACATTACGTTACTTTAAATAAATAAATATATTAATATTCTTAAACTGTAGGTACTGTAAATTGTATTTTTATTTTAATAAAATTTCTTTATTTTATTTAAAAATAAAAAGTTACTTGCAATTTGTAAAAGATACATTTATTTAATTAATACCTATTTTTAAATGATATAAACTACGATTACTTACAAAACTATTCAAATTCAAAATAAACAGGATCATCTTCGGAATCCGATTTGTCTTGCAGGTTGTGTCTCTACAGTCGCATCAATTATATTGTCAAGATCCCACATTTTTTGTTCTTCTTCTATTACATGTCTTACTGCATCTCGCCAATTTTGTTCTGTAATATGTTGTAAAGACTCATATAACAATTCACGTACAGCTTGTATTTTATATGACGTATTTTTTCTAGCCACATAGCTTTTCATTTGTGCCCAAATGAGTTCAATTGGATTTAATTCGCAGTGGTAGGGTGGAAGTCTAAGGACTGTGATGTTTCGTCTTTCCGCCATTTTGTCAACTACGTATTTCTTGAACTAAGATTTGTGTTGCCGGGCAATTTTTAAAAGTTCTGCTTTAACCATTCCATCTTTGTAAGGCAGGGACTTATTCCGCAGCCATTCAATGATATCCTGTTTCTTCCACGCAGTCGTTGGAAGTCTTTCTACTAGTCGTGAATGATAAGGTGCATTATCTAATACTATAATTGAGTTTGGTGGTATATGTTCAATCATCTGCTCAAAATACTCTTCGAAAACATCAGCTGTCATCTCCTCGTGATAGTCTTTTGTGCTTTTGGATTGAAATTCCAACAAACCATGCTTAGCAAATCCTTTTTCACTGCCAATGTGAGAAACTATTAATCTACTGCCTTTACCAGAGGGTGGGGAAATACCAGTAGACCAACCTTCCATAAAGGCTTGCCTGGAGCTTGATATATTTTTATCTGACCAAATTTTTGTGAGAGTATGACCTGCGTTTACCCACGTTTCGTCCTGATAGTAAATTGGCTTTCCTTCAGCCCGAAATTTTCGTATAGATCTTAGATACTTTCTTCTCCAACATATTATCTCTTCCCGGTCAATCAAAAGTGATTTTCGGTCTGATTTCTCCCACCGGAAATTTAATTCGTTTAAAACTTGCCACAATTTGGTTCGTCCGACATGAGGCAAATCCGGGTCGTCTCTAACTTCTTGTAAAATTTTGTTTAAGTTGGGTATTTCTTTTTTGTAAAAAAATTCGTGAATTTTCCTTCGAATACCATTTTTGGCAAATTCATCAATTTCAATAGGTTTTCTCCCCCTCTTTAAGTATTCGTTTGTATTTGGGTTAGCTATACCTTGTTTTTTTCTTTCTGATAGGAACCTATATATTGTTGACTCCCCTACGCCCGTCATGTGGGCACAACTCTTGATTATGTTCTGAACAGTGTTTGTGGAATTCTGAGAAAGCAGAGCATCGTGAACGTTCAAAACAATAGTCTTCTCTCTTGGTGAATAGACAGACTTACTGACTGTACGCAACAGTACCGGTGTAAAACTTGATGATGTTGATGATGATGACGAAGCCATCGCAAGCAATCAAACAAAACAAGCAGGAACGAAAGGTACGTATATGTTTGTAGGAATATGAAAAAAAGTTACTCACGCACTGCACAAAATTCGCAAAATAAATATTAGAGACGTTAATTACTGCCGTAGACGCCGAAACACCAACGAGCCGTAAATTAAATGCGATCAAAAACGTACTAAACCTAATGAGGGTCAAACTTGCAGTGAGCTATCAACAAATTGTGTACGGACATGAATAAACACCTCAGGAACCTCCGCCTATGATTTTACGACTATTACGGCCGTTTTATGACTTGGACGCACATTTTGTGCTATCGACAAATTATGAACGGACTATAGGTCATTTTTTTTGCTACACTCTTCGAAATTTTTCTTTTATTCTACCTTATTGCCTGCATAAACTTCTTAATTATCTAATTCGTCACTTTGGGACGCACCTTATCGAATTCTATACCCATGTGTGCGTAGTGCTTTTTAAAATCATCATATTTTATATCTTTCAATTTTTTGATAAAGGACAGTTTAAACTTAATTCTTGTTTGTTTTTTTAATAATATTTTGTTTATCATTTCTGCACTCTAATATCGGATATCTTGGTTACAAACTAATAAAGAATTTATTGCATCCGGTGATCTTTTTTGAGTCTGCGGTTTCGGTATATCTTTAGTTTCTCCTTATTTCTTGTGGAAAACCAAAAAATTATGTGTAATCTTTAATTTTTTATGTGCTACATGCGGTTTTACATGTCCAGCTTTTAATCTTCCTACTGTATTGGTACTAATACATTTCGAAGATGTAGCTCCTCTAGGGTACATAATAACGTCTCCTTGCACAATATTACCTGGTAGTGTCATTTCATAATCCTTCTTTTCTTTATCCTCTTCTTTCAATTTCTTACATTTCGTAAGTTAAGATAAAATTTCTCCACGATCTTTCTCTTTTTCCTTTACATTTTTAGTTAGAAGTATTTGTACATTTGTTTTAGGTAATTTAAGATCCAACTCTAACATTTCACGGTACCTTCTATCTTCATTACTTTCTTCATCAGGCTTGACGTCAACACTTTCCTGATTTTGATCTTTGGAAGACGAAATTTCTGTTTGCCGTGCTCACCACTACTACGTGAACGGCACTGATCGTCTTTTATTACTTTCTTGAGGAGGAATTCGCACTTGAATCTGTATTTGATCAATTCCAACCGATAAAATTCAACCCCATTGTATTCTTAACGTTTGCTCCAAACAATATATTGCTTTTGTCTTCTAGTTGCTTTGAAACTGCTAGCAAATGATGCCTACTTGTGGCCTTATCTAATAACATGTGGTTTATCTCTCTGCATGTTTTTGAAAAATGGTTTCTCATCAATTCTCGTACGGTAGAGGTCGACCTCGGAGAATATATCTCGATCAGATCAACATTGTTTTGAAGAAAGGCCAGGTCAAGAGTACCAACAACCAAAGAGCATGTATAAGAGCACTGATGAAAGTAGAGGAAGCAAAAGATGTGTGTCAGAACCGTAGCAAGTGGAAGAAAGTGGTCTCTGCCTACCCATATGGGTAAAAAGGCGTGACTTTATGTATGTATGTATATAACAATATTTATAATAATTTATTTTATGTTTTTTTTAATGCAATATATTATATTAAACATTTTTATATTAAAGTTATTCTTTTTAAGGTTTTAACTTAATTAATTAAATAATAATAAAAGTGCTTAGGAAAAGAATTAGGGTCTATATTTAAAATATGACGTGAATCTAGTTAACTTCAACAGTCAAAACTGCAAGACGGGTAATTCATACAGGTTATGCCATTTTGTATAAAAATTAGAATTTTATACAAATGTTATTTTAATAAATAAACATAAATATTACTTGCACTTTTGCCAAAAAATGATATTTCCTATAACAAGTTATATCCCATAGTCCCCGCCTTTACTCTACACAAAAACTGTAAAGTTAAAAACACGTTTTATTTAATGTTAAAAAGCGAGCCTAGCAACTAAACGCAGCCCCGCAGTCTTATCCTCTACGTTTACAATGTGCCGGATTGTGTTTTTTGTTCTTATCATAAGACGTATTATGGCCCCTTGCTCTATTTTATGTCGATTTCAGCACAATGTTGCTCGCACATATATCCGAGGCTTTTTCTATTGAAAACTCACTTCCCCTCCTGACTCGTTTTCTAAACCCTTCTCGGACAAGGGTCTTTGTACCCGTGGGTTTATTGGAAATTCAAAAACGGTTAAATGGACTTAATTCCGTATATATGGCAGTCGTCTTTGGGTGTACAGAAACAGTGGCAGATCCAAATTTCGACAACAAATATTTTACTATACTTGAGCTCACACTGCTATAATCGCAAGCTTCTATACCGTGATTTACATAAAACATATTGTACTGTTTATTGCTTTTTAAAAAATAAATCAATTTAAAAGTATTATTTTTAGACATTGCAGTGGATGTGGTAATTGTAAAAAGAAACTTCATGCTTTTTGGTAAAAGAATGGTAGAGTACCTACTAAGCCAGAATGGGCGATCATTCAGAATTATCAATGGGTTTCCGATAAGGCATTTTAGACTCAACAAATACATAGACAATAATTAACTAGCAGATACAACTATATGCAGGTTTTGCCAAGAAGATAATGGAACATATTCCCATACACTGAGCTATTGTAAAGGTCTATTAATGTTAGGGTTTTCAATGAGAGAAAAGATAATAAAACCACAATACTCTCATTATACGGAGGATATGATGTCTGGCCTACACAACATTTATTTGCAAAGGTGACTTCTCGTCCACAAGCCTTGCATACATTTAATTTAATCTTCTCTTTTCACTTGTAGAAGGCGTACCGCCTGTAGTTCACTGATTTTTTTCCTGCGAGCTGTCTCTCTATCTTTTTGATGGTCTGTCCAGGGATCTTCTTTCTGTTGGTATGTTGTCTCTGACGATTCGTGATAATCTGTCTTCATTCATCCTGCTAACGTGTGCGTTCCAGTATCTTCGTCGAGCTCTGCACCATCTTACGATATCACTGGTGTCAGTTTGTCTTCTTAGGTCTTTGTTCCTTTTCTTATCCAGAAGGGTGTTGCCCATTATTGCGCGTATTATTTTCATCTCTGTTGTTCTGAGCATTCTTTTGATTTTTGATGTATCGACTCTTGTCTCTGCTCCGTAGGTCATTACTGACCGTTTGTTTCCAATTATACACGACGCAAACGTTTGCATTCTAGAATGTTTCATTAGGGTTTAATAACCTTCCAGAAACTCCGTGCAAAGCCGGGTAAAATTTGACCTTGTACTATTTAAGTAACGGTAGTTCAGAAGTGTATTACTTTGCATGTTACTTTCCGACCCGATTCTGACGCTCACCTTTTAAATTCGGGCAGTGTTACGTATTTAATAAAAATACGAAATTCATCGAAAATCAATAATAACGGTCATTGGTTAAAAGGACTTAACTTATCGAACTTACTTACATCCTTCTTTTAACATTTTACTTGAAATTTATGATTGAGGCATTGTTTTTAATCGTGTTAAAAATTTGTTTAATAAATACGGTGAGTATGTATTTTTTTAATACTCATGCGAGATAAGTACCAGCCTAAAGCACGCTGTTGCGGTTGAAAAATATCTGTTTGCACATTTGAGTGCGACAAGTTTACTTGGCACACGCTTACGTCATTTGAGTGCGACAAGTTTACTTGGCGCACGCAATAGTATATTGTGCAACTAGTGCGATAAGTTGGCGATTGCTCACGAGAGCGAAGTTGAATGCACGAGCGAAGCGAAAGCGTTCATTTGAGCAATCGACAACATCGTACGGGTTGCACATACTATTTTTTTATTGCGAATGCGGGATAAACGCGAGCATAAATAGACCAAAAATATTAACCAAAATAAAAATATAAACTTTGTAATGTCAACTTGACAGTTGCGCATTCGGCTGTTTACCGAAAGGTTGGTGTTTAGAATTTGCATGCGATAAGGGGATAGTTTGCGTGTGATAAGAGTATAATTTGCGTGCGCCAAGTAACACGCAAATGACGTAAGCGTGCGCCAAGTAAACTTGTCGCACTCAAATGGACAAACAGCTATTTTTCAACCGCAACAGCATGCTCTAAGATACTACTTATTCCGCATAAGTAATAAAATATACTATAAATTTACTTTAAATTTAATGTTTCTCCAAAAAACAGGAATATAAATAATGTTTTAACGGTTTAAGGCGCTAAACTATCAAACGGTATAATTTTGTTGGTACATTTGCCACGGCACTGAAGTACGAAAAAGTGCTATACGAAAAAGGAAAAGAGCAATTTGATTATAAAAGAGTTTAAAAAGGAATAGAAATGCTACGTATATATTCCTTTTGGTCGTTTGGAAAAAAATGTTAAATGGTTTTGAAGGAAAACAGAATGGCGAGCTTTGTCGGTCTGTTGTCGACTGTGAATACAGAAAAATTAAATTAATTTTCTTTGAGGCCGCCGCTATGTTTGACTTTATTTTTTTTTTACGTTGTTCGAGCCGAAAAATATACAAATAATTTAATTAAAATATTGCTTGTACCTACACCTACGTAATCGTATTTCCTTTATGAAAATCAACCCAAACAAGCAAAAACGGTAATTGCTTTGAACCTGTAATTGTATTTTGTTTTCAATCATTTTGATTATACACAGTACATTACATTTTTATTGACAATACCAATGTAAATATAACAAGCTTACTGTAAATTAAGCCAAATACAATTTACTTGTGCAATCTATTTACAAATATAAGTAAAAATAAGTAAAATTGTATGTGAATACTCTTTAGTACAAGAGCGTGGAATGTTTGGCCCTAAATAATTTAACTTTCGTTTGGACATGTTTATATTTATTTTATTTTTAATGCTAAATTTTATCCTCGATTTCACGACGTTTTTAAGGATTATCCATGAAAAGTCGGTTTTTTTTTGGATTTTAAGTCATAAAACTGTGAGAAGTATTAATTTTTACTTGCCTTACACTTGCTTTATAAATCTGTTTCTTTAATCTATCTTCATTCATCTTCACTACGTGTCCAAAATATCAAAGCAATCCTGTATCTTTTTTTGAAACCACATCATCTTTTACACCACAGCGTTCCCTTATCTCACTATTCTTCACTTTTTTTTAACCGAGTCACTCCGGCTATACTTCTCAGACTACTCATCTCCGCAGCAATAATCTAATTTTTATGCTTCTTCTGTCAAACCCAACATTCACTATCATACCAGTACTTGTCTATGCTGCTCTGCTCTATGCTTCTTCTGGCTGCTGATTGAGTTATGAAGGGCCCCTATATTGTGCAAACACCCCTCGTTCAATGCACACTCATACTTTTAGTCTTTTGTCAACTTTAAACCCAAGTAAACGCCGTGGTGTAAAAGAAGACGTGGTTATTAATATAGATAAAGAAAGTTTGGACACGTAGAAAGGATAGATAAAGAAAGATTAACGTAACAAAGTTATAAGGCGAGTGTGAATGAACAATTCTGTAGAGGTCGACCTCGGCGAACATATCTCGATCAGATCAACATTGTTTTGAAGAAAGGCCAGGTCAAGAGATCCAACAATCGACGAGCATGTATGAGAGCACTGATTAAAGTAGTAGCAGAAGGTATGTGTAAGAACCGTAGCAAGTGAAAAGAAGTGGTCTCTGCCTACCCATTTGAGAAAAAGGTGTGACTATATGTATGTATATATGAACCCAAGTATACAAACAAATTTACTTATTTCACTCTTTCTCTTTTAATTAGCACCTCGCAGTTTGTCATGCTTTCTTTTCTTTTAAAAACCATTACTTTCGTCTTGCTTACATTTATTTTCATCCTTTTTATTTTCAGGGCATTATGCATACCATTAACCATCACCTGCAACTCCTCTGCAGATGACGCTAATATGATCTGATCATTGGCGTAAAAGAGGCACCTGACAATCAAATCTTTTATTCCTAATCCATACGCACTCTCTTGTGAATATTTTAAACAATTGTCTATGTATAAGTTAAACATCCCTGTCCAACACCTTTTTCGATGTTAAACCAGTGGAATTCTCGTAAAGAGATATTAGTGCTCGTAATAAACTATCGCTAACCCCATAGACAATGTCGACCACAATTCACTTCTCACCACTTTGTCAAAGGGGTTACTATATACCTGTGTTTGGTAACATTATGTTAAACTGCGTCTAATAAATTAAGAACCAGATAAGCAAGCAATGCTTGAAGAAAATTAATTAGTATGTTAGAGCGGAGATAAGTTTTGTTTTAAAAATTAATAAGCAAAACCTATCCCACATAGGATAATTTAAAGGTCTTAAAGTTCCCAAAACAAGATCTCCATTAATCTATTTTTAGACATGATTGTACCAAAAAATATTAAGCCTAAATAACAAACCAGGCATCCAATATTTTCTTTAATCTGCTTGTACAATATAAACGACATTTGATAAAATTTTGCCTACAAATTGACAGTTACCTAATAGTTTCGTGCACTTAAATAATAGTTTAAACACGTGTTTAATCAGTCAAAGGTATAATTAAACAACAGTAACAGCAGTTACCGCAATCTATTAACCAAACCGGTAAATTTTCCTCGTGATGATGACTATATATTCAACGTCATTTAATATAGACGTGCGATCAAACGAGATGCGATCTTACAGGATGACTCCAATCGCATTATTAAATGCTAATAGATATAAAATTTAGATAAATTGTTGTTAATTATTTTGTTAATAAATGTTCGGTAAAACATATCAAACTTATTTTATTAAAAAACAAATATCCCAAAAAAAATTGTGAATAGAGCACCGAGTTAGCAAAAATAATATTTTTTGACCCTGCTAGTCCTTATAACCATAATCTTATGTGGGTAACTACAATCAGACTATTTATATCACTTTGACTTACCTACAGATAAATTTATAGCACTGATAGAACAGAAAGCACCAATGGGAAACCACAAGGATGTCTTTCATCAACAGCAGCCTCATTCTCATGCACTATCCAATACTGGATGTTTGCTACAATATAATTCATTTCTTCACGATTTCTGGCTGTATAAACCAGACTTTCGATGGTCTTTAATCCTGTCCATTCCCACGATTCTAACACACATCTTTTATCAGTGCTCTCATGTATGCTTGTCGGTTGTTGGTACTCTTTCTTCAAAACAATGTCGATATGATCAAGATAATATGTTCGCCGAGGTAAATATCTACCGACTTGTCCATTCACACTCGCCTTATAAATCTGTTTTATTAATCTTCCAGATAATATTTATGTTTAATCGCATAAGTTGGCTCTAAGCTCCTACTTTGTGGAAAAGTTCTTAAAGGTCTTTTATATTTTCGGCATTTGGTATTGTGTAGTTTGCATAACGAATATTGCTTAACTTGAACCGTTAACTTTTATGCCCATTTTTAAGTCCTTAAGTGCTTTTTAAAACATATGACCCAAATATATTATTTACTATTTTGTGAAAATATGTGAGTTTGATTTGTTTGATTCTACCCTGTATAGAGCAAAACATGCACAGCAATATTGATGGATAACTGAAAAGATAGACATACTGATATAAGATGATGGGAAAACTAATTTGATGGAAGAAAACCCAGTTACTTATAGCCGTGGTGAGAGCAAAATTAATTTCGCAAATATACAAATGGCAAAACATGTTATCAAAAACAGCAAAATATGAAATGTATAATTATTACAAGTACCACAAATATCTAGATTATAAGGAATATTGGCTTGTCAATACAGCCCTTAAATATTTAAACGATATGCAAAAACCATGCAACTGAAAAGTACTGTAAACTGTAATGTATAATAAGGACGGTAAGTACTTAGAGCATAATTAAAACAAATATTCTAAAAATATTAGATAATACTAGTATCGTTCTACAATGAAGAACTAAAAGAATTTCTTGGTAAAGCCTGAGTTTTTAATTAAGCCAATAGCCTTCTACTAAAATTAGCTTAGTAAGTGATAAGAAAGACGAATGTCTTAAAAGAAGTAACTGTTTTCAAAACTTGTTTTTACTTAAAACTTCAGATTATTTCAGTATGTTGGCAAATACAAAATACTACTTAATTTTAATCAAGAAACCAAATGCAACTTCAACTAAATAGAAACCTTAAAACTTGGAAAGCTATAAGGTTGTGATTAATTGTAAGTAGATCTAATTGTGTTTCGAAAGTAATAAATTAGGAATGTTAACTAAAATTTAAGTTATTTTTTAAAAATAAAAATAATGTATCCTTTAATCAGCGCCAGTTTAACTGGTCACAAAGATAAGTACTGCCATTGGCAAAACTGGGGATTTAATTGCCAATACAATCAAGTAAGCCGATATAAAAAAGAAAAAAGTGTAAGTGTAAGTGCAAGTAGGGTAGAATTTTAAAAATTTTCAATCTTCAACAACTGTAATGTTACTTTTTTTTAATCCTTCCGAGAAAGAAACATTACTTTGAAAAAGTGTTTTTTTATCAGATATTGCTTTGCAGGATTGGGCGCCAGCATCCTTATTTCCCCTAATTTCTACGTGAGGAGGTACCCATAAAAATACAATCTTGTTATTTTTGTTATATAAATTAAAAATACTTCTATCGGTTTTTTTTATCAAGCAAATATCAAATATTTTTAACCAAAAAATAAATGCTATCTTTTCTTTTTAATTATGTCTTCGTTCGTCGACATCAAAGGAATTTGAAATCTTTTAAAAATGGGCCATGTATTTATAGTAATATCCAATAACGACGTTAAATCTTTGTTAAAAGTTTAATTAAAAGATAACACATAAATAAAATAAATCGGTAAACCTATTTACATATTTTGGATTAATTTTAAAAATAAAATATCAGTTACAAACATACTATGAACAAAAATATTGATCATTTAAGGTAGAAAACCACCATTTAGTCGACAAATTTATTCATTATTTTTTGTATCTTTTACTGTAAGTTATAGTAAAAATTTTTTTAATTACCATAATTTTATTACTTTAATGCATATTACTCATCAAGCAAATTAATACTACAATCAAAGATTTAATAAAAACTACGGCAATTCTAAAACCAATTTGCTAACTCTGAATTGAAGCATATTATTTTCATACTGTCTGGCTCCAGGATTAATAAAGGATTGATGGGTTTATGGCCTGAATGGTCTCTGTATTGTTGGTTGTTTTTGTTATTTTGAGTTTTATGGTGGACGGCGTCACCGCCAATTACTGTAGGGTATTTCTACAGGGAAAGGCCATTAAATCTACCCCCGAGATGCAAGATATGGATGCTAGCTGCGTTTCTATTTTTTTTCTTCTTGATTAAAAAAACAATGAACGTTTATATATTTATTAACTTCTAAGCAAGGCCCTGTTACATTGTAATTTATTGGTATCTACTAAAAAATACATTTTATTTATGACTGGGAGTAGCTGCCCCATTTTATGTATCAATAATTAAGTTTTATTTCATATAAAAAACATGGCAAAAAATGGTTTTAGAAAATTGTTTAAAACGTATTCTCAGAGCCCTGAGGATAAATTTAATTTAATTCGAAATGTTAACAAGAAAACAATTGTTTTTTCGTTAACTCAGACTAATTATATCACCCTCTACATTGGGGCCCACAGAAATCCTGCGGTTTGCCAAAACCAGTGGACTGGAATTCTAATGCCCTGAAGACACAGCGGTAGTCACAGAGGATTAAAAGATCTAGGCGACATAGGTGCCTATATACCAATAGCCCCACTGCAAGATTGTAATGTAATGTAATGTATAATCAATGCAAAAAAGGCGCCGTTAGTATTGATGATATCAAAACAAATTTATGATAGACCTTAAAAGCCATCTAAAATGACTCTAGCCAGGACTGCTGCGCAAAATAAAAAAACTGTTGGTAAAATGAATGGATAAGGAAGGGGACTATTCCGAAGATAACAAGGATCAACTGTTTGTAAAATTAATAATGAGGTTTAACAAAATTAAGTTATCTTATTTTCTGAAAAGAATTTGAACTTTGTATTACCTATAATAATACATATTGTGCAATATATTATACTTTATTTATATTATATATTTATATTATTATATTATATATTATATATTTATTTTTATTTGCACTATCTTTATTGAATTAACTTAAAATGTAATTGTAAATAGGTCTAAAACTAAATTATATAGGCATTTAATTATTAATTTATATTTTTAATACCTATTAGCATAGAATCATGTTTCCTACGTGATATTGACACTCTGGGCAAAGTGTTTGGAGTTTCTGTAAAGAGGTATAAAATAAATATTTTTTTCTTTATGCGGTCGACCGGCTAAGTTAAGCATTGAGCAATGTAAGATAAAATTATTGAACCTCTTTATTAACTTCTAATATATTCCTATAAGTTTTCTTGAATAAAAACAAGATGCCAATTACTTATAACTATAAAAATCAATAATTAGGAATACATAGTCCATGAAATTTGATAAAAACAATAAATATTTACTAAAATATGTATCATTTGTACAAAAATGATTTAGTGCATTTCATTCAAGTGGATAGTAACAACAGAGCAGACGCAATGAAATTGAAAGAGAGTGTAATTCAAGCCAAAAGTAATATTGGACATTATGAGTGGTTTTCGGGATTGTTTGGGTTAGAAAAACAAACAAAATAATATTAAGTTACATCTTTGCACCCTCCTTTCATCTCTGTATTTGCTATTGAGCTATATGAAAAGGGGCTAGACTAGTGCATTTAGATACGTCGTTATGAATATGTGCCTGACTCAAATAAATGTTTTTTATTAAGACTTGTTAAGCAACAGACATTTTTTTATTAAAAAAAAAATTGTACAATGATTTGCCAAAATTTCTTTAAAATTAAAGGTGTGGGTTAGGGGATCTACCCAATTCAGGGCTTTTATATCACATTCGTTAGGGCTGGGCATATAACATTCCGTGGGTTTTACTTGTATACTATTTTTGTTGCAGCCCAAGCCGAAAGAAATAATTAATATTAAAATTATTAAAATAGCGAATGATATATCAGTTACTTCAGGGCCACTACCCGGCCATTTTTGATTCATTATTTTTTTTTATATTTATTATATCGTTTTATTTTTCACTAACAATAATATAGCTGTGAGACATTGTTTATTTTATAAGAATGTAATAATAAGTTTAGTCAAATGAATACCCAAGCACTGTAGACTGCTGTCGTACCCAATCATGCAAAGTGGCCTATTCCGGTAAGAGCGCGTTGTACTTCAAACTGTCCGCAAAGTTAACCGCGTCACAAAGGTCGTTCTTTCGGGACTGAAGTGCGGCTGGAAAAGACCGTACTTTCGCTTTAGGGAGCAAGAAAAAAAATATTTATGTAAGTTTCTGGTTCATTTACTAAATTTTATAATCTGTATGTGCATTGATTGTCTGGCAGTTCCAACTGTTGAAGTTATTTAGACGAATAAGTTATGTGAAAACACTTTTGTACAGAAAAATTAATCATTATAATAATGTTTTACATTTCATTTCGATTTATTTACAAAACCTTTTTGGGCAAGAATTATGAAATAGTATTACATATTACAAAAAAAATTCTAATTAAATTTTAACGAACAGACCTGTTTCCAGTTAACAGAAATATTTTAACTAAAAAAGGTTGTTTCTTTGACGCCACACTGGCTCGTCTCAACACTTCATCATTGGACAGCAGATTAGTCCACGGAACCCACAGCATTCTACGATGAATCCACATTTTAAATGCTTCTATCCGATTTATTGAGCTAACCTTTAAGGTCCAGCGTTCCACCCCATACATAAGAACTGACCAAATAAAACACTTTATTTATTATACGCTGGCGTAGTTTAAGGTTTAGGTTATCGTCACAAAAAAGTGTTCTCATTTATTGGAAAGTTGTTCTTGCCATTTCGATTCGACAGCTAATCTCAACTTTGGGGTCTAAGGTGTCCGTTAATATACTTTCCAGATATTTAAACTGGCTGACACGCTTTATTACCTTTCCCTCAAGATTGAGCTATTTCGGCTAAATATCATAAACTTGTTTTTTTTAACATTTATGTTAAGTCCGAACTCTTGGCCAACTACACTGATTTTGTTTTATAATTGCTGTAAGCCATCCATGGTATCGCTCAAGATAACAGTGTCATATCTAATATCTAATGGTATTCAGTAGAACGCCGTTTATTTAAATTCCGTATTTTGCCTTTTCCAATGA
This sequence comes from Agelastica alni, assembly GCA_950111635.1. NCBI lineage: Eukaryota > Metazoa > Arthropoda > Insecta > Coleoptera > Chrysomelidae > Agelastica > Agelastica alni. The sequence continues at coordinate 19,231,653 of OX467718.1, forward strand.
TTCTTTAAAGATTTTAAGGTGAGAGGATACAGCCCTGTCGTATCCTTTTTTGGATTTTCATTATATGTGTAGTCAGCTTACTGACTCATGCTTCAGCTGTTTGTGCTCCATATACATTTTTGATCATACGGATGTCCTTATCATCCAATTGGCTGTGCCGCAACATACTTATCAGTTAAGAATGTCGCAAACTATCGAAGGCCTTTTTATAGTCTATAAAACAGGCAAATACATCCTTACGCTGGTCAAGGCACTTCTGGAGAAGGACATGTATCCCGAACAAGGCTTTGTGGGTTCCAAAGGCTTTCCTGAACCCCATTTGAGCATCATCAAGGTCGAATTCACATTTTTTACGTATTCTGGCATGGACGATTCGGAGGAAAGTTTTTATTAGGTAACTCATCAAACTAATCTGTCTGTAGTTACTGCATTTGGCGGGGTTTTTAGGAATTGTAATAAAAGTTAATACACAGATAATATCACGTTATATCAAATAATACACATTATAAAAGTCGAAAAATCTTCTAATGATGAAGGTATGCCAACTTAAAATGACTTAATCGATGACGAAAAATTTTCGAATAATAACATCACCCCAAATGATGACATATGATGTTATTTATGTTCAATACGTTTTTTTGCTGACTCTAAAGGAGAAATTGGGGTACAATGCTTAAGATACTAGCTTTGGACACATAAAATATGCGTAAATTATGAATGGGATTTCTACCATTATGATTTTTGTCGCAAGCATACTGTTACTTTTGATTACCTCATTATTGGGAAATATTTTGTATTGGACCACACACATATTCCATGTTAATCAACCATTTTTTGGAAAAACGAAAAAGCACTTTTTTATTTTAATAAAAATCCTGTTTTAGTCATATTTTTTTATTTTGTGACTGTTATTCGCTGTAATAAAAGCTTTTTGGAGCCATAACCTTTTTTTATATTTAACCCTATACTTTCTGAGGTAATTGTAAAAATCAAGGTGGTATTTCATAATGCCCGCCTCTTCTCTACTGCTAAAATCGTTAACTGGGATAAAGAAAAAATTTATTTACCTTGGGATAAAAGTTATAGGCTTATTAATATTTTTTCCCTTTTCAAAAATCAAATGTCTACATAGAAACACTTTTGGTCCTCAAGCGAATATAAACATTCACAAAAAACAATGTTGTTCGTACTTATCATGCATCACACTTTTTTGTAGGCAGTAAATCATTGTGATAATAAACACAACCCAGTTTTAAAAACGTTAAAAACCAAACTTTCAATCGCTATTTTGAACAATTAAATAGCCATAGCAGAGCTAATGGTGAAATTTTGGCTATTAATCACGCAAACTGTCATCGTCGTATCCAATCTAGATAAAATTGATATTTAAACGACAACACACAGTGTTTATACAAATGTACATTTTTTTAACAGTTCCAAATATGAAATACGGCATTGATTTTGTTCGGCATTATTTTTTTTTATTTAACATCATCGACATCGTGTACTAAGCATCGTATTGTGAGCATAACTTGTTTTTGTTTTAAACGATTTTAAAGGAATAGCACAACACACCACAACAATAATAAAACGAAATATTTTTTAAAAGCAAACAAACGCAATAAATATTTTAAATAGATTTTACTTTGTGTTTGGTGGGTTCAACCTATAAATTTAATTGAAATACAATTCTTATTTATTTTTATATAGTTAACAAATTTAGCATTAAAAACACTTACTTGTAAAATGTTACATCAGCACTTTTATGTTTTAGTGTCACGGAACACCCACAAAATGAACAACTAACCATATTTGTCGTTATTACCTCAGTTATAGAACAATGTTTTACCATTTAGATATCTTTAATGATTATTTACCAAGTATTGACACCAAAGCATACGACAATGCCTTGTCTCACTTATTTTAACCGTTATTTAAACTTTAAACTACTAAAATTTATAAAAATTCACTTTATTGATACATTCACAGCAAAACATTCAAATAATGAGTCATACGTGGAGGGTAAAGGAGTCCGTTTACGTCGCACTTAGAGCATACATGCAGAGTACCATTGCTCGTCCCTGTTGTTTTATATACAAAGGTTGGTACAGCAATTTTATTAGATTAACACAAAAGAAACACGAATTAAATATCAGTGATCTGGGTGCGACCCGAGAGGTCTACACGACTTACTTTCCAGTGGAAAGAATAAAAAAATACTATATGTTTTGTTGTTATAATTATTAAAAATATTGTCATCATAGTTTTCATACAAATATTACTAATATGCAATATTCATGTAATCAGGTCCCGCAGTCAAAAAAAATTATCATATCAATGTTCACACCTAGCTTCCCTCCAACAATTTAAGAAAACAAAAGGTCAAATGAATGAGCTCGTTCCGGCTAATGTTCTTAGACCAAAACGAACCTTGATTAGGATCGGATGTATAGAGAAAAAAAGCTATGAAAACATAAGAAATGTACAGAATGAAATGGCGTTTGAGTATATAAAAAAAAGAAGTGATTTTAAATAATAGATAACAAATTTATTAAACTTCAACAGGATGACAATTTTGAATTATATTAGAACTTGGTAAACATTTTTAGTTACAAATTTTAGGATATTTCCACTGAAACAAGTAAAAAAATAAAGTTAACCGTCATTAAAAGGGGAAATGGACATACAAGTACCAGCAGATTCTAATCGTCCAGTTTGGAGAGTAATGTAACATCAATTTCATTTAAAAAGGATGGATGCATAGAAAAAATTTGAGTCGGTTATTTGTGCGGTAAAAAAATTGATTGTTTTTATTGGGTGAAGGAGTATCGTACTTTTTTATGTGCACCACTGACGGTGTTCGAACGACAACGGGGCATCAGACTTCCAAAAGCATAAATCTCCAGGTCGGAAATAAATAAGGAATGAGATGTGGCTTCTAATAGTGTTCTTAGGGCCGTATCTATGCTCTAGGGGTCGCAGCAGAAGTTAAGATCGTAAGGGATGGCGGAAACGCAATTACAATAAAGCATTGTCGCGCCAGAAAACGAGAGACGCGCAATTTAATGCCATTTTCTTTTCTCTCCCCTTTTTTTTTATTTGCTGCCCTCAAAATTGCATTTTCTCTTTTTTCCGCAAACGTTTTGAGCTAACAATGAATGGGACCTTTTTAAGTTATTGGCTACTAAATCTACGAAAGGATATCTTTATAATAATATACGATGGTGTGTAGGAAAATCCCATTCTTTCAAGAAGTTTGCTTGAATATCATTTAAAATTATGTTACAATGCATAAAACAATTTAATTTTATTATTATCAATAATTTCATTACTTCTCTCCCAGTGTTTTAATCCAAAACAGATGTTATCAATGTGTTAAGAAGTTTTTATTTCCTTATTTAGCAATTATAATTATAGCATATTTCACGAATATACGGTGGTTTCGGATTATCGTTAGAAACTTGATAACCAGTTTTCAACTGTACATTTAAGAAGTAAGAAAGTAAATTCCCCTAATATGTTTAAACAAATTTCGTAGGTAACGAATTTTATTTTATAAAGGACTTCTGTTTGGAAATTAAGGGTCAATATTTTTATTTGTTAGCAGGGTTTATTTTGCAACCAAATCTGTTCTTAATGACTTTATTTATTGTACATATTAAGAGAGGAAGGTAAGTAATCCCTAAAAATTTCTCTAATTATCTAAGCTATTAAGATTTAATTTGGCTTGTTGATTCATTTTTGTTAGATTTTTAGAAAAGTTATTAGTAATGCTGGGTTATCATTCTAGTGGGTAGCGATATTAAAATCGTATAATAAATATTAAATGTAATAATAATATATAATAAATCGTTATAATTTCAAGTAGTGTATGTATACCTAATTGACCGCGAAAACGCCGCGACGTGTTTTAGATGTAGATGCAATAATATTAAATGTACACGATTATTTTACTGTGGAAAAAAACAATGGAGGTCCGTTTCTACCAGTTTTATCTATAAGTAAGCGTGTGTGTAATGCGATGGGTATTGGTGAAACAAAATTAACCCCAGTTTTAAAAGATGTGAAAAATGAAAAAAGTAAAGAAAAAGTTAAAAAATATAACCTCGCCGACATCCAAAGACTTTTCCGAAGCTAAAAAATTTGAAATTCGCGACATTGTGTACAAGATGCGTGAAAAAAAGAACATGTCGCTTTAGATTTAAATAAGAAAAAGTAAAAGAAAAAGATGTATTTAAAATTTCTAAAATGAGTCCCCAGAGAAGTCTATAAAACACACCGACGGTGAAGGAAAAACAATCCGAATGAGGATAGCGACGACGGTGATTCAGATTATGATGACTATAAATCTGATGCTTAATAGTACCGTAAGTACTATATGATTAAACATATTTATAAATTGGTACCGATATGTGCCTATTTCTAACCACAAAACTCATCGAGAGCTACATCAACGATTTCTGTTTACAATAAAGCAAAAAATAAAAAAAAAACCTCTCAACAAAAGCATAATATAAAACAAAAATTTTCGGGTTTAAATCTTAGGGGAGTTTACTATTGTACCTCTCAACACAGTGCGCCAGTTAAGTCGATGCCTCGTTGAATAATCCGATACCGTCGTATATTGGTGAAATTAGCTATATAAAAATATTCCATAAGCTAATAATGGGTTTAAATGAGTTTTTACGGTTTCATGGTGTTTTGAAGCTTTCTTTTGGATGACTTCTTGAACTGTGGGGAAATGAAGATCCGTATAAAGTGTATGATCGGTGACGTACCAAGACGCGCCTACGATTGGACGAAGAATTTTAATTGACGCCTTTGGATGATTGTTACGTTGAATTTTGAGGCACAGCCTTAATAGACCGTCGGATTTCAATACGAAGTTTAACCACGATTTTAAGACATATGCCTTTTTGTGTACTGAAAATGTCATGAGATAAGCGAAATAAAGGGAAATTTAGAGTTGTGTTTTTTTGAAAATCAAATTTTCCTTATTACAAAAAATTTGTGTCGTGCAACAATATTCTCCTCATGCCTTTATATAAATCGATAGAGGTGTATTGATTTTTTTTATAAAAATTTAGGCATAAGGGCTACCTACTGGTGCCCTAAGGGTGTTAATTACGACCTATTAAAATTACATGTTTAGGTCATAATTAACACCCTTAGGGCACCAGTAGCCCTTGTGCCTAAATTTTTATACATAGAATTAATACACCTCTATCGATTCATAAAATGGCATAAGGGAGAAAATCGTCGAACCACATGCGATTTTTTTTCCAGAAGAAAATTCAATTTTATAGCAGATGCCGCCAGGAAACCCCAAAATTTACCCATTTAGGAAAATATTATCTAAGTATATAAAACTGAAAAACATGTATTTCGGTCGAAATTAACAAATAAAAAGAAATAAGTTAAAACATGAAGATTCGTGAAAAAAAGAGGCGCTTCATAAGTTTTGCACACAGGCGCTGTGGGGGTCGGCGCGGCCCTGACAGGATGACACAATTACAATTTAATTTTCATTGTGATTCCAATGTATGATTGTATGATTATTATTTTATATTTTGTGGGTCACTAGAGCAGTTGTCAATTTAAATTTTTAAGGTCCCTTTCTTTAGGTCTAGTTAACGTTGTACTATAAAGATTTGAGCTTTAAGTTTAAACCTGGACAACGCTGTATACCGCGAGACAACTAAATAATCCGCCCAATTACCGTTAAGATCGTGCCCTCGCGTAATACAGTGTTATTATCGACTAAGGATAAACACAATTAGCGAAGATCAAAGTGAGCTGCATACACACCGATATACGCCTTCTGGATAGTACGTGACTCTCGGGTAAGAAAGCGCTTTGCTCCCCAACCCGCCCCACGTCTCGAGCCCCCGCCACATTGGAACACATGTAGGGTGGGTGGTGGGAGGAGGGGGGAGACGAGCAAGATTCGGGGCGGCACGCCGGAAGGAACTTTTTGACGTGTAAATCCGTTTTATACGAAAAGGCTCTAAATTTGGTTTGAGCAGGTTGCAGATGATGCGATCTTCACTGGCTTGTCAATTCGTACGAACGGTATTTGGAAAGGATTAAAAATACTGACGAACTATTCATTAAGATGGATAACAAAATTAAATTGTACAATAAAAAACCATTCTAAATAACGACGAATAAATTAACATTTTGCCGTATTTACTATTTTTATTGCATCACCAGTTATATAGCTTCTCGATCCGCATAAACTCCAAAAAATATGCTATAGGAATTACTGCAATAACACAAAATAGAAAAAATTTAATGAAAAATATTACTGTTCGTTTTACTATGTTTTATCTTCACACAAAGCAAGCATTTCTGCAGTTAATATTCTTCTTCTCCTTATTATTTATTCTGTTATGTAAGCAAATTGCTTTGTTTTTCTTCGTAGCCTCTGCCGTTCAATTGTAAGAGAGGTTGTCGCTACATCTCTTGCGGGATCGTCCAACGCTTCGGCGTCCTAATGGCGACTGTCGTCATTTATCCGATCTATGTGTTCGTCCTCTCTCTCTTTCCCCCCAGTATCCATTTATTTAGGTTGTCTATTTTACATGTTATTCTAATGTCCTCGCTTCTCTTCCTGTTAAAAATTGTTTTTCCAGCGATCCTGTGCACTATTTTAATTTCGGTGGCTTCTAATATTGTCTTTGTGTTCGATGTATCTGGTCTAGTTTTCGCTGTGTATGTTATTAAAGTTTGGATGACCGCCTTGTAGATTCGGGATTTGGTCTCGATTCCGATATATTTGTTTCGGAGAATTGTATCGTTCAGGTAAGCTGAGGTTCGTGCTGCGTTTGTCGCTTGGTTTTTTTACCTCCGCTTCGATGTCACCGTATTTCTATGCCTAGGTATTAAAATTTTATCTCCTGTTGTATAATTTTTTCATCCACAACCAGTTTGCATTTAAAACGTGTTTTTGAGGAAGTCATGCATTTCGTTTTTGCTGCAGATATCTTCATTTTTAGACTTTTTGCCGTTGTGCTGAATTTGAATGGTAATCTTTGTAGGTCATCTTCGTTTTCTTCAATCATAACAGCATCATCGGCAGAGCATAAGATTTTGATGTCTTTGTTCCCCATTTTATACCCTTTTAGGGTACGAGTGCTTTTTATTATTTCGTCCATAAAGTTAAACAATAAGGAAATCTCCTTGTCAAATACCCCTATTTATAGAAATTAATTTCTTTGATAGTTGTGCTATTAATTTTAACTTTTATTTTATTTCTCTGGTAAAAACTTTCGATGGTTTTTACGATGTTATATGTGACTTGCCTGTGGTATAGAAGGTGTACCACGTCATCCAGTTGTATTTGGTCAACTACCTTTTCCAGGTCTATAAAACACATGAAGGCTTGTTTGTTATACTCAATGGATTTTTCAGTTATTTGTCGCAGGACAAATACCGCATCTGTATACGATCTTCCTGATCTAATTCATTGTTGTTTATCGCACAATGTGATTAATGATGCTTTTAGAAGGTTTATGCCTTGGATTGCGGGTATATGTTTGTCTCATTTTTTGAACAGTAATATTGTGGTACATAAGCGTCATTCGTCCGGAATTTTTTTATGTAAAAGAATTATGGCGAATTATGGCTGCTGTTTTAGGTTTCTGGAATATTTTGGACATGTTATGAGAGGGGAGAAGTAACGTATCTTACAGAATATCATGCAAGGCAAAATCCAAGGAAGAAGATGTCCAGGAAGAAGACGCACGTCCTGGCTAAAAAACCTGAAAGAGTGGTATGGTGTTAATTCTACAAGCCTGTTTCGTGACGCTGCTAATAAAATAAAAATCATAATTTTGATCGCCGACGTCCTAGGAGGACATGGCACGTAAAGAAGACTTACAGCATTAAAGCTCGTGAACGGTTCACTTTAAACCTTTAAAAGTTACAATAATTAGGGCTCCAAGTTTCCCCCCGTCGAACGCAGATATAGAGTGTCAGAGCTTTGTGGTAGGAGAACGCCGCTGTTTACAGAATAGGGACCTTGGTTGTCACTGGTAAGGAATAGTTTGTGTGTGATGTTTGCAAATAATGCCAATTTAAATTAAATTATATTTTGGTTGATACGTTCGGGGATTGGCAATGTGTGCTGTTGCTACGAGTTGCGATTTAGGTGAAGAGAAAGATGAAATATAAAGGTGTTGTTTTATTATGTTTTAGAGTTATGATGTACTTGTGTACTAACGGAATTGTTAAATAGTGAAATGCTCATAAATTATTTTAAAAATATTTAAATAAATTTACGATTTTTCGACTAATAAAATATGTAATCATAATAAACATACCAGTACGACAATAAATTAGATAAAATTACAATATTTTATAAAAACAGTGCTTTTATTTTAAAACCAGCTAGTCCAAGCAACTTTTTACCTTGCTTAATTGTAATAAAAATAAAAAACACGTCGAATTTAACAAAAACGACACTGTCCACATGTCACCTTTTTTGACATTTTGTTGTTATTTTGTTTCTTTATTTAAAAAATAATAATAGTATATTTAGTTAGTTACTCGTTATGTTACATTAGCCATTATTTGTAGATGAAACATCTTGAGTTATTTTTAAATGATGTATTTTTTGCAAAAACAAATAGGAATAATATTTATTTACGGTCATCAAAACAAGTGCGCTCGACGAACAGCTCAAGTTTTAAATAAAAGGCATCCTAATAAGAATATAGGCCACTAGACTATTATAGAGTTAGTACGAAAGTTTGGTGAAACTGGATCCTTTTATATTAAAAAAAAAATTAATCCCAGAGTTCTCGATGAACTGGCACAAATTAAAATACTGGGTCATTTTGCTATAGATCCTACTTATTCTATTTAAATAGTATCAAAACTTACAAATATTTCTGTTGGTTCCAAATACAAAGTGTTAAAACTAAAAAAGTTTTTTCCTTATAAAATTAAAATTCATCATTAGCTAAGTGAAGACTACAATTATCTCAGAAATGAATTTTGTGAAACAATGTCCCAAAAAATACAAGAAGACGCAAATTTGGTTTTTTTTTTCATTTGAACTTATGTCACAAGTACAAATGATAATAAATTAAGCTCAGCCTATTTAAATCCCATTATCAAACTTGTTGCAACTCTCAGAATTAATATTGACTTGCACGCGTGTTATTTTTTATTCGGATTCAACCGCACATAAACGAATCATATACATTAACATATAGCAACGAAAAATTATATAGTCGGAATTACTGAGTTGTTTAATAGTTAAATTCGCGTTCATTATCAATAATACAATTCAGAACGTTCCACGTCTTGTCAGAGACCACTTCTATTTATTTGTCAGGGTTCTCACACACGTCTTTCGCTTATTCTGTCCCACTATTTTTCACTTTATCCATTAGTGAGTCACTCCGGTTATACTTCTCAGACTACTCATCTCCGCAGCACTGATCTTAATTTTAATGCCTCCTCTGCCAAACCAAACATTCATTAAAACGTTCGATCAAAGCAAGCAGCTGTTGATTATCGTTGGTTTGTTATTTTTCGGTAGCACTTTCTCTTCCTCTAATGTTATATATCCTAAGCTTTTAAAGGCAATACTTTTCGTTGTGGACATATACAGGCTATTAGTAAAAAAGTGCGACAATCTTCAGGGGGTAATTCTGCATACAAAAATATTAACAGTTTGCTATATAAACGTATGTCCGCAAATACTTTGTTTCAGTGTTATTTGCGGACATATGCGTTCATAGAAAACTGTCATTTTATTTGCATATCTCGACCGATTTCAGAGCAATAAATAAATTGTCAGTTTTTAAAAAAAACACCCCTTATCTCTGAAACGGAGTATTTGCGGACATACGTTTATTTAACAAACTGTCATTATTTTTTTAGACAAAATCATCCCCTGAAGTTTGTCGCACTTATTTACTAACACCCTGTATGTCTGCCAGTCCCTTATCGTTTTAATTAGAAGTAAAAAGTAAAATTAATGCTTTGACAGATATTTTTTAAAGTAGGATTTTCATGGTCTTCCTCATGGTCGTTTTTCCTCAATTTTTCCTTTTATAATATTTGTCATTAAGTTATTATGTCCCAAGACATTATTTATTTATTCGTGGCATTATTGATTGTAGTAAATCTAATTTAATCGGTTGACGTAAAAACTCAATTATTGATCAACTTCCAATTTACAGTAACTGAACGTTTAATTGTACGTTTAGGTTATAAAAGATTTTTTTAAATACCTCTGTGAGAGAAATTTTTCAAGCAGAATAACCAATTTAGTCGTTTGACAAATAGACTATTCGTCACCTCCTGGTGTAAAACGTGTCGGGTCGCAGCACAAAACGACGGGACACTAAATCATAGGAGATAGACATAATCACTAAGAGTGAACATAAAAGTTCATGTCACCATTAAAATTATAGCTTCTTACCAGTGAAGAAGCGCATGACGGACGTTTCCAAAGCATTTTAGTTTATGAAAAGAATATGTAACAATTTTTAATTTAGTTTTTGTTTCTAGGTAAAAATTATTTTTTTATATTTATTTATACTTATGTAAACGGTGGTACAAGTCATTTTGAATTGTGTGTGTTTTTGAAAACATTTTCGATTCACTTACAATGCTGATTAGAATGACAAAGCGTTCTGGAACTGATAAGGAGAGGAAAAAAATTTTATTTAAAAACCATTTTGCCAAGACTCCAAAAATAAATTTATATCGATTATAAAAAACATCAGGTGATTGTCAAAGTGTTAAGTTGTTTTTAACTACGAATTAGATTATTTAAAGTTAATTGTGTATTCTTTTTTGTAAGACATTACAATAATTGGCGACGAAGTTCGGATTGCTTAGGGAATATGGGAGATTCCGAAATTCAAAGTAATTGAATTAAAAGTCCACACTTTAACAAATAAAGTTTTAAAAGGTAAGTAAAAGTTTTTATTTGAAGGAAAATAAATAGGGCACTGCATAACCTTATGAGCAGCCAGAACGTGTCAAAAAAGCTTACACTTATGTATGGTTGTAAATGTTGGGTTTGGCAAAAGAAGCTTAAAAGAAACATCACAGATGCAAAGATGAGTGGTCTAAAAAGTACAGCCGGAATAATTCTTGTGGATAAAATGAGGGATAGTGTGGTAAGGGAACGCTGTGGTGTGGAAAAAGATGTAGTAACGAAGATAAATAAAGAAATGCTTAGATGGTTCGGACACGTAGAGGGTATGGCTAAAAGAAGATTGACGAAACAGATTAATAAGGCGAGTGCAAGTTGGTAGAGGTCGATCTTGACGAACGAATTTCGGTCAAATTAAAATTGTTTTAAAGAAAGGATATATCAGGAGTATCAGCAAATGACGATCATTTCTAAAAGCGTTGATAAAAGTAGAAGAAGCGAAAGAACCGTAGCAAAGGGAAGGAGAGGTTTTTGTCCACCGCTCTGGGATAATGGCGTGATTATTTGTATATATGTATAGAAACGACTGCTTCCTCTCTGGTGCAGCAATGCCAAAAAAATGAGCAATACTCTAAAAATCAAATAAAAATTTAAAAAAATTTATTTACAAATTAATTACCAATCTCACAGTTTAAAATACAGGAAGCGCCTAAAAAAGTAAAAATATCAAAGATGTTATCACACACTTGGTCTACAGTCTTAGATTTCAGTGGTCTTAGCACTCCACACAATGTCAAATAATCCTGGTACACCATTATAAATTTAAAATCTTCAACAGGTGGCGACTAAAAGTCAGTCAAATCCACTTGACATCGTAAATTCAAATCCTTAAATATTAAATGCTTTATAACCAGTCCTTTCTTCTTATGTTTCAATTTTTGAACACAAGGTTCGCGCAAGTTTAAAAATAGTAAAATGTCCTTTGTAGTAACATTTAAGAATTTTTCTTTTAATTGCTCAATTATACGATCTTCTCCCTCATGTCCAGTAGATACGAGGGCAGTTTGATAAGTCAGTGACTTTTTGAATTTCCCGCGCAGTTACTCCAAATGCAACAGTGCTGCCGTCAACTATAATCTATCAGCGGGCAACTTTCTAATTTTGAGCAAGCTACGTCGTGCAGTTGGTGTTTGATAGCCGTTCAAAGCAGACAACCTCGTGAATTTTTACGAAAATGGAAAAAAGTGAATTTCGTGTGCTGATTAAGCATTACTTTTTACGTAAAAAATCCATCACTGAAACTAAGGAAAGACTTGATAAATATTACGGGGACTCGGCACCATCAATTTCAATGGTTAAGAAGTGGTTTACAGAGTTCCGTTGTGGTCGTACCAGCACTAGTGATGCCGAACGTCCAGGTCGCCCAAAAGAAGTGATCACGCCGGAAATCGTCGATAAAATCCATGAAATGATATTGGATGATCGGAGAATGAAAGTGCGTGAGTTGGGTTATGCTGTAGGTATCTCAACTGAACGGGTACATCATATTTTACACGAATATTTGGACATGAAAATACTCTCTGCGAGATAGGTGCCGCGATTGCTCGCACTCGACCATAAGCACAATCGTGTGACCACTTCAAAAGAGTGTTTAGCGATGTTCAGCCGTAATCCGGATGAATTTTTGCGCCTTTTTGTTACTGTGGATCCATCACAACACGCCAGAGACCAAGGAACAATCGAAACAATGGGTTGCTCGGGGTGAACGTAGGACCAAAGAAGGCGAAACAGAGTCTGTCAGCCAACAAGGTCATGGCCACAGTTTTTTGGGATGTACGCGGTGTTATTCACATCGATTACCTCAAGAAAGGTAAAACGATCACCGGCGAATATTATTCAAAGCTTTTAAACAGATTCGACGTTGATTTGAAGCAAAAACGGCCACTTTTGGCTAAGAAGAAGAAAGTGCTGTTCTATCAAGACAATGCACGTGTGCACACTTGTCTAGTCACGATGGCCAAAATCCACGAATTGGGATACGAACTGCTACACCATCCAGCACATTCTCCAGATTTAGCCCCCTGCGACTATTTTCTGTTTCCAAACCTAAAGAAATGGCTGGGCGGTAAGAGATTTGAGTCGAATGAAGAGGTCAATACCGAAACAAACGCGTATTTTGAGAGCTTTGAAAAAACCTATTATTTGGAGGGAATAAAAAAATTAGAAAAACGCTGGACTAAATGTATCGAGCTAAAAGGTGATTATGTAGAAAAATAAAATGTTTATTTGCGGAAAAAAATTTGTTTTATTTAAAAAGTCACTGACTTATCAAACCGCCCTCTTATGTGCGCTTCATTATGAACTCCAAACAGCTCATCATCAAAAACATATTACCTCATGATTCCTTGGTCTATGACAGGGTGTATTATTAACTTTCCAGTGGAAGTTATAGTAATGGGTCCGATTTTGCGAATCCCGAATTGACATAGTCGAACACAATAGTTTTTAAGTGGACGTCTGTGTATGTACGTATGTGCGTTCGTAATTATTTTTCGTCCTGATTATCTTGAAAACAAAAAATGATATCGTGGGACCAATTGCAATCGACGCATAATTAAGCAACTTAAAACTCATTAAATTTTCAGCAAAATAGGCTAAGCTGTTTTTTATAAAGAATAAAAAAACTGAAAAAAATGGTTAACTACCTAAATTTTGTATTTTAAAAATTATACTATTTTTGATACAGAATCTTTTGAATATGATAATTGCATGTTAGGAATATTTGTATGAAAAATATAAAGACAATATTTCATAAATAAAGATAGTTTTAGAAAACAAAAATAGGAATTGGAGAATTTTTAACTTGTGTAAGTATTGAGAGAATAGCAATGAAGACGCTATAACTTTGAAAAATTATTGTTAGTAATAATCAAGCATTGTTAATAACAATTGAATATTGTTACTAACAAATGATTATTGATCATAATAATTAAAAAAAATTCAATGGTTATAAACAATTAAAAACGGCCCATGAAATGATAAGAAAAAGTTTGAAAGAATACGGTTGACATAAGCAGAATATTGTTAATGACAATTATAATTTGTTATTATTACTTTAAAATCGTTTTTTATAATATAATAATAATAATAATTTTAACAACAAAACATATGGTATTTTTTCATTTTTTCCACTGGGTAGTTAGTCGTGTGGACCTCTCGGGTCGCACCCAGACCACTGATGTATTTAGTTTTGTAATACCGTTTACTTCAATAATATCGTATCGTCTTAAAATCCTAATCATAGTTTTTAAATTTTTGACATTTTAAATGTAGCTATCCCATTTCAATTTGGTTAATGTAAGTGAAATTACCTTGTAATTCAAGCGTTCTAGCTTAACTTTTTCACGAAACAGTTGTTCCTTGGAGTCTGACATAACTATTACACACTTAAAATAATTATTAAAATTTAAAATCACACTAAATCTTATAAATTAAACACACTAAATCCTCGGTCAATGATAAAAGCATTTACAAATAGACAAGTGATCAAAGAAAATAACTGTAACAAAATTCAAAAGATGTGTATGTGGAGAGCAACATCGCGGAATCAACTTTTACTAAACCACAGCAGGCATATTTTCCCCTTCCTAGGAAAAGTTGATCTTTTTATTTACAATTAACTTTAACTGACTTTTCCAAGGCACTCTATGTAACAATTTAATTTTCTTGTAACATAGATAAGTTGTTTAGATGAAATTCAACACCGTTGGCGATGCCCTAAATTAAATAAAAAAATTGTGATATTCTTAATCATATCTTATGAATCTTAAATTTAAAAAAAAATTAAATTATTAACAAAAAATTATTTCATTTTATTTATATAAGTGTATATTAATTTGAGAAATTTTACAATTTTTATTTATTCATCCCTGCATTGTTACCTTTTACTAACATTCCAAAATAAAATAAATTATCCATAATTTTAAACGTAAAACAGATTAACAAAAGAACAAAATAGGTATGTCCATTATCTTAATCTGAAATTTCCAAATCCATTGTAGAGTCTTTCAATTTAAATTTCAAAACAGTAACAAATTACCCTTGAATAAAAAAGGTTTTACGCAGTCACTTCAATAACGCGACGAACAGAAAAACCCCTAGAAACTTCAAAATTAACCAAATTCACTCCCTTTTCTAATTTATAGGTCTTGCTAAGGCAGAGTTATTATTAAGTTTGCATTATTATCGAGTTAGCCATTTGTTATAGATTGTTCGCGAATCTCCTGTAGAAGAGCTCGAACATAAAGAAGCAGGAGCGGGTTTAAGGATCATTTCCAATTCCATATAAACACAAAAATACAGGTTTACTTACTATAAATTATCAACCTCCTTTATCTTCGTTATTGTTGCCTATAAAAAAAAGTTACATATTTATGACCGAATTTTGTTAAAGTGCTTAATCGCGTGCAGATTTTAGAAAATACAAAATATATTATGTTTTGGTATATTTTTAAATTTTTAAAATGATCTTTTTAACACACTCATATTAGTTCAGCGATCAGATTTAATTTAAAATTTGCACACTTGTCAAAGACCGACGATAATGCAATAATTCGATCAAAATATCTGATTATTCTGATTACTTTCGCCAGGATGCATAAATTTCTTCAGGGATCCTTTGCATGAGAGTAAAAGAGCTAGAACTAGTGCATGAACTACGCATGCGTGCAGAACAAATATTAACACAATTCATCGCATCGGTGGTTTAGTGGTAGAATGCTCGCCTGCCACGCGAGCAGCCCGGGTTCCCAGCAGATGCATTCTTTTTGTGCTTTTACCATTTAATACATAATTTTTTAGTGAGTAACACAAATCGAACTAAAAAGCGAAAAATAAATTATAGGTTAAAAATACTAACAAAAAAATACTGACAAAAATAATCCAACAGACATATGAGTAAAAGTTGGAAAAACCCCAAGCATCCTAAGTAATTCGGTCATCAAATTGGTTAAATTTTGTGTCGCTTGGATTAATACACTTGTTGAAATATTTAATAAAATAAATGTTTGGATTAATTTATATTCTAATATACCACATCACCCTGTATATAAAAAAAAATGGTTGTCGTAATAAAATATTGTGTTAATATTATTAAAGTAAGCTTTGAAAATACTATTCTTTTTATCATATGACATTTCTCTAATGGACTAACCAAAATGATTTACAGAAGCAGAATTATATAATTTTCCGGAAGCCAAAATTGATGATATAATTTGGATGCATGATGGAGCAACTACGTATAGTGTCCTACCCGTTCGGGATCATTTGAATAATGTATTTCCAATATGGATAGAGACTAATGGAACTAATAAAGGGTAAATGAATCTTTGAAAGTAGAAAGTAGTAGTGTAAACATTTTTTTCGGGGTAAAGAGTATACATGCTATCAGGATATGTTAAATTGATAATTAATATTTGTTTCACGTTTCGCATATGGGTTGGTTTTTATTATGGGTGACATACAAAATGTGGTTCCGTTTTTAAGATTGGTGATACAGCAACCCTACTTTTTAACAATTGTACTTATGGTAGTTTGTTGTGTTTATTATTTTTTAAAAACAGGGTCAGACCTGACAAAAACGAATGGGTACCTTAAAATTAACATAACAACGCCAACGTTCTTATTTTGGGAACACGCTAAAAATATGCTGAATTTCAGAAAGTATTCAAGTAACGTAATAAATATGCTTGCTATATGTCCCATTTTCACTTTTTGTTGACTTAGATGTTTTTTTTAACTTTTTTTTTGTGCTGCGATTCGATATACGCCGAACTGTGGTTTATTATCAGCTAACGATACAGTAAATGAATTATATAAAAGAAATATTTACAAAAAACACGTATACGTAACTTTCTAAAAATATAATGTTCAGCATTCACATGTCCCAAAATGGGAACGTTGGCAACGGCGCAACAGTGTTATTTAGGGTTGCCTACAGAATTCCCGCGCGCAATTGCAACGGTTTGGATAAGTCAAGTGGAATGGCAATGCAACAGCATTCATTTAGCAATCATTTATTTATCAATCCACTACAAAATGCGACAAGAATAGTAAAATCTGAAATTTGGAAAGAAGTTTCACAACCCAATTGGATCAAGGAACCGACCTTTGCGATCAAATTTGTGCTAATTATTGTCCAGGACTAGGATAAAAAAAATTGTGGTGGAACTTATTTCTGCACTCTTTAGCGGTTGTAGCAGCATTCCGTTTTTACCAACATATAAATTCTGAAAGTACTATAACCCATTTGGCTCTCCGAAAAAATATTTCTACGGCACTGATAAAGTTGGAAGCAAGCTCAAGAAAAAGAAAAGGGGGTCCAACTTGTCCAGTTTTTAGAGATGAACGATTTGATGGAATAAATCATATTCCTAGTAGTACGTCACAGGGTAGGGTCCATGTATTGTATGTCAAAGAAATACACGCTTGGAGTGTAGTAAATGTGAAAAACGAATGCCAAGGTTGCCTTTTTGTTTTGTTTTCCAAACACATTATTGTATGTGTTTTTTACAAAATATAATGATAAAAGATACCCAAATAATATTTTTTTTACGGATTTTTTTTACGGATTTTTTTTACAGTTTATAATGATTCGGTTATTAAAAGGTTAAGATCTTTCGTTGTGTTTACGGTATTTATTAGGTTTTTTGACCTTAGTGTGGACATTTTGTGATCAAATTAATTATAGCGATTTAATAAGAACTAATTATGTTTTTACCGAAGAAATTTGGAAGACTATTAATATTATATAAGTATAAAATGCCTGCATATTGGGTCGTAAATTATTTTAATAATTCTACTAAAACGAAGGTTTAAATAAGTACTGGTGCTTAAAAAGGAGTATTTTGATTAAATAACTTTTTTAATAGACTTTTAAATGTCACATATAAAAAATTGTTAAATTTATAAACTAAACTAAGTAGGATTTAAAGACTATGGTTTAAAAAATTTGGATTAAATTTGGAAAATTTTAATTAAACTGTCAAAATACGTATAAAATTAAAATTTTTACATACAGCTGATTAATGTTTTTTTAGCAGCTCTATTTCTCTTTATCATTACAACGTCAAAGCCAAACTAGCAGAACTTTATTACTGTCACATAAAATTAGTTGCAGTTGTATGCCAAAAACAGATTATTGTGGGAAACTTAATCGAGCTGTCAAATCACAACAGTACGGCGTCGCGACGTCCTCGGCGTTGGCAAGGACTGCCATTACAAAACTCCTTTTTCCTCTTCCATCCCATATACATAGTAAGTTTCCCCGATGGCCTTAATGGACTTTCTATGTTTCCAGATGCATGTTACGGGATGAAGAAAAGCCGTTTCTCAAACTTCGCAGTTTTACTTCGAGTTGCGTGGGTAAGAAAATTGGCCTACTCATTGTCGTCATAATCCAGACGACGATGAATTCTATCCACGACATTTAAATATTATTTTATCAATATTTCATTCAGACACTTTGGGCCGTTTGCACGAATTCCACTTAATAGAAGTTAAGCAAAGATTTACCACAAGCAAACCAAAGATTTATATTTTCCGTTGCACAGTAAGTCAATTAACACATAATCTCGGCTTAAATCTCAGTAAGGGTAAGCTGCAGAATTTCTCGGTTTTGGTGTTTTTAATGATTTGTTGTTTATCGAATGGTGAATGAAATGGATTTTTACCAGAAATTATTGTAGATAAAGACGATGATCTTGTTCATTTGAATTTATAAATTCATGGAACTCTAACACAATTCTTTAATCAAGCAGTTTACTATAATAATTTTTAAAACTAACGTTTTTCGAGTGGTTTCCAGTCCACAGAAATTTTAGTATTAAGCAAAATTAAAGCCAAAGTTGGGAGTAAGATTCGGAATTTTCGTTGCATATTATGGAAGAGTTAATGTCATATATTCCATCTCATGTTCAAGAAAACGATAAAACAATGTCGATCTGATCGAGATATGTTCGCCAAAGACGACCTCTACCGACCTGCCCAATAACACTTGCCTTATAAATCTGTTTCGTTAATTTTCCTTTTTCCAACCTCCTTACGTGTCCAAACCATCCAAGCATTTCTTTATCCATCTTTGTAACCACAGCGTACCCTTATCTCACTATTCTTTTCTTTATCTTACCGTGTCACTCCGTCTATACTTCTTAAACTACTTATCTCCGCAGCATTAATCTTATTTTTATGCTTCTTATACCAAACCCAACATTCTTTACCATACATAAGTGTAGGGACCAGCAATCCTTCATGTACAGCCAGTCGTGGCTTTTATGACACGTTCTGGTTGCTTATAAAGTTATGCATGGCCCAATTTATTTATTTTCCTGCCAACGCCCTTCGCTCAATGTCACATTCATAATTATCGTCTCTCGTAAATTTTGAACCCAAGTACACAAAATCATTTACTTGCTCTTTCTCCTTCAATCAGCACCTCACAGTTTGTCATGCTTTTTTCTCTTTCAAAGACCATTACTTTCGTCTTGCTTACATTTACTTTCATTCCTTTGATTTTCAGGGCATTGAGCATAATATTAACTGTTGCCTGCCACTCCTCTAATATGACCTGATCATCGGCGAAAATGAGGCATCTGACGATCAAATCATTCATTCTTAATCCATACGCATTTTTTTACACAAATGTCTATGTATAAGTTAAACAGCCATGGCAAAGCCACACATCCCTGTCTAACACCTTTTTCAATGTTATATTAATCCGTATAAGCTCCATTTATTCTCACACGAGCAGTGAAATCCCCGTCAAGTGATTTCAGTACTCGTATTAAACTACCACTTACCTCATACATAGACAATGTCGACCACAATTTATTCCTAACCATAGGCCCTTTTCAAGTCTACAAAAGCGCAGTAGAACTTTTAACTTTTAGCTAAGAATTTTTTCATAACTCGTAATTAAAAGACCTGATGCATACATTTCCTCTTCTTAATCCTGCTTGCACAATGCACATCCCATATCATTTGCTCAGTTTCATTCGTAACTCTTTTAATCAATATCTTTGAATACAGTATGCCGACAATGCTGAGTAAACTAATTTAATTATTAATTATTTAGTAGAATATCAGAATATTTTTATTATTTCTTACTGAAAGTTGGTAAAAGATTTATAGTCTGAAATGTTCTTATGTTTAGTTAATAAATATGCCTTTGTTTTGGATGTTTTATTATTTTGTCACTGTTAGTGTCGAACTTGAATAATATATAAAACATTCTAAAAATTTCTAGTTATCAGCGTTGTTTTCAGATTACAATTGGGCTTAGCTAAGTTTCCTTTGGACGACTTGGATTGAATTGAAGGTAAACCTTACATTTTTCACTTATTTGGCTAAGGATAACATTTGAGGTGAACCGATGCAATCGGTCTTTATTTTGGTGTTAGCGGAGTGTTTACCAAAAGATAAATTGATAGTCCATTTTATAAAGATATAAATTGTTGATTCACCCAGCAGTCGAAGTTACCGTTTTTTCGACAAAATAAAAGTATCTCAATAATCATTGCACTCATAGATTATTTTTAAATTTTGTTTTAATACGTCAGCCGCGAGCGTGTACAAATACATTATTAGTGTTTGTTGTTTGCCTTAATGCCCTGCCATACCTATAACATAAATAAAATGTACTTACCTCTTTAAATAAAAAACATCAGTAATGAGCATAGTATTAAATGTGGTAACCGGAATGGAGGGTGTACATGGCCGACTACTGCTTTCGTTTTGACAGAGGCGTAGGGCTTTCAATTATACTTTAGGGAACAAAAAACTTGGAAAAAATATAAACAATGTTTAGTTAAAAATTCCGCAATCAATGTAAATCTTGTAAAACTACAATTTTGTATTTTTTTCGCACGCTATAAAAAACCTTTAGCCTATAATTTTACCATAAGCTACGTCAATTTTTACTTTGTGATTGTTGGGTATTACCTTTAAATTTAATTGAAATACAATTTTTATTTATTTTTACAAATTTAGCATTAAAACACTTGCATGTGAAATGTTACTTTATTACTTTTATGTTTTAGTTTTGGGGAACACCCACAAAGTGAACAACTAACCATATTTGTCGTTACTGTCTCTGTGATATAATGTTTTACCACCAATTTATTTAGATGATAAACAATATGAAATAGGGTAAAGCTGCTGGGTACGACACAGGATAACAGTTGAAATGCTGAAGGCTGGACAAAGCGTGGTAACTAGTCTACTGTACCGCCTTTTTAACCTTTGCTGAAGGAGTGGTAGCGTACCAGACGACTGGTGCAAGGCCGTTATCGTTATCGTAAGAGTGAAAAGGTTCGCAGCAGGACTGTAAGAACTACCGAGGTATTAGTTTACTCAGCATAGTCGGCATAGTATGCAAAGATATTGATTAGAAGAGTGACGAATGAAACTAAGAAGATAATATAGGCATGTGCAAGCAGGATTTAGAAGAGGAAAGTGAAAACAATCGAAAGGATTTGTGTAAAAAAGCTAGAGTCGTGCATAAAAAAATTAAGAAATTATACTCACTGTAAACAAAAATGCTCTTCATTTGCTTATGCTTGATAATACCGTAAGTACTACATGATTAAACATATTTATTAAGTTTTTGCCGTTAATTTATTTTTGTTGCATTTCCTTTTAACATAATTAAATATGTGCCCATTTCTAACCAAAAAACTCATCCAGAGCTACATCAACGATTTCTGTTCACAATAAAGCAAAAAATAAAAAACCTCTCAACAAAAGCAAAATACCAAACAAAATTTTTCGGGTTTAAACCTTAGGGGAATTTACTAATGTACCTCTTAACTAAGTGCGCCCGTTAAGTCGATGTCTTGGTGACTAATCTGATACCGTCGTATATTGGTGAAATGGACTTATAAATGCTTATTTGCCTTGATGTACACTCCACTCTATACTTAATAAACAAACGACTATTTGACCACACACTAATATGTGTTTGACATTAGCAGTATAAATGTAAACAATAAATGTTTTATTTTATTTGATTAAATGTATTTGTGGCATATATTATAAACAAATTTTGACATTCTGCATCTCTTCTCTGTATACATTACCTGTATAACTATTTTAAATCTTACACTGCTTCGTTCGCGCATTATGCTTAAAAAGGGGTACAAAGTATTCTCTTTTCGTATTGTCTAATAAGTACCACAATTCAAATAGAAATATATCCTACCCCTTATATTGATTCTATATTTTTTTATAAATACATCACATATTAATTACTTTTGTATTTTCCTGAATAATATTTGGTACGAAGCTATAAATGGTTCATAAAACACATTATTTCCTCCCATTTTATTTTTCGTTTTAACTCGTAAACAATGCATTTTAAAATTCATACGGCTGGTTGAATCTCTAAACATAACACAAGATCCATTTATCCCTTTCACGAATTATTGAAAAACATATTTACTAAAACATTTTCTTATTGTAGAAATAAATTTCGAAACAACAAACAAACATTTTAAAATAACCGCCCGTTGGGATATTTCTTTTGATTGTGAAAATTCCGTTTGCCTGCTTTTCAAGGGTGATATTTTATTTATTCTTTAATGAAACAGTCGCAAAAGCTTATCGGGTTGCTTTGTTATATTTCAAGATATAATTAAACAATAAAAAATCCACATACACCATAAATAGTGCATGGTACGTCTTTATTATAAGTACAGTGCAACAGAAGAAGCTTGGCGGGCGACTGGCCTCTAAAATAACAAATATTCGGCTGAATATACGAGTACTTCACATTTGTAAACTTCTTCCTCCGATGTTATTGAGACATTTTTTTGGTCTTTCCTTTTTTTTTAATTTAACATTCGTGCCTCCCAGATACTTTTAACTGGTCGTGTTTTTTCCAATTTTTAAAGATGCCACCCCATCTCAATTAACGCGGCTTACGGGTAGTGCGATTTAGTAGGAATGGTCACGTAACGAAATGCATGGGTGATTCAGTGGTAGAATGCTCGCCTGCCACGCGGGCGGCCCGGGTTCGATTCCCGGCCGATGTATTATTTTTGTGCTTTTACCATTTAATACATAATTTTTTAAGTGAGTAAAACAAATCGAACTGAAAGGCGAAAAATAAATTATAGTTTAAAGAAACTAAAAAACACGCTATTGGAGTTAATCAAACTAAAAAGTAAAAAACAATTCTTAACATGGAAATAAAATTACTGACGAGAAAAAAACTATAATTTATTGTGTTAGATCATACGTAAATATTGCTTTATTGCTATTAAGTTTTGAAAAATGGAAACTGCAGCAAATGTTTGTAATACATATTAGAAAAAGTAAGTTGATAAAATTGTATAACTTGTTACAAGTATTTACTGTTTACATTCATGTACATGTAATTTGAATGTTTACTATTTAAATTATAGGGAGAATAAAAGAGTATAAAAATCGCAAACGTCAGAGTGCAAATAAAAACAGTGCAAAACGCCAACAACAATTCCGACAGAATAAAAAAAAACGAGTGAACCTTACAGTAGTTGCATATGATGTGTAACATTTGACATCTTACCTTAGTAATAAGCAATTTTAAAATTATATTCTGAAAAAAATGGGTAAAGTATTATTTAAAATAATTTTTTATAACAAACAATTATTCTTTTTAATGCAAATTGTATTTTATTTCATTGACACTAGGAGTGTCGGAAATCATTGAATTTTTTATCAATGATCTGCACTTTATGAGACTTATTATCAACAGTAAATATGTATTTATATAGTTTACGCGTATAACAGCAAACTTTATACACAACAGTGTAACTTAAGTGCACAGCTGATTGCTGATGGTACCGACCTCTCGGAAAATTGGTTGACGGCTATCTGCAAATTGCAAGAAAGCGAGAGGAAAGATGAACTTCGTTCACAATTTTTGTTAATGTGTTTCACAAATGAAGGTAGTTGTAGCTCTTATACATTCCTTATTT
The DNA here is from genome assembly GCA_950111635.1 of Agelastica alni. NCBI lineage: Eukaryota > Metazoa > Arthropoda > Insecta > Coleoptera > Chrysomelidae > Agelastica > Agelastica alni. The sequence continues at coordinate 19,255,566 of OX467718.1, forward strand.
TATTTAATTTGGTAACTCCTCGTACTTGCCTTACATAACTGATGCCCTGTTTAATTTATTTAAAAGTTTATAGCATTTTTTTGTAATTTGGTAAATAAAAAACAATATGCAGGATAAAATTTGGGGTTCAGCACCAAGGAATTCTCTTCGTCTTCTAGATTCCATTCAGAAAAGGGCTAATAGTCGCAGTGCGGGCCGTCCTTTTTGCGACAATTTTTATTAAAAAAAAATAAAAAATCTTTTTAAATAACGATATGTGACTTCATCAAAAATAAAAAGGATAATTACACCGTTTAGATACGCTTAATATAATCACAAAATCGTACTTTAATTGTATTTAGTCAACTCTGACATTTCGTTCCAATTAATAATGTATGGAAAATTTATAAACAAGTCTTGTACCATTTAAGTCCAAAATAACAATGTCCAAATGATATGCCATCAGATACTTACAATGCCTGACGAGTAAATGAGAAACAGGTCAAAAATAGTTATACACCGAGAAAAAATTGTGTGGTATTTCTTCTCTACTTATAAAAGTGTGCATAAAGAAAAAGAAAAACAAGAATAAAATACGAATGCAATGGATGTGTGGCTTGTGAAATAAATTAATGTCAGATGGAGAAATAAGAGGCTACCAGTTCAACAATCGGCCAATGTTACATGTAAATATGTTGGTAAAATGTTACGACTCCCACTAGCTGCTTTATTATGCGAAGGACTTGTACAGATTCAGAGTTTTTTTTTAAATCCTTTAATGCAAAAACAACTTCTATAACTAAGACAACAATTACATGCGAAAATTCAATAACGCATCCGTGCCAAACTTATTATCAACATTTAAAAATAAAAGGTTGTAATAAAATCAATCTTTTATATTTTTTTTTTAAACGCAGCAGTTTAAATATGAGCCAGTTAATTTTTTCTATTTTTAATAAATAAAGATAGAAAAATAAAAGAAAAGAAAAATAAAGATAGAAGTATAATAATAATATGCTGGGGGGTGCTTCCTTCCGAAAACCGCCAGCGGCATTCAGACAATGTCCATTGTGACTCAAAGATAAAGTAAAATTTTAAAAAATTAAAGAGGAAAATAAAAGGTTACAGAAATAATCAAAAGTGTTAATTACGAGGGCAGTTTGATAAGTCAGTGACTTTTTGAATTTCCCGCGCAGTTACTCCAAATGTAACAGTGCTACCATCATCAAATCCACTTGACATCGTAAATTCAAATCCTTAAATATTAAATGCTTTATAACCAGTCCTTTCTTCTTATGTTTCAATTTTTGAACACAAGGTTCGCGCAATTTTAAAAATAGTAAAATGTCCTTTGTAGTAACATTTAAGAATTTTTCTTTTAATTGCTCAATTATACGATCTTCTCCCCCATGTCCAGTAGATACGAGGGCAGTTTGATAAGTCGGTGACTTTTTGAATTTCCCGCGCAGTTACTCCAAATGCAACAGTGCAACTATAATCTATCAGTGGGCAACTTTCTAATTTTGAGCAAGCTACGTCGTGCAGTTGGTGTTTGATAGCCGTTCAAAGCAGACAACCTCGTGAATTTTTATGAAAATGGAAAAAAGTAAATTTCATGTGCTGATTAAGTATTACTTTTTACGTAAAAAATCCATCACTGAAACTAAGGAAAGACTTGATAAATACTACGGGGACTCGGCACCATCAATTTCAATGGTTAAGAAGTGGTTTACAGAGTTCCGTTGTGGTCGTACCAGCACTAGTGACGCCGAACGTCCAGGTCGCCCAAAAGAAGTGATCACGCCGGAAATCGTCGATAAAATCCATGCTGTAGGTATCTCAACTGAAAGGGTACATCATATTTTACACGAATATTTGGACATGAAAAAACTCTCTGCGAGATGGGTGCCGCGATTGCTCACACTCGACCATAAGCGCAATCGTGTGACCATTTCAAAAGAGTGTTTAGCTATGTTCAGCCGTAATCCGGTCGAATTTTTGCGCCGTTTTGTTACTTTGGATGAAACATGGATCCATCACAACACGCCAGAGACCAAGGAATAATCGAAACAGTGGGTTGCTCGGGGTGAACGTGGACCAAAGAAGGCGAAACAGAGTCAGTCAGCCAAGAAGGTCATGGCCACATTTTTTGGGATGTACGCGGTGTCATTTACATCGATTACCTCAAGAAAGGTAAAACGATCACCGGCGAATATTATTCAAAGCTTTTGAACAGATTCGACGTTGATTTGAAGCAAAAACGGCCGCATTTGGCTAAGAAGAAGAAAGTGCTGTTCCATCAAGACAATGCACGTGTACACACTTGTCTAGTCACGATGGCCAAAATCCACGAATTGGGATACGAACTGCTACCCCATCCAGCATATGCTCCAGATTTAGCCCCCTGCGACTATTTTCTGTTTCCAAACCTAAATAAATGGCTGGGCGGTAAGAGATTTGAGTCGAATGAAGAAGCTATTACCGAAACAAACGCGTATTTTGAGAGCTTTGAAAAAACCTATTATTTGGAGGGAATAAAAAAATTAGAAAAACGCTGGACTAAATGTGTATCGAGCTAGAAGGTGATTATGTAGAAAAATAAAATGTTTATTTGCGAAAAAAAATTTGTTTTATTCAAAAAGTCACTGACTTATCAAACCGCTATCGTATTTAACATACTAGTTTTATAGAATACTCCAAATACTCGAAAGATTGACAACTTTTTCTGTCCGAAAATCAACAAATTTGTGTTACTGTTACAATTGGACTCCAAGGTAATTTTCTTAAATTGCTTTATAGAAAAGTTTAGGCATGTGATCAAACAGCATTTTGTTAGCTTTTTCTTTCAGAAAAACAACAATATGTATATGACCTTAAAAAAATTAAAAAAAATCTTTAAATTCTTAAATTCTTTTTAAAATTCTTTATAGAGAAGTTTAAGCGAACCAGATTAAGATGAATCTAAGATGAATAATTGCCCTTCCTATTTTTCTTTAATAACAAAGACTAGTTGATTTTTGGAATTAACCTCTGTCGAGTTAACGTTAAGAGCTAGAGCCAAAAATACGTACAGATATGTAGGTATATGTCAAGAAGCTGTGATAAACTGTGTATTGGTACTTTGCGGGTACTTTGAAGTTAAATTATTTTTTATTCTTATGGATGCTGGTTGTTCCCAACACAAGTTTTTTTAATAAATTGTTATCGCCTTGGTCTATTGATTAATATTGTTATGGATTGTGGATAACGGGTCCGTCTCTGTCTGGCCTGAAGACGCGTTGCGCTGCACAAATGAATAATTGATTTTTTCGTCGGTGTCAAAGGCCCGACATTTATAGCCGCGGGCGGCAAAAATATTCGTTTTAATGTCAAAAAGAAAGAGAGAGAATTCTTGTTCTTTCGGGGTAATAATTTGTTAGGTTTTTGTAAGGATCGCATCCAAGGAAGAGTTTAAAGTTAATTTTGAAAGTGATATGCAGGGTGTTTAAACAAAAAGGTGACCCCGTCTCTAGGATAGGTAGAAAACTGAAAAATAATTAGGGTTTGCATGGTAAAAAATTTTCGTAACGCCATCCGTACTCAAGATAAAGGGCGTTGAAGAAAAAAATGTTTACACAATTAATACGATTTTGTCGAAACTACTGGAAACATTGTAATGAAATTTTATACGAATATGTTTTAGAAGCTGATACATCCCATAAATTTATTTTTTATCTGACTCTCATAGAGGACGCTAGTTACACAGTTCGTACCAAGTAGTATTGAACATACCTTTTAAGGCCTTTAAGGTCATTCGTCCCAAATCCTTTCGGAACCCTGCCTGCTCTCTTGGCTGGTATAGGTCGAATTTCGATTCCAGTCTGGTTGATATTACGCAGGTATAAATTTTGTAAATATGGTTTAGTAGGCTTATAGGTCTATAGTTGTCTAATCGAGTACTATCTCATTTTCTGTATAATAGGATGATAGTGGCATTGTTCCACTTTGGGGGATTTTGTAGACATAAATTAAACAGAATCTGCATTTTCTCTATTATTACCGGTCCTCCTATCCTAATTGCTTCAGTTACAACTTCGCCTGGGGCTTTGTTGTTTTTCATTTTCTTGAGGGCGCGATATATTTCTAACTTAGTGATGTATGGTATGTCTTTTGATTCCTGGTTTTGCACTTTCACTTGATTTAGTTGATTTCTATCTGGGTACCTTTTTTTGTTTGTATATAGCTCTTTGTTAAAATCTTCCAATATTTGTTTTATTGTATCTCTATTTGATGTTACATTTCCATCATTGTCTTGCGGTTTAAATATGTCTTTTGTTCCAGTGGCTAGTTTGTTTCTTAGGACTTTCGTCCTTTTTTTTCAATGGTTTTTACCACATTGTCATATTTGTATTTTCTTAAGTCTCTCCTAATTGATTTTAGTATTTCTTTATTAATATGTTTTAGTCTCAGTATTTTCTTCAAGCATTTTCTAATGATTTTATTATTTCCGTGTTTATGTTGTTTATGCTATCTGCTTAAATATGTTATTTTATTTAAAGCTTCTCAATCTGGTCTCTGTATTTATCTATTTATTCTGGTTGTTTCCACTTTGTTATAATTTTCTTTTAAAAGTTTAAAAGTACCTATATAAAAGTATTAATGGTTGGTCTTTTTAGACCAGTGTCAATACAAATAAGCCTCTGGCGTTGCGAAAAGTTGAAGTTGTCACTTTTGCTTTATTCTAAAATCGATACTTTTCTCCTTCTTCGGAGATATACACTTAGTTGTTTCTAAAATAACAAACTGCCAGATGTACTTATTTACCTTTGATTGCCATAAAATATTATCCAAGTGAATGGTTTTTTTTAACTGTCCATGGGTGCAGACAATTTTTTTTTAAGCGAAGGCTGCAAATATTTGACATATCGCGAGATTGATGAATTACCTCTAAACTTTTAAGTAGATATTCGGGATGTTAGTATAAGGTCTATTCTGGTTAAAAAACAATAATTAAACATTGTTTCAATGAAATAAAAACATTTGCGAATTTACAATAACCCAAATATATTTCTAAATATTGTTCCCGATTTATTTATTGTTGCAATGTTTGAAATAACAAAACAATTAAAATAATTGCTTATTGATCCAATCTGCTAAATTAATAATATTTTTGTAGCAAAAGAACATACTTTTTTATTAGTGCGTTAGTATATGAATAAAATTATAATTACGTTTATTGACCTAAATATAAAAGCTTTAATCAATTTAAAGTGACAATATTTGTTATGTATTTGGCAGCTTGTTATTTTTACAATCTGCTCGACAATTGGACATTCCGAAAATGTTGCTAAATTTAAAATTATGTAGGAGTATAAATTTAACTATATTTATTATTTATGTTCACGTAAATACTAACTAGGCATATGGTTTTATAATGTACAGTACAGATACATATTTTTGCATATTTATGTCACCACTTTTACCTATATTACAACAGGAATCGATTATCATTGTTGGTTTTTAAAAACACAAATAAATAATATGTGTAATAAAGGTAACTTACATTTAAAGGATAATGCATAATTCCGTATTTCACCAAAATTAATCCCATAACACACTCAACATTTTTATAAAATCCTCACGAACGTAACGAATAAATGTTCTTGCCAACAGATGCGGTGAACGTTGGACGTACCGAAGAACCGCACAGTACTGTAGTACCAATTCCTACTAAATTGCAATCTGCGCTTTGTTGCAGAAGAATAAGAAGGAAAGAGAGGATACGTTACACAGCATAATTTTCAGATAAAGAGAAAAAGAGTTTGTTTAAAATTTGTTGTAACTTTTCGCATCCAGGTTTTCTTTAATTTAAAGTACACAATTATTATTAGGGACAAAATTTGTTTGGGAAAGTTTAAAATTATTTTTTCTGTAATCGCACAAGAAAGCTTACTTTCTCAGAGCAACCCCATTTTTAGGCAAAAAACGGTTCTGAAATTTTTTGCCGGCCTACACATTTGTCACAACAATCAACAAATAGTGATTGCAAAGGAAACGATGTTATAGGCAATAAGATTAATTAATAAGAGTAATTAAAAATTGAAATGCATTTAAAAAAATTACTTAATTTATGATAATGTATAATTGCGATTTCAGAAATAATAGTATGTGTACCTCGTAGTTAAAGCACATTTCCAGACTTCAATGCTTGTTGGCCTCGGCTTAACGCCTTGGCCCACAATTTACATTGTGGTCCGGAAATATATTGCTTTTACCACTAGATACACAATGTACTATTAATCTTTTATTTACTTTCCGTTACTTTCTGTATTCTTTTCATGACGCGCTGCAGTTCGTCTATGTTGTTAGCTGGTATGACTGTATCATCAGCATATCGCACATTGTTAATCCACTATCCGTTTATCTGTATACCCTCTGTTACCTTTTCCAACGCTTTTCCAAATATATTTTCCGAGTGATTTTTTTTTTTTTTTTATGTTCTGGTTCCCACGAAAAGGGATATCCTGTAATGTTCAGAGAACATCGTGGGAACCAAGGGAAAGAAGGTAGGAGTTGGTGTTCTTCTTAAATTTCTGGAGGTTGTATGCCTCGGGGAACACCTCCCTAGGCAATGAGTTCCAAAGCCTCGCAATTCGTTGGATGAATGAGTCTTTGGAAAGTGATGTTCTGCAGGTCTCCAAAGTGACCACGAAGGGGTGTGAAGACTGAACTTGACGGGTTAATCTCGAAGAGACTGCCAAAGGAGGAACGATTGTTGATATTTCAGAAGAGCATCGCCCATGAAAATATCTATAAAATAGAGACAAATCGCCAACTATTCTACGGTGTTCCAGACAAGTGAGCGAGTTTGTAAGCGAGGCATCACCGACGAGACGAATTCCCCTTTTTTGGACAGAATCCAGTAGCTTCAGGATATGTTTAGGTCCTGCACTCCAAATATGGGAACAGTACTCCAGTACAGGTCGGATCTGTGCCTTATAGATCATAAGCAGCTGACTGGAGGTGAAATAGCTCTTGGCACGAAACAAAAAACCAAGTTTGTGGGATGCACATTTGGCAATGGACCTCACGTGATTTTCTCAGGAAAGGTTATTGCTGATAGTAATACCAAGCATCGATATGGATGACTTCAGTGGTATGGTTACTCCTGACAAAGTTATATTAGGTACAGTGAGATCGGCTTTTCTAGAGAAAAGACATTCTTGTGTTTTGTTTGCATTGAATTCTACCAAGTTATTGGATCCCCATTCGAGAATTGTTGCTAAGTCCATATTTATATTGTTAACATTTCTTCCTCGTTCATTTCTGGTTTTACGGGCTGATATAGGGGCCCTGGAAGAGAATGCGGTATGGAGGGTACTATCATCGGCAAAGCTGTGTACGGGACATGAAGTTGCTTTCAATAGGTCGTTGATGTGAAGTAAAAATAGTGTTGGTGCTAGAATGGATCCTTGCGGAACACCAGCATTTATGAGTAGAGTGTCAGATGAAACTCCATCGACCACTACATAGAGAGACCTGTTTAAGAGAAAACTAGCAAGCAGAGAACACAGCTGAGGAGGCAAGCCATAAGATGGAAGCTTGGCGAGGAGTCCCTGGTGCCAAACTCGATCGAACGCCTTGGAGATATCTAATGCCATAGCTAAAGTTTCTCCATACTTTTCAATAGATAGCTGCCATATATGTAAGACGTATGCGAGCAGGTCACCAGTTGATCTCTGATGGCGGAAGCCATATTGCCTATCATTGATAATTCCTGAGTCTTCCAGATATTTCATGAGCTCGATGTTGATGGCTTTTTCCATGACCTTTGAAATAATAGATAGCAGTGCGATAGGTCTGTAGTTGCTAGGTATGGTCTTTTTGCCTTTTTTAGGGACTGGCTGTACTCTTGCAATTTTCCAATTAGACGGAAATACTCCCAAATTGTAAGAGTGGTTGAACAACTTGCAAAGAACAGGTGTTAGTTCAGGGGCACATTTCTTGAGAACAATCGGCGGGATATTGAAAAGGATATTGTATATTGAAAAGGAGTGGAGACAGGATGCAGCCCTGCCATACATGTTTGCTATGATGCGGATAGCTTTATTATCGAAGACCACGGTCTAAGCCTAAATATATAAAAAATAAAATGGATGGTAATAAGCAAAAATCAGACAGACAAAGAGCGCATTACACTAAACAACCAGATGATCGAACGTGTGGAGTCATACAAGTATCTTGGTACGGTGACCAATGCAAGATGGGACCAGCCCACCGAAATCCGATCAAGGATCGAAAGAGCTCGAGCATCGTTCAATAACATGAAAAGTATATTCACAAGCAAGGATCTATTCCTGCCTCTAAAAATAAGGTTAGCAAAGTGCTATGTGTTCTCAATTCAACTCTACGGAGCAGAAGCATGGACAACGACGAAAGCGATAATGAGAACATTAAACGCTTTTGAAATGTGGATATACCGCCGTATCTTCAGAAATTTGTGGACTGACCACATAACTGATAAAGAGGTGCTGCAGCGAATTGGGAAAGAAAAAGAAATTACACTCACAGTTAAAAAGGGGGTAAGGGTAAGGGAACGCTGTGGTGTAAAAGCAGATGTGGTTACAATACTAGATAAAGGAATAATTAGATAGTTCGGACAAGTAGAAAGAATGGATAAAGAAAAATTGACGAAACAAAGGCAAGTGTGAATGGACGGAAGTCGGTAGAGGTCGACCTCGGCGATCGACCTCGGCGAATATCGATCTCGATCTGATCAACATTGTTTTGAAGAAAGGCCAGCTGTCAAGAGTACCAACAACCGGCGAGCATGTATGAGAGCACTGATAAAAGTAGAGGAAGCAAAAGATGTGTGTAAGAACCGTAGCGGAAGTGGTCTCTGTATGTATGTACGATTTTCGGGATTTATGTAAATGCTTATGAAGTTGTTGAAATATATTTTATAAGCCAAAATAATCGTAAATTTGCAAGAAAAGATCATCAGTGACCGATTAATACATTATTTTAAAGGGTAAGAGAAGTATTAAAGAATGCAATGAGAAAAATTGTGCATTCAATACATAACCTTAAAAGAACCAAAAGATATATTAAAATCCTAAGACGTTAGCCTAATTTTGACCTTGTATTTAGATTTTACGTAGCAAATTATTCCGGAAATAACCCTCAACTGCTCAAAAACGCATTTGTTATCCATCTTTCTAGGGTTTTTTAATTTTATGTTTATATTTATATTTTTCCCACTTAATCTGTTGGGGTCAATAATTTTTCAATATTTTACTGAAAGACAAACATAAAATTTCGTATGTTTTAAAAGTTGAAAATATTCTTTTGTTTAAAATGTTATTTAATTTATTTTTTTTTTGCAAGATTTTTGGTCACTTAACTTTTAATGCGCGTTGTTTAAGTTTTTGGCAAATATTGTATTTGTGTGTAATTGTTAATATTTGATACATGTGTATATTATTTTTATTTTTCTTCGTTGTACCTAATTGTAGATATTTAATTGTTCATTTTTGGATGTATATTAAGAATGTTAATCCTTCTGCGAGTTTCTTACTTCTTTACTGAAAGGTAGTGTATGTGCATAAGGTTAAGATTTTGTCTGGATCTCTGTGTCGTAATACTACTACTGCCTACGCCAAACCGGTTGGTGACCAAACTTTTCGCTTTTGTCATCTCGACTTTATATCGTGTGATGGCGATGTTCGTTGAAGACGGGGCTGCAAAAAGTAACTGTAACTGTATATCGCATTGGCGTGTATAAAAGTACCATATGAGCCCTAAGTATCACTTCAAAAACTAAGATTTAAAGCAAATAAGTATATTTTATCATTCACTCTGCTAGTCTATTTATAGTTTTAAATTATCGGTACAAAAATAAAATTACCAAAAATATTTTTAATATTGAATAAATTCCATCCGTGTAAAATACGTCTAATCCATGAACTTAATGAGGATGATTATGGACCACCGTTTGCAGTTTTGCGAAATAATAAGTGCGCGAGCAGGGAACAATTCACAGTTCGTTTTTCTTATTTGTTTTTCCGATAAATGCAGTTTTTTTTTGCACGGGACTGTAAATCGCCACAATTGCCGCTGTTAGTTTTAAATTAAATGCACGAGCTGGCATTTACGGTGACCGACTGGTGGGTCCTTTTTTTCTAACAGGAAAGTTAACTGGCGAAATGTATTTCCAATTACTGGAAGACGCTATTGACCCTGCCCCTTAACTGATATGTATTTAAAATTAATCCACAGTACGACGGAGATTATTTTTAGTTTCAACAGGACGGTGCTCCTCCGCATTATGCGGCGATTGTTCGTCAGTATTTAGACCAACGTTTTCCGCGGCATTGGATTGGGAGAAGGGGCAGATTAAAATTTTAACATGTAATTTTTTTTACATTATTGGAAGGTAATTCAAAATATAAAGATTTTTGTAAAGAGAATTGTAAGACCCCCAATGCCATTTAAAAATGTTGGGGTTATTCTTACCCTCGTTTGGGGTTAACAGTAGTGGAGTCAAAAATACCGGAAAAGAATGTCCCCTTTTAATTAAAAATCGACATGTCTGAGCGGTTTTCTAAAATGTTGACGAGGTTACTGCAAATAGCTCCGTTTCGTTTTCGGTTGGCCATCCTGTATTTAATTTATACTTATACTTAATTGTGAATACTTTTATTATTTATTAATTTTTATTACATTGTGCCATAAAAATATTTTTAGTGATGAAAATTATATACATACGCAAGCAATTGGTCCCACGGCGATATCATTTTTTGTTTTTGAGAAAATCGAGACGAAAAATAATTCCGAACGCACTTACGAAATGTGGATTTATGTCAAAATTCGGAATTCGAAAAATCGGACCGATTACCATAACTTCCACTGGGAAGTTAAATATAAATATAAATGAGGCGTTCCATACATAAAACTCACTCTATATATCCTAAATCCTTAAATTTAAAAATTGAAAGATTTTTGAAGTGAAAACTTCTTTAGCGGCGTTGTACACTTTTTTGTAATGGGTAAAAAATGTTAAACTCGCGTCAGGACACGTGGCGTGATCGAAAATTCGTAAGACGGTACCAAGGTATTTTAGGTTGGACGGAAGACTGACCGGTTTTAACTCGTGAAAATGTTACTTTCATAGCTCCGTAATTTTGTTTAAAACAGACTAGGTTTTTTATACAATAAACTAAAATACGTTTTAAATAAATATTTTCTTTAACCGTTGACGCATGTCATGGACTTTATTTACTTTGTTTATATATTTTTAATAGAAATAAAACGTACCCGAAGCTTCGTAGATCGCGTTTAAAAAAAGTATTCGTTGATTCAGCGATATTCTCGTCGATTAACCGATATAATTTTCGATATTCTTTTTAAGTTACTGTCATATCGATAGCCGTACGCACTAACGGAAGTATCTTTTATATAAAAAATATATCACAAACGAACAATAATCATTATAAGAAGAATAGTACGCTATACGAACCCGACATGTCTACCTTGTTGCTTCGAATAAGTGTGTATCGTGTATAAAATACTAACAATATTGTGATAAAAAAGAAACAAACATAATTTAAGTAATTAACATATCTTTATATTAAATTAACTTAAATATTAATGATTCATTCAGTCAGTCAGTGTCCGGCCGTCCGTCAGATCGGTCGGTCATGATTATATTTAAGTAATCGACAATACGTTAATATATTATACACTTGTAAATTGTACGCACGAAAAAGTTTTAAGTTTAAATCTATTTTTTAATTTTTGTAGTACGACAAAACGCACAACATACTCATAATTCGATGCAATATTTATCTTGTATGTAGGTAGCAGCATGATTTATTCGCCAAAATACCCTTGTGTATTCCCTCATTATATATAGACGACATACTCGGCTTAAAATTTTCCGCAATACTATCATTTAAGAATTTGCAAGTTTATTCCTAAAAGGGATAAATCATCTTCTCGATTTGTTTCGTTATGTTTATATTTTTGAAGTGAAAACTTCTTTAGCGGCGTTGTACACTTTTTTTGTAATGGGTAAAAAATGTTAAACTCGCGTCAGGACACGTGACCCGATCGAAAATTCGTAAGACGGATGGAGAGTAGACAGCTGGCGTAGCGAAGGAGAGGGAGTATCCCCCTCTCTTTCTACGGCGCGGCGAAAATGTATGCCTGCGCCGGCTGTTTCGTTTAGGCGGCGCAGTGCGCACAACGTTAATACTTAAGTTTTCACTTCTGCCGGCACTCCCAGAGTGCAACCCGTAAAATTTTTTTATTTTGGGGTACCTATTTACCTTTGTAGTACTCCAACATACACATTTTATACGAAATTTTTACCACACAGTCGTCGGGTTATATATATAGAAAAACTATATTTGTTAAGAACTAATATTTCTGTTGTTTAGTTAATATTATTTACTAACATCTTTATTGTGAAATGGAAGACGATAGTTATAAATATTTCATAATTCAATAAATATGGTAATAATTCTTGCTTCAAAAATTATTCAGTGGAAACCAACACACAGCGAGATTTTTTTCTTTTAGAGATTTCCACTCCGTTCAGTTAGCATTAGCAATATTATAGATAAATCTTATTTCTGCAGAATATTCATCTATATGTAAATTACGAAATATTTCGTTTTCGGTTTACGAAAGAAACAAAAGATAAAAGCGTAAATACCCATCCGGCTATAAATTTTTCTTGCACAAAAGTATTCATTTTTGCGTCAACATTTCCTTTATAATTTAAGAGAAGTCATAAAGAAAAATTGAAAAATATACAAAGTTTATTAATTCAATTTGTTAATTTTCACAGATGTTTTAATAATCATTCACTAATGTTGACTTTTTTTATCTTTAGCTAAAATCGCTATTCGACAAATATGTAAGTAAATGTTTAATAAAAATAGATAGGTGAGTTGAGCCGTGGTACTGAACACGTTGACTGCCATGTTAGTCTATAGGACCGAGAAAGAAATATCCGAGATTGTAGTTGATACTCGCTAACGGTTTAGAATAACGTCAATCTGAACCACGATGGTATCCCATTAGAACGTGTCACAAAGTTTAAATATCTCGGAAGCATCATAACGAAAACACTGGAACCTGATACAGAAATAAAAAGCAGAATAGAGATGGTGCGCGCAGCGTTCAATAAAATGAGACCGCTTCTTTGCAATGATGATTTTAACCTTAAAGCTGACTGAATGTTATATATGGTCAATACTGTCGTATGGTACGGTGACGTGGACACTCAAGATAAGTACAATGAACCGATTAGAGGCATTTGAGATGTGGCTGCACAGGAGGATGCTGCGCATACCTTCGACGCGCCATTTGACAAATGAAGTAGTCCTCAGAAGGGCTTTAACTGACAGGCAATAAATGACCACCATAAAATGCCGCAAAATTGTATACCTTGGTATACTAAGAGGAGATAAATATCAACTACTCCAAATAATAATAATGGGGAAAATAGAGGGGCGCCGTGGACCTGGAAGAAGGCAACAGTCATGGTTAGCAGAAGATCGAAATGCCCTATGTTACTTAATAATTTAAAAGATGGATAATTGCAAATAGTTAAAAAATAATACATTTTTACTGTAACGAATTTTTTAAAAAAAGGAAAGTGATGAAACAAGACTAAGAATATGATAAATAAAGAAGAATTTTAATGATAAATAGTTAACAAAAATTAACACTTCCTTCATAAGATAAGATAAAACAATATATCTATTTAATAATTTTTTTTATACATTTTCCAATTTTTAAAATTTTAAAGTTTAGTTATAGCAACAGCAGGTTTATGACATTTGATTACTGTAATAATAGATTTGTGGTAACTGTAATATGACACATAAGTTTTTGAATCTATGTCACTAATAAATCTGGTAAACACAGCATCTATAACAAATCCCCTCTTTTAGCTGTTTGTTTAGTAGATTTGTTAATCATTTGTAACTGTTCGTTTAAAAAATTTAGTAATGGCTGTGACGATTGATTTGCAAAATTAACATTAAAATCACCAGTTAAAATCGGCGGTGCATTTCTCAAATGTTCAAAGCGTGCAGGTCCCTCTTTGGTATATATTAATAACTAACCAACGAACGGAGTTCGATCGGAGGAGAAACGGCACGCATTCTCGTAAGATTCCAATGCGTCTTGGCATATTCCCAAGCAAATTATTTATAAATATTTATGAAAATTAACCACAAAATGATTTCAAACCAACAGTTTAATTATTAAATCTTAAACTCGTTACCATTCAAGTCATATTTCTTTTAATATAGGTAGTAATATAGGTAGCTTGTTCTAAAATTTTAAGTATTGGTTTATCGTATATAATTTAAAGTTTTCTTTACACAACAAAATATTATTTTGCAAAACCAATTAAACAACTTCTTGAAAAAACTGTAAGGTACTACAAGTAATTTTAAATCAGCTTTACTTCAAAGTTTATTAAAAAAAAAAAAGGAATATTTATAGGATTACAATTGTTCTGGCAAAATGTGTATCCTCGCTACTCGGTAAAAACATTGTTTCTTATTAAACATTTCCAGAGCTTTAAGCCTCGCTTATATTCTCTTATTTAAACGAAGATATGTTTCCTTTCTTGAAAGGCAAAAGAATAGATTCGGAAAAACAATTGAAAAATACCTTTCATTCACCCAGTTAAACATGTATTCAACAGTTTCAACTGCATGTACTGTTTACATTGCCGTGTATTGTTTGAAAATGTTTAAGCGAAATACGAAAAAATCGGGAAAATTTCAGTAAGTTGCGAATGACATTATTCGCCTTTGTTACTTCGTACTGGGTTTTCATCCTTATTGAGGGGCACAAAGAATTTTTTCAATAAAATCCTGTTTATTTTGTTACCATACAAAAAGTAAAAAAAATTATTATTTGACTAAAAAAAGATTATGCATACATACACACGTTGTTTAAAAATAATAACAATGGTAATAAGTATCGACCTTATGAAGCTTAAGTTTAATAAGGCCACGTTTTTCAGTATTTGTTTGTTAGCCATTGATGTAAGTAATTTATTAAAATAGGCATGCCCAATATACAAACATTGGTAAAATTATGAGCTCAAGACTCTTATGAATTTTATTTTTCTTGCAAAATAGTGAATTTTCGAAAAAATAATATCTAGGCCAGATTTGTATTAAATTGCTGAATGTTGAAGCTCGACGAAAACTCAGTCGCGATTAAATAAGTCGAGAATTTAGTCGTAGGTACTTCCAGCTACATATCCAAGCATACCTCCAAAATCTACCAGATTTATTTAAGTCCATTTTATGTTTAAAAACTGGTTATATAATTTTTTTATACTTTTTTTTTTAATTCCAAGCCTCGGGTTTATTCCTCGGATACAGTCCATTTTTACAGATATTAATTGATATTGATCGAGCGTACATTGTGTTCAGATTAAGTAACGCATTATTTCGACCGTCGATACAACACAAAACATATTTTTTTTAAACTTTACGATTTCAGGCACTAAAGATAATGTTTTAGTATTGATTCTAGTTTAATCTACATCACATGAATTTTTATATTAAAAATAAATAAATAATGAAGATAGTTTTTTGCAATGAGCTGCATGAAGGAACCCTACGATAAAGGCATCCGAGTTTCAAATGAAGCTGGGATATATCCTAATTCAAGACGTGTAATAATTTAAAAAAAGAGTACCGGGCTATAAAGCACGATTGCAGATTGAACAAGAGGTTTATTGTTATAGAAAAGTTATGGTTTGGAGTGGAATCAGCATAAAAATTATGACCAATCTCCTTTTGCTGCAAACATTTTTATATGTCAATTGGTACATTAATAAAATTCTTCGAAAAATTGTGCTCCCATCGGTCGCAGTAATTGGAGAAAATTTCTACTTGAGGCATGATATTGCACAAACACATGTCGCGGCAAAAGTGACCAACTTTATTATGATAAGAGTATCGAAGTATTGCTTTGACCTTGATTTCAACGAAGAGTATTAGGGGGTCGCAGTAATTTTTGCCTTAACAAGAAATAAATTTTTTGATTCTATCAGTGCAAAAAGTAATTTACAAGTATTTCCATATTTTCTTTTTTTAATCACCTGCAAATCCTTAATTAAGTTAAAAAATTCCTGCTCAGAACGGAATATTTTTAAATTATTTTTATGAACTTATTTAAGTATTATCCAAAAACCAGCTTTAAATTTATAGTGTTAATTTTTATTAAAGATTAAGCGAGTAAATAGATGTAAAGTTCTTTATAAGCTTAACCGTAGTCTATCCACGGTTAAATAAATACTCAAATTAAACTAAATTGCAAACTGACACCTCCTTCTCCCACGCTTCCTTTCTGAAGACTATGCGCCAGTGAAATCGAAGTAATTGTATGTGAAATCTAAACAGAATCCGTTTATTTGTATTCTGGTACAGCTTAGTAAGCAAATAAATAATTTGCCGCTAACAAAGGAGATAATTACTTCATAAGTCGGCACTGAACGTCGTTCGTCTTCTTATTATTCTTCTTCTTAATATCTCGACTTGTTTGAGGCAACTCAGCTGGATGCCTTTTAAATTAAATCGTTATATCAAAGCTTCGTCATCTTTCCGCGGAGAAACAGTACGAAAACTTAATTGTAGTGTTTGTGGTTATTGGATAATTCTGTGAATGCTTCAATAATTAAACGACGAGTATTGGGTACATCGTAGTTTAAAAATTAATTTATTCATTGCATTTACCGCTCTTTAAGATTGATTAACGGCAATAGTAAGATGTATTTTGAATTTATGCCCTAAAAAACTGAACCGCCTTTCGAGTGTTCATTGTCTTGCTGAAGGTAAAATCGCCGTTCTGGGTTAGGTATTTAAAATAACTGTAACGCTACTACTTTATTTTAGGGACGAGTAGTAGATATGTTATGCATGATGCCCTGAAAATCAAAGGGATGAACATAAATGTAAGCAAAACGAAAGTAATGGTTTTTTTAAAGAGAATAAAGCATAACAAACTGTGGAGTTACGATTGAGGGAGAAAGAGTTGAACAAGTAAATGAATTCGTGTATGAGCATGTATGAGAGCACTGATGAAAGTAGAGGAAGCAAAAGATGTGTGTAAGAACCGTAGCGGAAGTGGAAGAAAGTGGTCTCTGCCTACCACTATGGGAAAAAGGCGTGACTTTATGTACGTATGTAGTCGATATTAAAAATGATTAACCAAAAATAACTCAGCAGATGTGATCTTGACTTCTCAATTAAATTTAATTTAGGGAAACAGATAGATCAGTTCGCAGATCTACCTATCCATTTTTTTATATCTCACAATATCTGAATAAAACTTTTCTAAAACTGAAATGCCGTTAAGCATCAAGTAATTTTTAATAATAAAATAAATTATAGTTCAAAAACACTAAAAAACACCCTTTTAGAGTTAATCAAGCTAAAAAGTAAAAACTAATTCTTAACATAAGACTAAAATTACTGTCAACAAAATTAATGTCACTGTTCTAAAAGCGTGGGGTGCTTTCATTCCGAAACGCAGAGTTAGTTTAAAAATGTCATAAAAAACACCCCATGCTTTTAGAGCAGTAACATTAATGTTCTCGTCAGTAATTTATTTCCTATGTTTGGAATTATTCTTTACTTTTTAGTTTAATTAACTCTTAAAACGTGTTTTTTATTTTTTTAAACAATAATTCATTTTTCGCTTTCTAGTTCAATTTGTTTTACTCACTTAAGAAATTATGTATTAAATGGTAAAAGCACAGAAAGAATGCATCGGCCGGCAATGGAACCCGGGATGCCCGCGTGGCAGGCGAGCTTTCTACCACTGAACCACCGATGCGATGAAATGTGTTAATATTTGTTCTGAGCTCATGCGTAGTTCACGCACTAGTTATATCTCTTACTTATATGCAAAGGATTCCTGAAGAAATTAATGAATCCTGGCGAAAGTAATCTGGATAATCGGATATTTTGATGGAATTATTGCAGTGTCGTCAGTTTTTGACAAGGGTGCAAATTTTAAATTAAATTTAATTGCTTAAAGTAGGGCAAAATCGAGGCCAAAGAGTCAGTTACAAACATACATAGATACATTCAAGATACAGGTGAAACTAATATTAGCGTGTTAATAAAATGTAACAACTATCCCAACCGAATATCCACTGATTAAAGATTATTTATGCTGTGAGACATTTTTCCGAATAACAAAAATTATGAAAACTTACTTTGTTTTCTAAACTTTTACTATTAAAAACTTATAATAACAGACTAACGTTCACGTTCATTTAGTGACAGTCTATGCGGAAAGTTCACCTGCAAAAAACTCCGATAATCCATTATTGTACACATACGTACTAACACCTTGCATCACGTGTTCAAAGATGGAAATTCATTTACAATCGTTTATATTCCTGTAAGTTACCAGAACATCACCGGGAAAATTTTTCTCGGGAAGCCACATTGTGAAGTTCATTTCGCATAACTTTGGCAGACGTGAATCGAATACTTCTTACTTTTAATTTTTCTTTGAAGTTGTGCTTAGGGAATTAATAATAAAAAAAAACTGTTTGGACAATCTACAAATATTTACGTTGGTGAAAAAACGATTGACAATGATTTTTATCTGCAATGGGCTTAATATTTTTCATGCTGATCAATTACCGATAAAAATATACGAGGTCTGGCAATAAACTGCTAGGACTGATAAGATAAAGATACTTTATTTTCAAAATGCTACAATATAGTACTATTTGAACATCATTGCATGCATTTATCCCACTGTTAATAACAAGGAATATTTTGTTCCGTTCTGATAAAGCACTGAAATTTTTTGTTTATATTGTTATTTGAATATTGCCGCGATAAATAGACGAGAGAAATCTCTTGTAACGAAAAGTTTATTTTACCCAAATGCCCCAAATAATGAGCGTCAATTTGTTACGAAAACAACTAAAATACTAAAATAAGTAATTAAAAATAAAAAAAACAATCAGTAATTTTCTCAGGGTCCGTGCCTACTTAATACCTCAGAGGGCAGTATCCAGTGAGGAGCTCCGTCACCAGTTTCAAGACTTTCTTGCTGTTAAGCTTTCCTTGGCGAAAGGCTTACAGGCCTTTTCGCTTGTCTTTGTCCTGGCACTTTATGCCAGTGAGATTTCATTTTATTTGTTTTCCAGCGTCGAACCTCTTCTTTGAAGTGGGCATTGGAAAGTCCACAGAAAGGTTCTGGGCCGAAAAATTGTGTATTTGCCCCTTCTTTGGCAAGGCAATCTGCTTCTTTGTTGCCTTTAACTGAAACCTTGTGACCTGGAACTCACATAAGAGTAATCTGATTGTTCGCTGCCAGTTGTCTCAGGGACTGTTTACAGTCCAAAGTTAGCTTAGACAAGTGTACGACTTTAGAGCTTTTAGTGCTGCTTGGCTATCTGATAAAATATGGATTTCTTCCCTTCGGGTGTTTTTTTCGATGCACTCCTGGGCACATATCTCTATGTCATGTAATTTCGCTTTAAAAATGGTTGTAGTGTTACCAAGGGGTTTTGAGAGCCTAAAATTTGGCACTATAACGCCCACTTCAGCCCTTTCATCCATCTTGGATCCATCAGTGTACCACACTACAGCATCCCTTCCTAGCTTAGGTCCGTTCTTTGTGCAAACTTAGTGGTTGTTTATAACCACTTTAAACTGAATTTCTAAGTCGTACCTAACTGGCATAATATCTGTCGGCTTAAACATGGATACTAGGGAAATATTTTCCAAAATCTTCAAATATCCATTCCGATTTTTTGCTCTAAGATTTATTTTCTGGCTCGGTCTGAAGGCACTGATTGCTGCTTTTTTCATTTCACATAAGTGCAATGGTGGAAGGTTCAGCATTACCTCTACGGCTGCAGTAGGGTACGTGAATGTTGCCCCTGTGATTCTCAGACAAGCACTTTCGGTAGATTGACTTGTGCCGAAAATTGTTGCATTTTTGGCCACCATATTAATGAAGCATAGGTGTCCATTAGTTTAATGATCGTTTGGTATGACCAGTAGATCATTTTAGGTTTCAGACCCCATGTCTTGCCAAAGACTCTGCGGCATGTTCAGCTTGCCGCTATAGGTCTGGAAAGAATGTGGTTAATTTGGCTGTTCCATGTCAGTTTTTGGTCGATTATTACGCCCAAATATGGCGGACTTAAAAGATGTCGGATTAAGTTTTTTATGCTTTCCTACAATGTGGTTATTAGATGAAAGGACTTGCTAAGAGTAAAAAGCGAGTTTTCGAAGTCCTCGATTATGATATTAAAGTCAAATTGTTCGGGTCTGTAGCATCGGTTGGTTAACTTTGATTTGTATAATTTAACAAAATAGGCGTCAAAAGCATTGGTTTTCAATGTGCCTAGGAGAAGAAAATCTCCAAAATCAATGGTCAAGCGTACGTGGCTTTAAGTAGGGTAAACACATTAGAAGGTCTCCTTATTGAAGAGCTAGGCTGTTGAAAATTAACCGGCAAAGGACCTTGCAACAATGATGCGTTGAATGAGATGAACAGACTAAGAAACCTATCAGGCGATAACTTAAAAGTAACAAATAATTTAATAGTAAAAAAATAATTTTTATAAACAAACTTTTATTTAAGTGCCCTAAAAAGAAGAAAATAAACTTAAAATTAAATCAAACCAATCAATTTAGTACACATGTATTATACAATTTATTAAATAATATAGAAGCTTGTCGCGAGATTTGCACATTTTATGGGAAACATTTTCTATCATAGTATTAATTACAATGAGTATGTCAAGCAAGACTAGTTAGTACACAGGTAAATCTCGCGACAAGCTTTTATATAATTTAATAAATTGTATAATACATGTACTAAATTGATTGGTTTGATTTAATTTAAAGTTCATTTTCTTCTTTTTAGGGCACTTAAATAAAAGTTTGTTTTTAAAAATTATTTTTTACTCTTAATTTATTACTTCGCATTTTTCGTATTCTTCTTCTCATTCTTTATTTATTAATTTGCCTTTTTTTCAAATAACACATTTTATCCTCCATAAATTGTTGTATAAATATTTTGTGGATAAATAATATTAAAATGTATTTTAATTAAAAAACTTTTTGTTAACTGGTTCACATTTATTAACGAACAATAAACAAAGAGACCCAGTATATGTTCATACAATTCAAGAGTCAGGTAATTTATATTAATATTTACTAGACAGCGCTGTTTAAAATAAAATTACTTTTAAGAGCATTTAATTATTTAGAACAATGTTAATTTTGTAAAGGGTTAAAAGTAAGCTTGTATAAGCAATATAAAGATTGGAATTTTAAAAACTTTTTAATTTTGAAATGCTGCAAGGTAGTTCCAAAACGTAATAATAATTAATAATTAATAATAATTAGAGACCACTTCCTTCCACTTGCTACAGTTCTTATACACATTTGCTTCCTCTAATTTCATCAGTGCTCTCATACATGCTCGTCTTATAAATTTGTTTCGTCAATCTTCCTTCAACCATCCTTTCTACGTGTCTAAACCATCTAAGCATTTCTTTGTCTATCTTTGTAACCACATCTTCTTTTACACCACAGCGTTCTCTTATCTCACTATTCTTTACTTTATCCAACCGAGTCACTCCGGCTATACTTCTCAGACTACTCATCTCCGCAGCACTAATCCTATTTTCATGCTTCTGCTGCCAAACCCAACATTCACTACATAAGTGTAGGAACCAACACACCTCTATGCACAGCCAGACGTGCCTTTTTTGACACTTTCTGGCTGTTCATAAAGCTATGCAGTGCCCCATTCATCTGTTTTCTTGTCAACACCCTTTGCTCAATGTCACTGTCATACTTTCCACCTTTCGTAAACTTTGAACACAAGTACACAAATTCATTTACTTGTTCCACTCTTTCTTCCTTAATAAAAACTTCACAGTTTGTCATGCTTTCTTCTCTTTCAAAAACCATTACTTTTATTTTGCTAACATTTATTTTCATCCCTTTGATTTTTAGGGCATCATGCATAACATTAACCATCGCCTGCAAATCCTCTTGAGATGACGCTAATATGACTTGATCATCGGCGTAAAGAAGGCATTTGATAATAAATATGAAAAGATAATGAAATTTACCTTTTTTTAAAGGCATTAAATATATTTTATTATATATGTTCAAGTAAAAATATTATAAGCGTCCATAATAAGTGCTCGATGAATACATTTTATGTTTTCGGAACCTACTGTAAAAAAATATATTAATAACAATAACAGTTTAAAAAAGTAACTTTCCCGGAACTAGGAACTAAATACAATATGTATGTATAACCGGTGAATAAGTCAATTAAACATTTATTACCAGTAATAAAACTTTTCCCTTGACTGCGCCATAAGTAAATAACCTGTCTGTAGCTAAATAAAATTAGCTTGTTGGCTTAACCCGTGTATAAATAAATAAAGCACTCTATTATCGTCAATAAAAACTTTCTCCCTAAATGCGCCAAAAGTGAGTAACCTGTCTGTAATTTACTCAAGCGGAGAGGCTGAGTTAAATATAATGGAGATAACATCGGAAAATTGCACTCTTGTTTTTCTTAAAATTTACAGTGAAAACCCAATTGTAGTTTTAATGCGTTTTTACTGGCTAAAACTAGTTTATACCAGATGCTTTTGTTACATGTAGTATTATCTGGTTACAACTAGACTTTAATGATTATTAAAAATGAATTTAAATTAAAACTAATATGAAGAAAATTATTCCTTTAAAATCAATAAAGTTTTAATTATTTGGACTAAACAATTTCTATTGCTTAATAAAATATTTATTAAAAATATTGGTCATACATCTGTTTTTAATATTAATTAAATCAATAAAAAATAATTATACACTATACGAACATTTTAAATAAAATTACAGAGCCACGTCAGGACTTTTAATTAGAGTATTAAAAGTAAAATTAAATAAAATCATGCAATAGTATAGATTATTTTAAGCGAAGGATAAGTGGGACTTTTCATGGCTTGTCATTTTTCCTACAAATGCTCCCATTTTTTGTCATATTCTCAGAAAGTCCCTTCTTTCTAACTACGTTGTTAAACCGCTGTATGCTTGTGCAACTACATTTATGTTTTATCTCAAAGATATTAAAACGAAAGAAAAAGCAATTGACTTTATGTTACATCCAAAAGGACAGAAGTTCGTGCGGTCGATCGTGAATATTCGCAGTAGGAATTCCTATTATCTGCATTGGAGCCAAAAAATATTCATCAATGGTAAGTCTATTTTTATTAAATTCGGTTACATTTTTTAAGTCGATCTACTCTAGTTGCAACCCTTTTATAAATATACAGTCCACACTTAATTTCGGTGGTTACGTAATTCTTAGATTTACAACCCCTTAATATAACAACCCTTTAAAGCCATGGCGCTTACAATGGTGTTGTAGACGTTTAGAAACAGTAGCAATATTTTTATGCGAGGCAAGGATTGCTGTATCATCTGCAAAAAAAGTTAGAGATTTCAGCACTTTAAAAAAGGGGTATGAGAAGATTATTTTTATTTTGTGGAGTAATCTATCATGACAAACCTTGTCGAAAGCTTGGGTAACATTAATAAAGGCTACAGAACAGTATGTTTTAAATCATACCGTATTTTTTGGGCAACAACCTTTAATAATGAGTTTATTAGTGTAGTTTTTTTTAGACATGTAAATTTCTGACCTGATAAAACACAGTTTTTAGGTTAGCTTTTTCTTATTTAAAGGTAATATTATTTTTTAATAAACAAAGTAAAACATTTTTTTTCTAATAATAATATTAATAAATTATTTGCAAGGTTAGCAAAATTAAACAGCGGCACAATGTGAAGAGTACATACTTGCAATACAATTTATCGAGTATCCCATATTTCGTTCTAAATTTTTGCAAATCCTGTTGATGCAAAATTTTAACTCAATTTTCACTGTAACATACATATTTAAATTGCTGAAGATTTCTAGGTATTTGGTTTACTTTGTAAAAAAACTACACAAGTAAGGATGAAAATAAGTGTTTAAAATCATTAACTATCTTCTCTAGTAATTCAAATCGCGTAAAATCTCTTACCAAAATTTCCGTTCTATTACTGAAATTAACTTCCTTGCTTGCTGGGCTCTCCTCATCGCAAACTTCCCTAACTCAGATAAGACTTCCCAAATTATTTCTTAACTAGACTTTAAACTCCTGAAATATAGCTCATCTTCACTAACATACACAATCGTCATCAAGCTCTTAATGCGTCACTAATCCTAATCAGAGTTTAATGCAGGTTTGACAAATTAATTCCAAATGTATATTGGTTGCTTTACTGTCTTGATAGACGAACAACTAGTAATTCGTGTTTTTCATTTGACGGAAATTTAAATGCTGTTTTTAAATCAAAAAAAGGTAAATGGTAAACAAATGTGTGTTTTTTGGGTGTGAAGTAATAAAAATAATATTTATTTCTAAAAATATTATATTAATAAACAATTATAAAATTAACCTATAACGGTGTCATTATGACATATCCCATCAAAAACATAAATGTGAAATAGGAGCCAAGTTCAATATTGATATATGCCTTGGTTGTTGACTTCAACGACAAAAGAAGTGAGATCTAAATGGGTGCCAAGTTCAATGGTCAGTCCTGAAAATTATTTATAACAACATAAAATATTTTATAACAACTTAAAATATCATTTCTTCTAAAAACTTGAGATAATATATTGAAGCATAAGGTCTGACTTCGCTAGTTCGAATACACAAAGTCACAAATTACAAAGCTATTGATGATTTTTTAAAACTCGTTAAAATAGCTGTGCCAGCGGCAACTTTGCCTTACGATAAAATAGACAGTAAGTAGAATATCCATGAAGTGAAACAATATCGTTTATTTTAAATTATTCTATAAACTTAAAAAAATTTCAAATTATATGCTCAAAAGCATCACCATCTTGCTCCAAGCATTTTTGAGCGTTCTGGTAAACGCTTCTAGTGGCTCTGGCAATGATACTGCTATTAGTATTTTCGATAGCATAATTAATGCTTTGCTGGAGATCTTTAAGATTATCATAACGCTTGGTATACACCACACTCTTTACATTTCCCAAAAAAAAAATTCATAGGAGTTATGTCTGGTGATCGAGAAGGCATACGGATAGGGCCGTTAGTTGATAAATATCTGCCATTAAAAAGGTCTTGTAATAGGATATTAATCTGGCAAACATTATGGGCAGGAGCTTCATCTTTTTGAAAGTCGATCTATTGTCTATCCCAGCGTTTCTCAAACTGTGGGGCGCGCCCCCTATGAGGGGCGCGTTTACATGATTGGGGGGGGGGCGCAGTACAGATTAAAAATAAAATAGTAATGATAAAATGCTACAGATAGATTTTTAAAAAATCTTTATTGAAATTTTACTTACTTAATGATGACAAAGAAACATTCTAAGGACTAATGGCTAACATGAGCTTGTTTTAAGGCGCACAACTTCTCTAAATTTGGTTCTATGTTAGAGATGGCCACTCTGAGTTCATTTTCTACTTGAAGTTTATTTCTGTATTTAGATTTCACGACAGCAAGTGCAGAAAATCCAGTTTCACAAAGGTAGGACGTTGGAAAAGGCAACAGAATTCTAAGCGCTTTGGCTTTTATAACGGAGTAGTCGTTCGGAAGTTCAGTCCAGAAGTTTGTTAAAGATTTGTTAACAAAGTTTGATTTTTGTAAGGGATTTGTTGAAATATCTATCAGTTGTTCTTCTTCTTGCAGTGATAGTCCGACAGGTCTATTTTCGAATGGATTTAAAACCCAGCTCCAGTCTGACAACTTGATATATTTCTCTGCAAAGAAGTATCGCTTGAAATTCTCAGTTAAGTTTTCTAAATGGCTTCCTATGGTTTTTAGCATCACAGCTTTATGAATATCTTCCAATGGGGAATCTTGCACAAAATCGCAAAATGTGGGAAACATTTCCAAACTGTTTTCTTTCAATTTGTTATGCCATAACTGCAATTTCTTACAAAAAGCATTAATCTTTTGACTTAAATCAAATATATTTACGTCTTTTCCTTGCAGCTGAAGATTAAGTATATTAAGTTTTTCAAAAATATCTACTAAATAAGAAAGCTTCAGTAAAAATAATTTGTCGAAAAAATCTGTTAATGCTTGTGACCTTCCTCGCTTAAAAATAACGTTATTTCCCTTCTTAATTCAAAGACACGCTTAACCGTCTTACCGCGTGACAACCATCTGGATGAGGAATAAAACAACAAAGATTGATGCTCAGCTCCCATATCTTCACGCAAACCAGAGAACATCCTCCTTGTTTTTAGTGGTCTGGTTTTTATAAAGTTAACAACTTCAATAACTACTGTCAAAATCATGTTTAGTCCAGGGCTTAGCTTAGATTTTGATGCTAACGCTTCCCGATGTATCATGCAGTGCGTCCAGATAATTTCTGAGGATTCCTTTTTCACTAGCGCTTGTAAACTGTTGTATTTACCAGACATGGCTTGAGCTCCATCGGTGCAAATCGCAACACAATTTTTCCATTGCAAATTCATTTTAGTAATAGAATCATCCTCAAGTTTTGGTTTTAAAAATTTATCCATACTACATCTACTTATACACTCACACTTTACAATAATGCTTGCTTAGTGTTAAAACACCTTTACTGAGAGACTGAGAATACCGTATGTGCGCTTCTGTATTTATAGTCGCGTTCAGACAGTTCGAGAAAGATCAGGAAGCTTGAATACGTGGCACGAACGCCGCGAACTTTCCGACAGCATCTTTGGCGCTTTCGACGAGACAATGTTGCCTATTTTAGTCCAAATTCCTAGGTCTACGGATTGGGGGGCGCAACATTTTTTAAATTAAAACAGGGGGGCGTGAATAACAAAAGTTTGAGAACCGCTGGTCTATCCATTAAATTCAAATCATCAAGGAAGTCTTAAACATTTCGACGTACCGCTCAACAGTCAATGAACCCTGATAAAATACAGGGCCTACAGTTCTTGACCCGTTCAAACCACACCAAACATTACCACTAAAGCGTCTCTGCGGGTTACAAGGACAGACGAGCATCGGATTTCCTCGACTCCAATAGTGATTGTTTTTTCTGTTGAACATGCCCCTATTGAAGAAAGTTGATTCGTCACTCCAAAGAATCAAGCGCCTAATATTATTATTAATTCTTATTTTATTAATGAACCACTGACAGAACTGAATTCGTCACTCTTGATCTCTTGGTACCAGCATCTGTATAGGTCTGTACCTGTACGGTACAAACTTATGTTTTTTCAGAATATTGTGAATAGTTCCCAAACAATGTCTACTTTCTTGCATTAAATTGTTGATTGAATTAGTAGGATAAGCTTCAAAGTAAGCTAAGACATAAATTTTAGTTGCTGCACTTATTATAAATTGTTTCTTGGTTTTAGTTTTTTTTAACGTATTTTCATTCGATCTAAGCTAGCTATACAAAAGAAAAATGTACCTTTGATCTGGTGAGTTACGCATAGGAAACAAAGTACTGTAACGTTCACGAGCTCGGTGGCTATTTTTTTGACAAACGATATAAAATTTCATCATATCACATTTTTCTAAATGCGTGAAAGGCATTTTTGCTCTCACAAGACACAAACTGTAAACTGTTTACTAACACAACTTTAATTTGATACTTTAATCCTGCCTATATTACTGACTTTGTATCTCCAATAATAACGAATTTAGCAATAGTGCCGACTTAACTTTGAAAACCCTGTATAGCTGCAATATTTTGTAAAAGCATATTTATCAAGACCTGAAAACGGTGCTGTGTCTGTAACGTGGAAAGAAAAACCAGATAATAATGAAAATATTACCGATGATTCGAAACTGTCGTCGTCAACGAAAGTACCATAATCCAAGTTTATTGGGAAACATGAAAACGCTATAGCGACTTATCGAGGGAGCTGGTGATCAATCAATTTGAGCAGTTTGAAACATATATTTCGTTACACATTTTGAAGGGGAATTTTTCGCAGCATCACAGTCAACATGCAAGAATTCGAGCTTGATAAAAAATGGTAACTATATCCCGATGGGGAGCTAATTTAACATCTGATATTTATCACTGCAGTTGTTACAATTTTTTCACAGAATGGTGTCAATTACCACTGCCATACTGGTTTTTTGTCTGTGTTCCGTTTTCATAAATTTATTTCAAAAAATACGCGTAAAACGGTCAATACAAAAACAGTAGACATAAAGCCAACAGATGAGTGGCCATTGTGTTTTGGAAAAAATCTCTGGTTTATACTGTTACGATAAATACGTCTTCATCTTATTATCTGGCCGAGGCGGTGTGTCGTCCACACAAACAAGCATATTTCTTTTGCGGCATCAAAACGCCCAAATTTTAGCGGAGGATTTATTGCTGCAGGCGGTGAATGTTTGTCATATTACCAGAAAGAAATCGTTTTATCCAGAAATTATTCAGAATAATTAACTTGCTTGCATAAAAGGAATGTCACCGATTAAGTTTTTAGTTTAGTTTTTGAATAAAAGTAAATTATAAACTGTAATAGTTTTGTAAAGATTGTGAATATCTAAGTGATTTATCAAATAAGAAATTATTGTACAGAAATATTAAAATAAATTGTTTAGTTATTGTACCGAGTGTTTAAAATCATCGAACCCAAGATTTAAAATCGTAACAATACATTATTTTTTATTTTATATTTATTTTATGCAAATGTATAACTTTAAAATAATTTAAACTAAATAGGGAAAAAGAAATAAAAGAATAATTTCCTGATTTGTACTAAAACAATCGTAAAAATAAAACCGTACAAAAGATTGGTATAGGAAATTATTAGTAAAAATAAAGAAAGTGTTAAGTGGCTTCCCACAGAGCATAATATAAAGGGATACAAGAACTATACCGCATTATTGGTACACTCAGTATTTTGTTATTCGATCCAATTTTACAATAATTTTAAAAATATTTAAATCAATATTTTAATTAATTTACCACTTCTTTTAGCTTATTTTTTTTGAATTTTAGTAAAACCATGTTAAATTCAATAAGAATATTGTATCTCTTTATTAACTGAATATTTTTTACAATGATAATATATATATATATATATATATATATATATATACGAGTAATGCGTAATTTTCAAAATCCGTTAACAAGAGTATTTTTTTATTATTAAAAGCAGAACAAAATTATTACAAGCATTGTTGTTGAGTCAGGCCTTTATCGAAATCATCAAACGAAAACCTTTGCGTGAAATTTTTTTTGTCACAAAATTGTTTTTATTAAAAGATTACTGTAATAAAAAAATTTGTTTAATTTACGACTTGTCTGTTGCAGCAATACGGAATATGCATGTATTTTTTTTAAATTTTTATTCGATAGGTTACATCGCTTTGTAAAAAAAATTTCAACGCCAAAAAAACTTTGGTTAAAGATTATTGAAGAAGTATTGTAATTTGCTAAAAAGGTATGCAAGATAAAATAAACATTATAAATAATACGTAATTAAGTTTTCATTCTTTTGATTTCAACAAACGTGAAATCAGGATTTTATGTTAAATATGTGGTCATCATGAACACATCCATTTGTGGCAAATTATCTGATTGCTTTAAGTCATTTTTCAAAGTTTTTCGGGTTATATAATTCGAGTTATATAATTTTACTTGTATATATGCAATAAAATAAATAGAATGCTTAGATGGTTTGGACACGTAAAAATAATGGATAAAGGAAGATTGATGAAACAAATTTATAAGGAGAGTGTGAATGGACGGAAGTCGGTAGAGGTCGACCTCGGTGAACATATCTCGATCAGATCGACATTGTTTTGAAGAAAGGCCAGGTCAAGAGTACCAACAACCGACGAGTATGTATGAGAGCACTGATGAAAGTAGAGGAAGCAAAAGATGTGTGTAAGAACCGTAGTGGAAGTGGAAGGAAGTGGTCTTTGCCTACCCCTATGGCAAAAAGGCGTGATTATATGTATGTATGTATGTATTTTCGTTATGTTTCACGATTCCTTGCACCGACTTGCTAAGGTAATAAAGCTACAGTCCTTTGGGGTATTTTCATTTTTATTTAAACTTTTTTTGATTGTTTATAAGGATATATAGCCACCTGTACATTTTTTTTATTAAAATTTTGAGATTCATTTATTTTTGTTATTAGTGAACACTCTAAAGTTGGTTCTGGTGTATTTTTAATGCTCACAAGAATTTTATGTCTTCTCCTTAATATGGCTGCTGATCTAGGTTTCATTGGCATTATCCTATTTTTGCATTTAAAAATGTGAGGTACCTACAAGATTTTTTTTCAAAAAAAATTTTCCTTTAAAATTTTGAACTTCATCCAATATCCGATGTCGTTCTCCAAATCAAAGTGGTCTTGACAGCATCGAATGATAGTCTTTGGGGAATAATTGTCATTGTTTTTTGTAGCTTGAAACCACTTCTTTCCAATTTTCAATCGAAAGATCCAGTAGAAAACAATTTATTTAGAAATTTCCTCGAAGTAGATGAACACTGACACAAAACATGAATCAACACGGCTTTTTTCAGAGCATAAGTAGCATTGTTATGACTGACTGAGGTTTTTGGATAGTTTATTTTAAATATACTGTACCAAATTCTACAGTACTAAATGTACTTATACAAAAAATATTTGAAAAACGAAACTAATACATAGCAAAAAACGATGAAAGCCAGCGACGATAACAGGTGGTAACCCGTGATAAACTTCTGATCCATTATACATGGAAATCTATGAAATGAAAGCAAAAATAAAAATATCGCATGTTGCCTATTATATTATCAATACAGTGTAATAATAATCTTTATAAATTTATGTTCAAATATGTACTTATTTAATATTTTATTATTATTATTACGGTAAGGAACACAAAAATTTATCATTAAATAAATAGATTTTTAATTCTTAAGGATTAATGGATTACCCAGTACTTATGTAACGTATTGTCATTTAACACTTGTGATAAATTAATAATATCCTCGAGTAGCTTAACTGTTAGGTCTCTGACCCTGTAAAATTAATATTGGCACCAATTAATTTACGATATCTGTGTCAATTAGTCGTACTGTACATTTTATTGGATTCAAGTTTTGTTTAACCAATACTGTCTATCATTTATTAACTAAAGATGAAATTGAATTTAAATAGATTTATGTTTCTATTTATAATAAGTTTTAATTTAAAAAATGTTAAACATAAAAATATAGACTTATCATTGTTTTAGATATATTTTTTATAAAAATAATCCCAAACAATATTGGTGGCGAGAATTTATTTTCTCATAGTTTAATCTAATTTTTTTACTTTTACATTTAAGTTAAAAAAAACATCGTTTGCCAACATTTACCAACTTTGTTCGAAAATCAAATAAGACCTTATTCGTAGCATTATTTCCACTCCTCCTTTACCATTTTTGCAGGTTATTCTATCCTAAAAGCAAGTGCAATCATACCCACCAGAGAAGGTTCAAAAGCTTTAAAAAGGCGAGCCCTGGCATATACGAGGATAGTTTACGAATTGTTGTCTTTAACATAGTTGGCGTTGAATGAAAAATGAAAATAAAGTGTCAGGCAAAAGCTTATTGTATGACATTAGTGTGTGCCAATTAGCATCAGCGCATCAGTTCTTGTATTTTTTTCTAATGAGGTGCGCGGGATTTTTTAAAAATGGACAAAATTGAGGTAAGAGGTGCAATAAAGTACCTCTGTAAAAAGGGGTTATCAACGCAAGAAATTTATAAAGACATGAGTAGTAATATGGGTACGTATAATAGCACACAGGAATACATCTCCTTATAATATAATTTAAACTTATTATATAAGTGATAGTTTAAGTTCTCAAAGTTTTAAAGAACCTATTATCTAATATAAAAGACTCACCGAATTGTAGCAGCAATTGTCTAGCAGTACCATTTCGAATCCATCAGCTCCATTTCCAAATCCATCACTCCCGAAAACACGATCGCGATTTACCGATACCGAATCCTCCAAAGTGTTTATTACGATAACGTCCGTTTTACACAAAAATACATACAAATGTTTCATACATCTTAAAGTTTTCAGAAATACAGTTCTCGGGCAGTGCGTTAGAGAGACCTCCGAACTATGGTCGTGCAGCCTTGTCCATGTAACCCAAGGGACTCAAAAGTGCAAATCGATAAAATAACACCTCGCTAAAAAACTGCTTACTGCATAATTAGCTCAACGGTATATTAACTACTTACACAATTAGGTACCCTAGTGCTACGTGTCTTTATTGTTACCTAGAAAATTTAAGATCTCATTTGCACTCTTACATTTTTACCACATCGATTTAAGCTAGAATATGAGGTTTTTATTACTAACTGATGAAAAATTAAAAATAGCCTTCTGAATTTAAAAAATATTTGATAATACGCTTAATTAAGATAAACATATTTTAGCTTAAAAAGTTTATACCTATACTATTAAAAAGTTTTAAAGAAAACAACTCATCTCCTGCTCCACTGTTGAAGATCTCTGCTTCCTTGTTGTCTGCTTTCTTCTTTCTTGTGGGAAAATCAATCACCTTTGTGCTCATAGTTCTACGCTATTTTTGTTTTTATTTTTTTTTAAATTTTTAATATCTGCAATTAATTTGATTTTCGTAACTTTTTTAAATAATTTTTTTTTATCTGTACAAATATCTAATTACACATAATTTTTTTTAACATAATCTTTAACTTATTCGTAAATTATTGTTTTTATAAAATTGCTCAAGAATGCCTATTTTTATCCTTATTTATACTTTTTTAATATTTTTTCCTTTATTTAATATTATTTTTAATAAATGTAAAATTTATAATTTTTTTTAAAGAAAATTTGTAGTCAAATAATTTTTTTTATAATTATATATTTTCCGTTTTTATAAAGTTTTTGTTTTTATTTTTTAAAAATAAAATTCTTATAAGATTAAATATTATTTTTTTTTTATTTTAAACAGTTAATTAATTTTGTTAATTTGCAAATATGTATGTTTTTAAAAAAATATTTATTACAGTTAGTACCTACATTATTACTACGGTGATTTTTATTTTCCTGTTAGAGTATCCTCTTTACAACACTGGAACTATACTGTCACGAATATACCCTATCACCTAATAAAAACTGCAAAATAGAATAATTATATTTCATCCATACCACTTACCTTTTACCGAAACCAAAGGAAAAACCTTTCGAAATAAAAGAAACT
Source organism: Agelastica alni (assembly GCA_950111635.1). Classification (NCBI taxonomy): domain Eukaryota; kingdom Metazoa; phylum Arthropoda; class Insecta; order Coleoptera; family Chrysomelidae; genus Agelastica; species Agelastica alni. The sequence goes on from OX467718.1 coordinate 19,288,837, forward strand.
CGTCTTGTAGAAAATTCATTAAATTCCTATAGAATTTTATGCGGCGTAATTCTTTTGGAATTTTAAGAAATTTCTCATTATGAGTGTCCATTAATCCCTCAAAGATTTATCCTTGGACCAAATATTTTAAACGAACGATTTTTCACTGCTGTTAATTGATTATCGATTCGAATAAACCTGAAACAAAATAAAAATTTTATTACTTTTATTCATCTTAAAAGCTTTTAAATAATTAAAAAATTTCATATTAAGCAAATTTGTTATTAAAAAAAAATTTGATACCTATATTTTGTATTTTTTTGAAAACACTTTAAATTGTTACTTGATACAATACATACATACATATAGTCACGCCTTTTTCCCGTAGGAGTAGGCAGAGACTACTTGCTACGGTTCTTATACACATCTTTTGCATCCTCTACTTTCATCAGTGCTCTCATACATGTTTGTCGGTACTCTTGACCTTGACACAAATAAACAAATTGTACCACTAAGATTTTAAAAGTAAACTCTTTTGAAAACACTTTAAATTGTTGCTTGATACTAATAATAAACAAATTGCACCGCTAAGATTTTAAAAGTAAACGATAAGAATTTTTTTTATAATAAAGCAAAATTATTTGTTTAATTTACCCTGTAACGTTAAAATATGACCTTTGACAATTAAATGAAAATAATTTTGAATTTAGCATATACTTTTAGTTTCAACTTACCCTGTATTTTTACATTGTTTTTAACATCTTTAAAATACACACCTTTGGTAATAGGTTAAAAAAAATTTAAGTAGTTTTAAATTGAGAAAAAAAATTTTAGTTATGACTCACCCTGTAATTGTTCTTTATTTTTAACATTGGATACCTTTAAAATTATTGACCATAAGATGAAAGAATTATCAGGTTATTTTAAACTCGACGTACATGTGTGTGTGTGTGTGTGTGTGTGTGTGTGTGTGTGTGTGTGTGTGTGTGTGTGTGTGTGTGTGTGTGTGTGTGTGTGTGTGTGTGTGTGTGTGTGTGTGTGTGTGTGTGTGTGTGTGTGTGTGTGTGTGTGTGTGTGTGTGTGTGTGTGTGTGTGTGTGTGTGTGTGTGTGTGTGTGTGTGTGTGTGTGTGTGTGTGTGTGTGTG